>JALGQZ010000011.1:50166697-50584197 GCA_023105745.1 Austropuccinia psidii | reverse complement strand
TGAGGCCACAGGACTTGAGGATAGAGATCGCTTCTGCTTAAGTTTAGAAGCTGGTACTAAAGAATTAAAGAGCTCCAAGTTTGATCTTTTTAGCAAGTTTGAAAGGATGGGTTGGGACAAGATGTGATTTTGTAAAGTGGATGTTGAAGGAAGGATTTGGGGAGAAGTATAAGGAGAATGAGATGTGAGTAGTAAACTAATTTGAGCATCATCGTCATCAGATGAAGGGTTTGATTCAACTTGGAAGGAATCTTGTTCGTTTTCGAAATCTAGATCAAAAGGTGTATTATGAGAATCTAAAGAACAATTTGAAGAGATGGTTGATTCAATTTCGGATGAGTTTTCTTCCATGATGAATTTCAACCCAAAAGGGGTACAGTTAGAACTCAAAGTGGAATCAGAAGAATCTGATGAATTGGTTTGATCTTGATCATCATGAATTAAAACTTGATGTTGATTTGATGACGAGATGTTGGAAGAAGATGTAGAGCTCAAATTGTTTGAGGATGATTGAGTTGAGTTAAGAGAGGGTATAGGTAAAAGTGCATTAGGATTAATAAGAAGATGAGAAGGAATAGAATCAGGTAAGATGGAAGGATTTGTAATGATTGAATTCAAAGTGGGAATTGATGGTGTGGTTGCATGTAATAGTTGCTCTAGATTTTGATTTGTTTGAGTGGTATTAGCAACCATAACGTTCAACATTTGGACCATTTCGCCACCATGATGATTTTGATGGTGTTGATTTTGGTTGAGATTATGGTCTTCAAGTAAAGAATTTGTCAAGATATTTTCGAGTAAAATTTGATTTGGATCACCAGCCGCCCTAAGACGATGAATTGAAGGAGGATGAGATTTTATTAAATGATATAAAGAATTCCTTGAAGGAGTTGAATTTTTTGGAATGAATTGACGCCAAGGTAATTGAGATCTTTGAAGTTGATTTAATTTAAATATACTAAAAGGTTGAGGTTGAGGAGGGAATAAAAGATCATTATTAAAGTTATCTAAAGGATACCAAAAGTCGTATAAGATAGAGATTAAGAAAGATTTTAAGGCTAATGTATGATAATTTGGGATATCATTAAAAGGTAAAGCTAAGATTGCAGTCGATCTAATATTAGATTCGGGATAGATTCTAAAGATGATTTGAACTATTAATGATCTAATTTGATTCCAAGCTCTATGGAAGCCATGAATATTTATAGATGAAGAGTTAAAGTTATAAATTTTGAATAGAGTAGAGAAAGAAGAAAAGTTAAAGATGTAAGACTTTTGATGTTGAAAGTTTTCAAAATTTTGAATGACTCTAGTTAAAAAATCAAGAGTTTCCAACATTCCGATCAACCATTGAAAAGGATTTAAAGAAATCTGATGAGAATCAATTTGAAGATCTAATCAGTTTAAATTTAAAATTAAATTTAATTTTGATTTTGATTTTAGAATGAATGGACTAACGTCTTGATTTGATAAATGATCTGAAAGACCGGCTAACCAACAATCTGAAATTCTATCAAAGATTAATTTGATGACGATTTCAGTTTGAGCTAGATCCCAAGTCCAAGTAAGAGCTAAAGTGATATGCCAAAGAAAAACAATCATAAGAAAGATTTAAGTTTGTTTGTTTTTTAATGAAATGTAAATTGAATTAAATGAGATGTATACCTTTTGAGGTACTTTTAACTAGATCGTTTGAGATTGGGGTATTAGCCAAAAAGTTAAAATCATCAAAATCTAAATGATAATAAGGAGGTTGATAAGTTGCTGGATGAAGGAAATTTTGACGTTGTTGATTAAGATTAAAGAACCAAAGTTTACTAAAATTTAATAAACAAGACCAAGATCGATTATTTTTAATTGTGAAGAATGGATACCAAATTATTAAATCTAATAAATTGGAATAAATTGCTGATTTTGAGGCATGATTAAATCTAAATTGTAAATTTGGTAATAGATTAGGTAATAGATTGGTTAAATTGGAAGAAGAAGAAGACATTTTTAGAATTTTATTTAATTTGTTTTAATTTTAGATGAGACTACTATACTATACTATACTAGACTAGACTAGAATCAAGATTATCGGAGTTTGGGAGTAGGGGTATGAGATTATTTTTAGTATGGGATGGGTAGCGGTAGATGGTAAGAAGATTTAATTTAATGGGAATGGTTAGTAATTTTAGTGATTGGCAAGGAGTAAGGAGTAATTAGTATAAATTGAGAAATTAGTATAAATTTAGTAAATTAGTAAATTAAGATTAAGGAATAAGATTATTTGAATGAAATTGATTGTGAGTGAGAAGAAATCGATTGGGATTTTGATCAAGTTTTTATAAGAGAGATTTAAATGAATGATTTTAATTTTACACTGAGTTTTAGTTTAATTGAGAGATCTTAGTAGATGTTAACTGTTGAGGATTAAAATTCATTACGACGCCCATAGATGTTGATTAGCAGTAGCAGTGACAGTAGCAGTAGCAGTAGCAGTAGCAGTAGCAGTAGCAGTAAAAGGGATGATTTGATTAGTAAAATTTTAACTGATCTTTCAAATCTTAATCTTCTCTTTGATTAATACTGTACTGTAATCAGTCTACTCTAATCAAATGAAAATTTATTAAAAAACTTAAATTGATCAAAGAATTTAATTTTAGTCGAAAATCTTTGGGTCAAAATCATTCATTTTATTCTAGTTATTTTCTCTTTGGGGTGAATTATCAAGAAAATCTTGATGTTGGGTTTAAATAATAAAATACTAAATTCGGATTTTATTCAAAAAAATTAAAATCAATCGAAAATCTTTATAAAATGATTATTCCTTAAAAAACACTAAACTAAAAATTTAGCTGTTTTCTAAAAGTTTTCTAAATTAAAGAATTTTCTACCCAATACAGTACTCATCTTCATCATCTTATTCATCTTTATTTTGAGTTTGGAATTGGAATTGGGTTTGGGATTCGTTATAAGCATATTCATCATTCATTAAATTTTAAAAATAAATTCTTAATTGAATTATTTTATCAAGATTCAAGATCATTTGAGCAACTTATTTAAATAAATAAAGCTAACCTATTGTAAATCCAAATTGATCTCTTAACAAATACTTTTTAACCAAGTCATATTAACCTTCTCTGAACAAAAATATTAAAATTTACTCTTCAAGCTTTTTTCAATGGTGATTTTTTTAGCAAAAAAAAAAAAAAGAAAAAATACATAATGAAAAATACCTTACAATGAGAAAAATTTAAAAAAATTCAGATTTCTTAATTTCTTGAAATAAAAAAAACTTATTACCTAATCAAATCAAATTTCTTTATTTAATAAAAGAAAATTTTACTATATTGAAATTTTAAATAATCTTTTATCATATATAATACTACTTTAAAAAATTTCAAATAACTTTATTTAATTTTCTATTGTATTCAAATATATATATATATATATATTTCTTTATGATAAAAATTAAAAAATTTACTATCAAAGTCTCAATGATATGATAAATTTCAAATTAAAAAAAAAAAATAAAAAAATAAATCTAATTTTACTTGTTTTCTATATTTATTACTTTATTTATTAATTAAACCAACTAACAAAAAAAAAAAAAAATGAATTTTTAATTTTCTTTTTTTTTTTTTTTTTTGAGAAAACAGAAAATTTTCATTTAATGAAAAAAAAAAAAAAATTAATTTAATTAAAAAAATTTAATAATTTAAATAAAATAAATTTTTAATTTATTTTAAATTTAAAAATATTCAATAATTTTTTTTTTTTTTTTTTTTTTTTTTAACTTAATCAAAATTTTAATCCTATAAAATTTATTAAATTTCTTTTATATTTAAAAAAAAAAAAAAATTGATTTAATTTTGAATTAAAATTAAAAAAAAAAAAAATTAATTTAATTTAATTTAATTTAATTTTTCAAAATTTTAATAAAATTTTAATAAATTTAATCAAAAAATTAATTCAATTAATTTAATTTTAATTTATTTAAAAAAAAAAAAAAAGAAAGAAATTCAAAAAAAAAAATTAAATAAATTTATTTATTTATTTTTAATAAATTAAATTAATTATATATTTTTATTAAGGGGATTTCAAAGTTACTAAATCCCAAGTTTCTTTTTTTTTTCCCAAATCCCGCATTAACTTTTTGGGGATTTAGTAAATCTTAAACCTCAAGAGGTTAAGTATTTTTTTAAGTACAAAAACTCAGGTTTTTTGATACCAAATCTCATGTTTTGATATTAAAATCCCACCTTTAGCTTTACTTAAAGGGACATTTTTATAACACAAAACAAATTAAAGGCATGTTAAATTTAATAATACACCCCTTCTATTGAATAAAATTTGAATATATTGGTCATTTATTAAGTTATTTAATTTCAAATTGAATTTTATATAGATCTTCTCTTCATTTACCATTCCAAAGGAATTCTAAAGTCTACCTTTACTTCAAACCTTAAACTAACTGAAGTTAATTGATACTCTCAACTATGATAGTGATTCTTATATTTAGGAAGATATAATCTTATTAGATATGATAAAATCAAAAATATAAATCAATTCTTGTAGAAGATATTCATTAAATTAAATTTATAAAATTAATGATTTACAAACATTATCATCTGAAAAGTTTTGCCAGCTTTTTTGGGACCACAAATGAATCATTTAAAAAAATTGGTTTTTGAAAATTTAAGATTATAAAACCTTTCAAAACTTATTAAAAAACAAAACAATGAAATCATACCATATAATTGGATGTTGTACTATCAAGCTTAGGATTAAATGGAAATAGGGCTACTTTAAGAAAGATTGGAATTTTATTTGGAATTATCCATGAGCTTATTTTGTTTTACACTCAAAGAGTCATTCAGATATTAATTAAGTTGAATTTCAAAGTGATTCTGTGAACAAAAATAGAAAAACAAAGAGAGATGTCTCAAGTAAGGCTTCCCTGAGTACATTAGGTTTATTGATGGGAATCTCATACCATTATCACAATGTACCCCCAATGATTTTGAATCCTATTTTGATTTTAAAAAGAGTTAAGATGTTAAATTTTTATTATTTATTTCAGATTTTTAATTATTTTTTAAAATTAAGGTATTCTATTTCAATACAAATTGTTTTAAATATTAACAAAAAAAAAAAAGTTCAATTCTTTAAATTTTAATTAATACTAAGTAAATTAATAATTTGAATTTATATCAAAATATTAAAATATTAAAAAAAAAAAAAAAAAAAACTAAAAAAAAACTAAAAAAACCTAAAAGAGTTTTATAAAAAAAAAAATGATTATATCAATAATTAATTTCCATTTCAAAATATATAAGATCTACTTGAGTTGTTTGATCATATAAGAAAGTTTTTATCATAAAATTGAAATATAAAAAAATTCTTTTTAATTATTATATCTATAAAAAAAAATTAAAGTTCAAAATCATGAAATTTAAAATTTAAAAATTAAAAATTTTTAAAATTTTTAAAATTTTTAAAATTAAAATTTTAATTATAATAATTAATTTTTTTTTTAAAATATTTTATTAAATTTTGTTTTTAATTATTTTTTTTTTTTTTTTTAATAAAATTATTTTAAATAATATTTTGTTTTTTTTAAAAAAAAAAAAAATTGATGATAAAATGATGATGATGATGATGATGATGATGATCTAAAATATGAAGAAAAAAAAAAAAAAAATTTTTTTTTTTTTTTTTAAAAATAATTAAATTTGTAAAAAGATTTTATAAATATATTAATTAAAAAAATTTAAATCAATTAATTTAAAATAAAAAAATATAATAAATTATAAATTTCATTAAGAAAATTTTAATTAATTTAATTTAATTAATTAAATAAAATTAATTAAAGATTTTATTTAAAATTAATAATTATTTTGGTTCTTTTTTTTTTTTTTTTTTTTTTTTTTTTGATTTCAAATATTTCTTTGAAATTATTCAATTCTTTTTTTTAAATTGAATTTAAGTGTTTATCAATTTTAAAGAATTTATTAATTAAATTAAATAATTTATGATTGATTTGAAAAAAAGAAAATCCAAAAAAAAAAAATGAGTTATTTAATCATGATTAATAATTTCTGAAGGAGTTTTTTTTTTTTTTTTGTATGATGAACCATTGATGATGTCTTTCAAAAATAAATTTTTATGTTTCCAGGTTTTTCTAAAAAAATAAATCTCCATTTTCAATTAAGGGAAGTGAAATCCATGTCCAAAAAGGGGTGAAAACAATTAAAAGTGAATGAAAATCTTTTTCTGGAGACAAAATGAAATATATCATAAGTTTAAGAATTAAGATAATTTAAATTTTGATTTGGATTATTGAAAAAAAATCCATTTTGAGTGATAATGAAATTGGTAAATGATTTGAATTCTTCCTTGATATTGAAAGAAGTATATTAAAGTTGAATGAAATTTTGTAAGGTAATTTGAATTCTTCCATTAATGACTAGTTTTTCATTTTAAGATAATTTTTTGAAAAATGGGAGACTCTTTAGTAAATAAATTCATCAAATTGATGAAGCTTTGGTCCATTGATTATTATCTGTTTCAATTTGATGAGGAGCTAAACCTTTTTTTCTGGAGTAAACACTTAATGATTTTGTAATTAGTTAGTAATTATTAAAATAATAAGAAAAAAATATCACACACCTGCAGATTTTCCAGAATCTGAACCAGAATGAAACCCAATCCCTTTCATAATGCCACCTTGGAGTTGCTTGTTGGGTTTAACTTCTTGTCAATTTTGAGATAAGGACATTAATGTCATGATGAGGTTTTGAAGAAATTGAGAGTGTCCAGAAGAATTATCAAAAGGGATTATTTCATATATGATGACAGGTAAGAAGGTATTTTTTGTTTTATCAATGAGTAAATAAGGATGGGGTAGAGTGTTGAGTGATGGAAGTTTTAACCATGATGCATTAACTGATTTCTTGTCAATTGAAATGGTTGAAAAGTTCTTATATTCCATGTTTGAATGGCAAAGGTGAGAAATGATTTTTTTTAATAATAGATATTTTGTCTTTGGATTTGGGTGAGTTTTCTTTTATGATTTGATTTGGTATCATTATCCTCATGATGTTCTATATTTGATTTAGTCCTAACCATGAAATCAAGAGGAGAAATAATAAATTCATCATCTTTCAAATCATTCTAAAGATGTGCTGAGTCTGGTTTAGTCCTAACCTTGACATCATCAAAATTATTTTAAGAGTGAGACAGAGTAGGAAGTTTTTTTTTTGAATTTCAAGGATGATGGAAGTGGGGTGAAATTGAATAAAATTTCAAAAGAAACCCTTATAATTGATCCTACCCTATATTAACAAATAAATGAAAAGTTCAAATAAAAATTAAAATAACAAATCAATCATGGGTCATTAATGATCATCTTAAAAAAATAATAATAATTATAAGTTCAACATGATTATAATTCAAAAAAAAAATAATCATGAGTGATTGATGATGATTATTATTAAAAAAAATAACAATGACAGCAATCATTATGAACAAAAAAAAAATAAAGTCAAAATCATTAGAATTCCAAAAAAATAAAATAAAAAAAAATCATCATCAGTGATTCATGATGTTGATGATAAAAAAAAACATAAATAAGATTATGATTTTAAAAAACAAATTAAAAAAAATAAATATCAGTTAATCTATCATTCAAAAAAAAATTAAAAATCATGCTAATGGCCTCTGGAGGCCATTAGCATCAAAATTAAAAAAAAACCTTCAAATTGATTCGGAATTGATTCAGAGCGATTTGAGCTGCCTAGGCCCTGGAACCTCGCAGGAGCCTTTTTGGGAGGTTCCAGGGTGAGTTGGGTGGGGGGTTTTGGGAAGTGGATGGTGATGGATTGTTTGTTTTTGGGGGTGGATGGTGATGGGTGGGGGATTTTTGGAGGAGGAAAAAATTAATAGAATAAAATTTAAAAATATTACCTATAAAAAAAAAAAATCAGAATCAGAATCAGGTGGAAAAAGATTAGAGTGGTGAAATAAAAACAAGAAAAAATCACTTACCTGAATTATAAAAAAAGGGTGAATTTTTTGAAAGAGTGAGGGGTGCAAAAAGAAAAAAAATTAAAAAATAATAAATTAAGAATTAAAAATTGAAATTAGAAAAAAAAAAATAATAATTCAAAATTCAAAAATCAAAAATAAAAGGAAATTTTTAAAATTAAAAGTTGAAACAATTCAAAATAAAAAATAAAAATGAAAAATGAAATATAAAAAATAAGAAACATATAGAAAAAGATGAAAAAATTAAAAAAATAAAACAATAAAATGACATTAAATACCATTTCAAAAAAAAAAGGAAAAAAATTGTCATCATCTTTTATTTGGAAAAAAATCCAAAAAGAAAGGGAATTCAGAGGGAGCCATCAGTTTCATTTGGGAAAAGACTTCACATAAAATCTTGATGCAAAAATTTCCCAAATTTTCAATTTTGTAATAAATTGAAATTAAATTTCATGACATAAGATCAATTGCAAGTTGGTGCCTCAATTATGCATAAAAATTGAATTTTCAATTTGGTAATAAAGTGCAGTTAGATTTCATGATATAACATCAATAATTACACATAAACATCACCACATATAAAATTATCACATGATGTATACCTAATATGTTATTTTTTATTGATTAATGTCAGAATGCATTCCAGATCTGCAATTGGCCTGCTTGATGACAATGCCACTATAGTGAGATCCATCTCGAATTGCTTTTCCTTCAATTCCAATTCACGAATCCACTTTTCTTTTTCAAATTCATATTTCTTTGTATGTTGCTTCTCCTCAAACTCCATTTGCTTTTGCAACTTGACTTCTTCAAACCATTTCTTTTCCATGTTGCTTGCTTTCTCTTCATTCCACCTCTCCCTGTACCACCCCAAACAAGCATTTTCACTGGTTTCACAGGCTACAAATCATGCATTTTGTCATTAGGATTGATCAGAGTAACCATAAATCCAAAAAATACCCTTTTGCCATGATTAAAGAAAATTTGCATATTTTGGTGCAAACATATCCATCAGCCTTTTCCTAGAACCACTCTTGTCATTCAAGTTGGGCATCAATTCTTGATTATGCTTTTGTGTTGAATGAATTATGGATCTAATTTTCTTGTAAAAGGTGAAATAATCAACAATGGATTTCATAAGTATCAGGCTTAAACATACTTAATAATTCATCTTGAAGGTTTTCTGCTTGAACCAAGTTATCTTAATTATGAAGCAAAGGATCCATATTGAGTTGTGATTCCAAACCATTATTCTCCTTTAAAAAGAAAATGTGGATTAACTATCACAGGTAAAAGAAGGAAGAGAAGATAACTTTCCTTATCAAGCAAAACATCATCATCATCATCATCAACATTTAAGCTGTCTTTTTCTTGTGAATCATAGCTTGCAATGGGAGTGACATTGAGCTTGTGCCCAAAGAGAACATCCATTTCAGCATACAAAGGACACATAATTTAAAGCTTTTCACTCATTGATTTCATTCCTTTACTCTCATCTTCTTCCGTTATTCCAGCCCCAGTTAAATTCTCATTTTTTTTTTCTGCCATATACTTCTTTTTATATGTTTGCCATCAATCTTGGATGCTGCTTGAGCTAAGGTTTAAGTGATTTTGTTATTTTTTGTTGACCTCAATGAACATAAGCTGAAATCCAGGCTACTTTGATGAAGGAGGTCTTCCAATAGATTTTGAACCACTAGTACCAAAACATGACTCAAAATTGGATTTGACTGAAAGCCAATTAATTATGGTTAAATAATCTGTACATATTAAGTGACCTGATGGATGTGGCAGGCCAGAGCTGATCTTTATATCTGACTTTATGTGTATTGCTTTGGAACAAGGCACTATTATATGGATGAAGAAGTATAAATTGATGTTAAGCTGTTTGGTCAAATTGTCCAAAATGGAGTGTAGAAGAATATGTTGTACAGGTATGAATTGTGAGTAATAATTTGGGTTAGGTTTCAAACTCAAATCCCAGATTCATTGTATTTGGTCAAAATACCAGGGAAATAAGTTAAAATGACATGTGATTTACACATAAAAAACACAGGATTTAGTGTTGGGATTTGGGTTCCAAATCCCATGTTATTTTAAGGCAGGATTTGGTGATTTTGACACCCCCTATTTATAATTCTTTTTTTGTTCTTTTTTTTCATATGTATATATTTTATCATTATTTTTATTTATTTTCCTTCTTTCTTACTTTTTTTTTTTTAATGTAGAAGAGATTTTTTTTTTTCTTTTTTTAACATTTTTTAAATTTTTAAATTTTTTTTAAAAACTTATTATTTCATGATAAAAAAAAATATTGATTTGATTTTTAATTAATTAACTAATTAATTATTTCCCTTTTTTTTTTTTATAAAATTATTTATTAAGTAAAAAAAATAAAGAGGAAATTTAAAATATCATAAGTTTTTTTTTTTTTTTTTTGATTTAATTATATTTTCCAAATTATTATTATTATTTTTTAAATATTTCTTTTTATGGTAAAAAAAAAATAATAGAAATTATGAATTTTTTTTGAATAATAATAATAATAATAATTTTAGGGTTATTAAAGTTTAAAAAGAAAAAGACATAGATTTTTTAAATTTAAATATTTAAATTTTAATTTTTTACAAAAAAAATAAAATAAAAAAAAAACAATAACAATAATGATAATAATAATATAATTTTTTACTAAAAAAGAAAAAAGTTTAGTAATTTTTATTTTTAACTTAATAAAATATTAATATTTTGAAGTCTTTTTTTTTTTTTTTTTTTTTTTTTTTTTTTTTTTTTTTAAATCTAATGATCTTAGAAGTTTTTTTAATTGATAAACTAATTCAAGATTTTATTAGAATATATATATATATATAATTTTTTTTTTTTTTTAAAAAAAAAAAATAGAAAGAAAATCTAAAGGGTTACAAATATTCAAAAAAAAGACCTGATTGGTAAGTCATTATCTTTATTTTGATTTGCCACTTTCCAGCCTTTCATCACTTGTCATTTTGTTCAATTTCACCTTTGAGATCCAAGTAGACTGATCACTACACAATAAACAGCATCCCAAGATGATCTGTTTCCTTTCCATTATACAACCCACTCACCAACATACGTTTTAGGAAGCTACTCCCATATAGTCACTTCTGAAATTCTGCCTCTTGCATTTTCAACTCTTCCTCCATCTCTTGATGCAATAGAGCATCCATCTGACTCATCAGATGAGCATTACTCATAAAATGATTAGTAACACTTACCCAATGAGACTGAATCAATTTCAGGGGATAATAAGGCTATCCAATCTTTGGCTCAAGATTGCAAACAATCTGACATTTATGACTATTTTGAGGTCAGGTTTAGTTTATTTTTGAAACACTTATATGAATAGCTAAATGATTTTTTGTTTTTATTTTCCCAGAAATTAATTCTTACTGGTGAGTGAATAACCAATAATAATGATTACTGATACACTTATGAGTGTTAGCACTTCAGGTATGTTACATGATAATCTTTTTTGGCCTTTATTTTTTTTAATAATCTTTCATTAACTTTGATTAATTCAGTTTTAAAAATTGCTTTGATGGGGTTAAACACTTCCAAAATGAATAAGAATTAAATAAAATGTGCAGGTCAATTTACTTCCTGAGAAGAAAAATACCCCTTTTTTGATTGAATGAAAAATATGGGTACACATTTTGAAGAAAAAAACCAAAAAATACTTAATAAAGAATTAGTAAAAGGAATGGTGATCATCCAGGTGTCTTTCTCTATTTTTGAGTCTCCCCAACTGAAAGATGTTTTACATTTCTGTAAGATGTGTCTATGAAGCTGTTGATAATATTAATATTAATTAAAAGTACTATGACTGTTCTTATGAAATATAATAATAAAGATTTTTATAACCACAATTAAATAATTAAAGAATTATTTCTTTTACGTGTTATACACTACTAGTTATTATAACAGTAAGCAGTAATTGTCTATTGGAATCAATTACAAGAAGAATTTAATATATAATCATCTTTTACAAGAATAATTATAAAGATAATTCTTGAAGAAAACAATTTACTAGAGAAATAATTCAAGAATTAAGATAAATCACTCACTAATACTCCAAAGAACTTATTAAAGATAAAAGTAGAGAGATTTGACAGATTATTGTGGATTTAAAGGATCAAAATTGATTTAAAACAAGATTACAACAATATATAGTTGATTTCTATTATTTATTGTCTTTATGATTGATTCTGAAAGATTCAAAACACTCTAGAAAAGATTTAACTAATACTTACTTGTTGGTAATAAAGGTATAATTGAGTAATGTGATGATTTAGTAAAAACAGCAAGAGGAGGCCTCTTTTAAGTCTAAGAAAGCTCACAGAGGGTTGCCATGGAGAAAAATGAAAGAAAAATGAGTCAGAAAACAATAAAACATTTTGTATTATTGATTGCATCATCTGTTGTCATGTATGATTATCATAATTACTTAATTGATTCTTTTACATGACTACCAACCCATTTATGGTGAAGAATAAAAGGAGTAAAAACTGTAAATATTCTTTTAATCAAAAATAATAATTTATTTCTCAAATTTATCAATTTTATTGGAAATTTTATCACAGAGTGTATTTTCTGTGAATTATTAAAGATTTAGTATTTCACTTGGAATCATCAAACATGGACTGTAAGTAAAGCTTCCACTTTTACTTATAAAAGTATAATTATTGTTGGTTTTTATATTAATTATACTTTTCTTAATTGTTCCTGAAAGTTTCAGAAATATCCATTAAGAATTGTAGTTTTAATGAATTTTTGAAGTTTTTACCTCATTTCTATGTAGAATTGCAAATAGCACTATATGGCTGGTTTCTATGAGGTAAATCAATGGATACTAGTCCAAAAAGGGTTTTAATTGATCTTTTAGGGTTTATCTATGGAAAATAATTAAGAATTGACATGGTTACAGGAGTCTAAGCTGCTCTTTACCTCCTTGGCATGTCAAAATAGCAGCTTATTTCCCATTTTCTTATGATATAATGAAGTTTTGACTTGGTAACCAAGTTCCCAAAAGGTTTCATTTTACTAATTGGGCCAAGATCAGGAATGGATCCAATCTTTGGAGCTTTCCACATCTCAGAGGCCTCAGAAGTTGGGTACCCTGGCTCTCTTTGATGTCTTTTGTACCCCTTGACTATTTTCACATCAAAAATAGAAATTCAGGCTTAAAGACTGATATACACTATGGGTGTACCCAAAGTGTATGTAATAGTACAATGATATTAAGTTCCACAAGCATGCATAACACTATTCTTAGTGTATACGTAACATGGGAATTCTCACATTCCCATTGTTCTGGCGTGAAATTGAGAAAAACAAAAAATTTTCAAGGATCTTTTGTGTGGTATTGATGCTATTTTATTGGAGTATTTTCCATATTACCACCTCAAAGAGTTGATTTGAGCTTATTCACTCTGTGGAGCTACCCTAGGTGAAACTTGTGTAGAATCTAAATCTGGCCTTAAATCCATGGATTTACTTACTCAATAAAAATTTATTCATCTTTTCTGAAATCAAAAATGATGAATTTTGAATATATGCATGCCTTATGGGTTATGCATAGTTCAGAATTTATTTTTAATATAATTGTGGCCTATTTGGGGATGTAAAATATACCTCAAGGCTCACAATTTCAATGGCCCCATTGATGCACGATAACAGAAAATACAACCCAGCTTTACTTTTAGGGTAAGAAGAAACTAATTGAAGAGGTTTCCCATGTACCTGAATCAATTGAAAGTTGGAAAACAAAATACCATTATCAAAGCTACTTAACCACTGTGATGAAATGGATTGATCCTCTAATTTACTCTTTCATAAAAAATCTTGTTTCTTTAAAGGTGAGTTTAAAGTCTCTCTAAAAAAAAATTCATCATTATCAATGATGCACTTTGATGATAGAGAATTTTGGGAATTAACACAAGAGTGGCTTTTTTTCAGAACAAGGGATTATTAATAAATTATATTTAATCACTGGTGAAAATTCAGAAAATAATGTGGCCATGATGACTTTACTTCAAGAAGAAACTTATGGGTGTTGGAATAAAATTACCCAAAGGTCAAAAAATTTCATAATTTTGACTGTCATTTTATTAATCTTTTTGCTAAAGAATTCTTGTAATACATAGGAAATCTTACCAACAACTATCTTGGGCTTAGAAAGAAACCAATAGAAGATAGAAATTATGAAAGTCCTTTCAGAAATTTGGCCTTCAAAAGGTAAGTCCATTACATTAGAATTTTGAAACCATTCAAATATTAAATGGGGCCTATATCTTGAAATATCAGCTAAAATCAAAAAGGTTAACCAATCCTTGAGGAAAAAATATAAAAAAAAGTCTTCAATTAACCTTTAAATCAACCAACATTGGAAACACAAGAAAGATATAAAAATGTGGAATACTTGGTTTATTAATAATTTGAACAAGAAATAATACAGGATTATCAAACTAAATAAAAACTTAACACTTATGAAACTGTTGTGCAGGTATTGAGGGACCTATGCTCACAAATACAAGGTTCCACCAAACAGAAATATTTACTCATAAAATCTCACAATACAAAGGTCCTTCCAATAATCATTTTAATTAACTGATAAAACTACTTCCTCCAGAAAATCCAAAGGTAAAATCAGTTAAAATTGTTCCTGTAATTTAATACTAACTTACCTTAGAAATAAAACATATCAACTCACTGAATAACATTAGAGTTCAATGGAATTCATCAAGCCAATTCTGAAGATTTTTGCAACAATCTGGAAATTGTTTTCTAATATAAAGGTTCTAAAAAGAAACTTTTTTTTCAATACTATCAGGTACTCCTCGATTTCTTATCCTATTATAAAATTTTAAGTCCCAAAACTTGGAAACATGCCTGAAAGATTTCATTAAAGAAGTTATATAAGTAATATGAGCTGGGGATTTCCAAAAAATTAAAGTTTAATATCATTATTTTTCAATAAAAAAGTAAAAAAAAAGGCATTTTAAAACAGTTTTGTGTACCAATCTATTAATCAAAAGAGTTGATAAAAGTATTGAACAATTAGATTTAATAATTAATCTAATAGAATTTTTTTTTTAAAAGATTAAGTGAAAATTGTAATAAGATCACCTTAAGATTTGAATTAAATTCAAAATTTAAATTTACTTTTTAAATTTTAATAAAATAAAAAAATTTGAGGAATTTCATGAGTTTTTTAAAAAAAAGAAAATTAAATTAAATATTTTATTAATTAAAAAAAATTTAAATTAAATTATTAAGTTAGAAATTAAAAAAAAAAATAATTATTAAAAATTATAAATATTTTAATTTTTTTATGTTTTCTTAATATTAATTATTTGATTTTTAAACTAATTATAGTAACAAAAAATTTTCATTTAAAACTTCCCTATGTTGGAGGAAAATTTTCTTTATTTTAATTGAAAATTGAAATGGGTTATGAATGTTTCAAAAAATTTTTTATCTACTAGTTGTAAGCTCAAAAATCCCAAAAAGTTAACCCCAAAAGACTGAAAAATATATAATCTCAAATTCTTAAAAAAAATGGATAAATTATGAAATTAATTCATATTTTTAATTTTATCTGAATTAAATTTTGAATATTTGATTTTTAAAAAAAAATTTAGGTTAAAATTAAGTTTAACTTCTAAAAATCAAATAAATGAAAAATATATATTTTTTTTTTTGTTTTGGGCTTTTTTTGTGTTTTAAAAAAAATGGATTTGTTATGTGAAAGGGTTATTTCATGGTATAATTATTCTTTATTCAATTATTATTGATAATAATAATTATTAGAGATTTATTTATTAAATATTAATTAAAATGATAATTTTCTAGTATAAACAATTATTAATCTTTTTTTTTTTTAAAAAAATATTTATTTAATTTAATTTAATCTGATTTATATTATTATTAATTATTTAATAATATTTAAAAACTTAATCAATTTTTTTTATTTTATTTATTTAATTATATTCCTTTTTTTTTCTTTCTTTCTTAATAATTAAATTAAATTTTAGACTACAATAATTCAAAATAAAAATAAAAAAAAACAACTCATATATAAAAGGTAAATTAATAAAATAATTTATTTTTTTAAAAGAATAAAAAAAGAAGAATTTTTATTCAAAAATTAAAAAAAATAATAATTTGAAGTAAGTATAAGAAGGTTTGATTTTTTTTTTTGAAAAAAAAAAAAAATTAAAATAATTTAAAAAAATCAAAAAAAAAATTTGAGTAAAAAATCATAAAAAAATTTCAATATTAATTTTTTAATTATAATCATAAATTTTCAATTAATGAAAAATAAAAAAAAAAAAAAACATATTTTTTTTTAAAATTTGTTTTATTATTAAATTTCATTCAATTTTCTTTTTAAAAAAAATCTAAATTTAAGTAAAATTTTAAATTATTAAATATAATAATTTTTTTTTTTTTCATTATATTGAAAAAAAAAAACATCTGAATCAAAAAAAAAAAAAATAACAAATTCTTAATTGTTTAGAAAATTCGAATTTCTTTAATTTAAAAGGGTGAATTTAATAAATTAAAAAATTAATTTAAGTAATATTATATTTTTATTTTTTTTCTTTGTGTTTAGGAGTATATAAATTAGATAAAAAAAAGTATTCAACTTAAAGAAAATATAAAAAAAGATGAAGAATTATGAAAAAAAAATTAACAAGTTTTAATGATTTAATCTCTAATAAATTTTCTTTATTCACACAAGATTATTCTACCAATAATGAAGGATTAATAAAAAAATGGTAATTTCCAAGTTAGGATGACTCTTAATGGAATTACAAAGAAAAAAATTTAAATTAGAAGATTATTCTAAAACTTTTCAATCAATTATAATGATTTGCATAATAATTCTAATTGTGACAATGATTAAAACAATCTCAATTATTTATTATTCAGTTACATTGATATCAAAAATGGAAATACAGTATCACCACAAAGCAAATGTAAAGGTCATAGTTTTTCTTTTCAAGATTACAACTTGAACTTTGAATTTGGATTGAACAACTGTATTATAGAATTAATATTGCCTTAAAAAAGGATCTTAAATGAAACAACAAAACCTCACCTTAAAGTAGAAACAAATAATACAACAACTCACTTTGGTCAATCATTTCAAATCCCTGATGAATTAATTAAACAGGTGAAGAAACATGAGAGAGAGGGAACAGGAGAATTTGTTGATAAAACCATTTGAAGAGCACAAAGATGTTTCAAATATAAAAAAAAATTGTAATTAGTAATTTGAATATAGGATATTCTTTTGAATTATAGTAATCTCAAAGATATCTGAAATGTTTTAACAAAAAAAATTAAGCTAAACCTCACTTTTAGGATTATTATTCTTATTAAAAGAAATAATTTCTAATTTTTTGAATGTAGTAAAATATATTCATAATTTAACTTTGTATTTTTTTATCAGTTATAAGCTTTGTAAACGTTTTAACATATCTTTTGTTAATAATTTTGTATGTTTCACTTAAAATAAATTTAAATAACACATATGAAAATTTTTCATGTAAAAATTTAAACATTATCTTTTCAAGTTAAAATAATATTAGAATAATAGTCAAGTCATAAATTTCATTTGTCATATATTATAATTTTAAATTTTTAGAAAAAAAATAAAAAGAAATTAATTATATCAGATTCTCAAATTACTTTTGAATGTAATTTTGAATGGAAAGAACCTATTATGTAATTTATAAATTATAATATAGTATTAATTTTAATTTTGAGGTTTAATAATATAAAAAATGGATTTGGTACACAAAAAGTATTGTTAGAAATTGAGATTAATTGCAAATAATGAATAAATAATATTATAAAAAGATTTTAATATAAGAATGATATTAGAAGAAAATTTACAAATATTAATGAAATTTTGTTTGACTAATGTTAGCCAAAAATGATTTTAAAACTTTCACCAATTTGAATTCTCATGTGATATGAAGAGGTCAAATTTAACAGTTACATTCATAGTATTCTCTAATATATTTTCTCACTAATAAAATATTATTGTTTAATCAATATTCCAAAAAACATTAAGCTTGTTTGATGTGTGAATAGTGGCCAAAAAAAATATTAATATTTAAATTTGAAAGCTATAATTTTAGGGGGTGTCAAAGTTACCAAATCAAACACTAAAAATCACAAGTTTTTTCCCCCAAATTTTGCAGTAAATTTTTGGGATTTGGGAACTACCACCCCTCAAGAGGTGTGGTCTTCTTGAGATACAAAAACCCAGGTTTTTTGGTACCAACTCCCATTTTGAGATACTAAAATACTGCCTTTAGCTTCACTTAAAGGCACATTTTTACAGCACACACCTTGGTAAGAAAATGTTAAATTTCATAAAAATTCCCTCTTATTTCATAAAATCAGAATAAACTGGTAATTTATTAAATTATTTGACTTAAAATTACATTTTATATAGATATTTCCTTCATTTAAAATTCCAAAGGCATTTTAAAGGCTAACTTTACTTCAGGAATTGAATTCAATGAACTTCATGAATGATTTCAACTATGATAGTGATTCTGATATCCAGAAAGGCATAACCTTATCAGATATGATCACATAAATTAAATTTATAAAATTAATGATTTACAAACATTATCATATGAAAAGTTTTTCCAGATCTTTAGGAAAACACGTGACTCATTTGACAAATTGGTTCCAAAAATGAGAGATGAGAAAACCTTCCCAAATTCATCACAAAAAAAACAAAACAATCCTTCCATACAATTGGCTGTGAGACTATAAAGGTCAGGATCAAATAGAAATGGAGCTTCTCTGGAGAAAATTTGAATATTGTTTGAAATTAATCACAGGGATATTGTTTTGTACACTGAAAGAGTGATACAGATGTTAATTAATTTGAATATAAAAACGTTTGTGTGGCCAACAATAGAACAACACAGAGAGATTTTTCAAGTGATGCAGGTGGAAGGCTTCCCTGTGTTCATTGGATTTATTGATGGGAGTCTCATACCATTATCAAAATGTCCCCCCAATGATGGTGAAGCCTATTTTGATTGTAAAAAGAGGTAAGCTGTTGAATTTTCACTGTTTATTTCATTCTTACTGATTGTTTAAAATTAAGGTATTCTATGTAGATACAATTGGTTTGCAATATAAACAAACAGTTCACTGCTCTACATGTTGGCTGTACTGGGTCACTTCATAATTCCAATGTATATAAACATATGAAAATAACACAAAAACATGAAGAATTTTATGAAAAAGATCAGTCCTTACTTGCCAATTAAGCATATGCAAGCTCTCCTTGGGTTGTTCCAGCTTATAAGGCTGTTGTGGCACAGAATGAATAAAACCATTCTTTCAATTACTGTCTAGCAAAATAAAGGGTCAGAATTGAGCATAAAATTGGAATTTTGAGGGGCAGTGGTTTTCTCTAAGGGAAATGCAAAATAAAATGAGGGATAATCATGAAATTGAATAGTTTGTTAGTTGGGTTTTTTCTTGCACGATTTTACATAATATGTTAGCACAAATTGGCAATGAATGGTTTTATTTATATGAAGATGATGATCCACCAACAGAAGAAAATCTGTCCAATCATGAAAATGGGGAATATGTTGTAAATATTAATGAGAAAATTGAACCAATTAATTTGGAATGGAAAGAGAATCCATTGTAAATTTCATCAGGAAAATTGACTTATGTACTTAATTTAATGGCATAAAATGGAGTGGAGATGTTATTGAGATAATAAAACTATTTAAAATTCATAATTATTTTGGCTCTTTTTTGATCCCACATGTTTCTTTCAAAGTATCCATTTCTTTTTAAATGAATTCTGGTGAGTCCCATTTTCAAGAATTTGTCACCTAAATTATATAACTGATGGTTGATTTGAGAATAAAATCCAAAAATGAGTTATTTACTCATGATTGACAATTACTGGAGGAGGTTTGGTTGTATGGTGAACCATTGATGATGCCAGGTTTTTCTAAAAAATCAATCTCCATTTTCAATTTGGGGAAGTGCAAGCCATGTGGAGATGGGTCGAAGACAGTTGGAAGGGGATGGAAATCTTTTTTTGAGAAAAAATAAAATATACCATAACTCCAGGAATTGAGATCATCTAAATCTTGATGTGGCTTATCGAAAAATCCATCTTGAGTGACAATGACATTGGTGAGATATTTTAATTCTTTATTTGGATTGGAAGAAGTCCATTAAAGTTTACTGAAGTTTGGTAATTTGGCTTCTTCCATTAATAATTGATTTTAATTTTCAGCTAATTTATAAAAATGACAAATTCCTGAGTAAATTAATTTTTGATGTTGTCCAAGCTTGGACCATTTCTTATTCTCTGTTTCAATTTCATGAGGAGTCAAAACAGGCTTTTGGGAGTAAAAAGCTATAATTTTGCAGATTTATTAGTAAATACTAAAACAAACAGGAAAAAAGATGACAGACCTTCAGATTTTCCACAACCAGAACCAGGACAAAAGCCAATACCTTTCATAATTTCACTTAGGACTTGTTTATTGGTTTTAATTTCTTAGCAATTTTGGGATGATTTCATTAACATCATAATGAGGTCTTTTAAGATCTTAGAGTGGCCAAAATAATTTTAAAATGGTGTGATTTAATAAATGATGACAGGTAAGAAAGGTTTCTTGGTTTTATCACTGATTACATAAGGATGGGGTAGAGTGTTGAGTGATGGAAGTTTCAACCAGGTAGAATTGGCTTCTTTCTTGTCGATTGAGGTGGTTGAGATATTTTTCTATTCTCTGTTGGAATGGAGAAGTTGAGACATTATTTTTTTTGAATAATGAATATGTTTTTTTTGGCTTTGAGTAAGTTTTATTTACTATTTGTTTTGGTACTATAAACCTCATGATGCTCTCCATTTGGTTTAGTCCTAACCATGACATCAAGAGGAATAATAAGAGCTTAATTATCTTTGAAATCATTTTGATGATGTGCTGAATCTTGTTTAGTCCTAACCATGACATCGTTAGAATAATTTTTAGAGTGAGAGAGCACAGGAGTGTTTTTTTTGAATTTTAATGATGATGAAAGAGAGAAATTGAATTACATTTCAAAAGAAACCCTTATAAATGATCCACCCCTACATTAACAGATGATTAAAAAATTTAAAAAAAATAAACAATTAATCAAAATAATCAGTGTGATCCAATATCATCATAAAAAAAAAGAAAGAATCAAACAAAAATCATCAATGAATTCATAATTATAAAGAAATAAAAAACAAAATAAAAGAAGATGATAAGCAATTATCATGAGGATTGAAAAGAAAATTTAACAAAATAAAAGAAACATCAGTTATGATCATCAGTAAAGATAATTCAAAAAAGTGGTTAGTTATGATTCATGAATTTAAAACAAAAAAAGCAAAACATAAAAAAAAAGATGATGATGAATTATCATCATGAGAAAAAGAAAAAACACAGAAATTTAAAATAATGATTATAAAAAAAATTGAGGAAAGAATGGTATATAAGAGTCAGAAACCATGATAAAGAAAGAATAAAAAAAACATAAACTTCATCATTAAAGATGATGAAGTTAATTTGAAAAAAATGGAAAAACATTAATGGCCTCCAAGAGGCCATTAAGTAATTAAGAATTAAAAAACCTCTCAAACCAATTTGGAATTGATTTGAATTGGTTTTAAGGGTGGAGGCTTCCTGGCGATTAAAACAAAAAAACCTTTAATTGATTTGGAGGGTGAAAGACCTAGAACCTCCCAGAAACCTTTTTGGGAGTATCTAGGCTGACTAGTGGGTGGATGGTGGGAGGGTGAGTGGAGTTGGATGGGTATAGGATGCTGGGTCATGGGAGATGGGGGGGTGGAGTTGGAAGAGGTGGGTGTGATGAGGCTGATGATGCTTATGATGGAGCTGTGGAGAAATAAAAAGAAAAAGAATGAAGAAAAATAAAATTAACTAGTTTTGTTTTAATAAAAATTAGAAAACCCCAAAAATTTATTTCAATTTTTACTTTTAAAAATCTAAAAAAAAAATTAGTTTAAGTGAAGGAGTTGGGAGTGAAGCAGTAAAAATTATACCAGCTTTTTTTTCTGACAAAATTGTTTTGGTGAAAATGAAGCAGGTTTAATTAAAAAAAAATTGAAAAGAAATAAAACTTGGAGGGAGGCTTCAAATTGAATTTGATAACATTTAGTCATTGGTCTTTGGCACATAAAATTTTAATGAAAAAGTTTCCAATAATCTCAATTTTGACTTTAATTTGTAAATAAAAGATAAAACTTAAGCTTTGTGCCCAAATGAAAATCCTTTATGTTTGACAAATAACCCATTTTAAAATGATCTCATGTCAAAACCCCCTGATTAAAAGTGATTAAAACCTTTCCCAGATTAGCCCAATGGGTCAAGTTGAATTTAAAAGTGAACTTTTTGAAAAAAAACTCCAGTTAAACTGTGGTATTCCATACCATTATTATCAGTTTCAAGCTCACCAGAAGAATAAATAAAAAAATAGAATTCAATATATTCAATATTTTTGGGGATTTGTAGAGGACTGAAAAGGAAAGTAGTGCTACAGACACATTTAGAATTCTGGACTAAAAAAGGAAAACCTTCCTTTCTCATGATCAGTTGACAAGAAGGAACTATTCACCTCTGCATTGGTCATGTAGCTGGTTCAAGCCACATTAAAGGCAATTTCAAAATGATTGTTTGTGGAAGTTCCAAGAAGAATGAAAAAACCAAAACAGAAGAATAAAATCTTTCTGGAAAAAAACAGAAAATATTTTTTTTTTCAAAAAAAAAGAATTAATTTAACCTAACTCTTAAGCTGGATATCAAAATGGACAACAACTGCACAGAAGCTGACTAATCCTTTCAAATACAAACCACAAATTATTCAAGACTTATCAGAACATCATTTGATTGGTCAGAAATCAAATTAATTCATGGTACATACCTATAATTATAAATTTACATGATAAATCAATATCATTGGTCAGAATTCACGTTCAAAGTACAGCAAAATAATAACATCATTTGATTGGTCAGAATTCAAATCAATTCCAGGTGCATACCTATAATTACAAATTGACGTGACAACTCAATCTCATTGGTCAGAACTTGGATCCCGTGTCAATTTGCTACACCAAAACTACATGTCTCACCAGCTAAAACCTCTGAACTATGATTTTTTTTAAGTACCCTGTTTTGAGAAGCTCTATGGAGGCCCTCTCTCCCTCATTTTTGCCATCATCATGGAACAAGCTCCCACTATCCAGGATCACAACCATCTCTGAAATAGCAGTGATTTAGTAGTAAAAGCTCAGTAGCGTAGTATTGTTGAAGAATAGTAGTATTAACATAGTAAAAGCTCAGTGGCTTAGTATTATTAAAGAATAGTAGTATACCCATAGTGAAAAATCTCAGTAGCTTTTCTCAGAAGCCTAGTATTATTAAAAGAAAAGAAGTAGTGATTTAAGATCAACATTAAAAATATCAAAAGAAGAATATCCAGCAGTCTTATTATTAGTATTAATATAAAAAAAGTAATTATAATAATCAGAAAACCCAAAAAAAATATTCTTATTAGTTGTATTGAACTAACAGAAAAACAAAAAAATATATTATCATTGCTTCTATTAAAATAACAAAAAAAATAATCTAAGTCTTTCCTTTATCAGAAATTTTGGTTTTAAATCAGAGTTTTACTGTAGTGTTATTGATAGGTCTGATTTAGAGACTGCTGATAAGTATTCTCTATCTGTTAAAGCCACAAATATTATTTAATTTTGTGATTCTCTGTAGGCTGACTATTCAGTATTACTTAGAGGGGTAGCTAATACAACTTAGCACCTATGAATATTGGACAATTCTAAAATTCAAAACAGACTTACCAATAATTTCCCCCTCAAGGTACTGCCTTATTTCATCCCACACCAAAAGGAGTTCCCACAATGCACTAATCTTTTGTATCCAAATGAGACAGGTGATAAAGCCTGGGGAATAAATTTATGGCTTAACCACTGCATTAATGTCCTTACCTCACTGAATAAGTGCTTTGATCATTTGTTGGCACTGCTAAATATTTGATGTGATGTACATATGAATTACAAAAGTGAAATGAAATAATTTATACCTAATACATTATTTTTTATTGATTAACTTAAGAATGAATTCAAGATCTGCAATTGGAATTCTTGATGACAATGCTGCTATAGTGAGATCCATCTGGCATTTATTTTCCTTCAGCTCTGATTCCCAATTCCACTTTTCTTTTTCAAATTCATATTCAATTTTTTGTCATTTATTGTAAAACTAAATTTGTTTTTGTAACTTGACTTCTTCAAACTGTTTATTTTCCATATTCCTGACTTTCTCTTAATGCCACCTCTCCCTGTCTCACTCCAAAAAAGCATTATAGCTGACCTAATGGGCTAAGACAATAATTTCAATACATACCCTTTTTCTGTGATTGAAGCAAATTGGAATATTTAGGTGGAAGCATATCCATAAAACATTCCCTAGATCCACTCTTGTCAAGTTGGGGGTTCATTCTTGATTACACTTTTGTGTTGAATGCATTATGTATTTACTTAGCTGTTCAAAGAAGAAATAATCAACATTGGATTTAATAAATATCAGGTTCAAGCATACTTACTGATTTTTCTTGAAGGTTTTCCACTTGAATGAAGTAATCATCATTAATAGGAAAAGGATCAAGATTGAGATGTGATTCCAAAAATGTTTTCTCCTCTAAAATTCAAATGAGCTTTAATTATCTCAGGTAAAAAGAAAAAGAGATGATGACTTACCTTATTAATAAAAATATCATCATCATCATCTCCATTTCAGCTGTCCTTTTCTCAAAAATTATAACTTGCAATGGGAGTGACATTGGGATTGTAGCCAAAGAGTGCATCCATTTTGACATATCAAGGACACAAAATTTCAAGATTTTCACTAATGGATTTAATAACTCTACTCTCATCTTCCTTGATTAGTCCAGCCCCAGTTAAATTCTCAATTTTTTTGCTGCCATATACTTCTTTTTATACATTTGCCATCAATCATGGATGCTGCTTGAGCTAAGGTTTAGGAATTTTTTTGATTTTTTGTTGACCTCAATGGCCATAAGCTGAAACCCATTCCTCTTCAATAAAGGTGGCCTTCAAATTGAAGTTAAACCACCAGTATCATAAAATGACTCAAAGCTTTATTTTATTAAAAGATAGCTAATTATGGCTAAATAATCTGTACTGATTAAGTGACCTGATGAATGAGGAAGACCCAAAGTGATCTTCATATCTGAATTGATGTGTTTCGCTTTGGTCCAAGGAGTTATTATATGTATGATGAAATATAAATGGATTATAAGATTTTTGGTGATATTGTCAAAAATGGAGTGTGGAAGAAGATATTTTACAGCTTTCAAATGTGAATACTCATTTGGGTTAGGTTTCAAACTGAAAACCCAGATTAATGGAATTTGGTGAAAATAACAGGGGTCTCAGTTAAAATTCCATGTGATTTAAACATGAAAAACCCATGATTTAGTGTTGGGATTTGGAAGCCAAATCCTGTGTTCTTTTAAGAAAGGATTTGGTGACTTCAACACTCCATATTGTATTCAATTTCAATTACAAGAGGTAATTGCTAAATGAAAAAATACTTATCGGGAAATTTTATACTATCTTGAGATTATTGAAATAAAATAAAAGTTAAGTAGTACCTAAAAATAACTCAATAAGGTAATATCTTGGAAATTTGGGAGAATTTTAGAGTTGAGGCCATAAGAATAAGGATTTGAAAATAATGGAAATTGCAAAAGAGCTATCAAAAACATTAAGTATTTAAAACTAAGTCAAAGGAGATCATTAGATAGGAGGAAGCAGGGATTTAGCTTTTACTTGAACTTCCCATTTATTTAAGACATCACTGGTGATATATTGTGCTAGTTGATTCTGGGAGGAGGGAAAAACAAGTTGAACATCATTTATTGGATTCATGCCTTTTGACAAAAAGTAGTTGAGGTGAAAAGAGAGATTTTTCCAGCCAGGACTCTCTGGATATGATGGCTTAACAAGCTTATGAGATATGTTAAAATAAAATAAAATAAGAATAGAATCTTCAATAGAAAAAGTGCAATGACCTTTTTGAGCAGTGAATAAACCATTAACACCTAATATTAAGAGATAAAAAGATGGAAGAAAGTTATTTTGAATATAATATTAACTCAATTTATTTTTAGCTTTTTCCAATTGTGACACTTGACTTCCCAACAGAGTGAGAATTTGAGGTGTTTGGTTAATGATGAATAAAGAATTTTAATCTTTTCCAAGATGTTGATTCTTTGTTTTTTTTTTGATATTTTTATGTTTTTCTGTGTGGTTGGGAGGGGAAGCTCAATCTATGTTTGCCTGTGCTTTGGAAATGAGGTATCAAATCAGAACATCTAAGATTAAATCTTGAAAAGACTTGAGTTGCTGATCAGAATTAGAGACCAAATTTTTTTCACTTTCTCTAGTGCTAACGGATGGGTTTGGGTTTGGTGGGATGGTTGACATAAGCTCCATTGGTGGAATTGAGGGTTGCTTTAATCCTTCAAAGAATTTTAGCATATATAAATAAGAATTTAGCTTTCTAGAAGTGGTTCTAGCTGTGATGGGGGTTTAGGAATACAAAATTAATCCATTTTTGCATATATAGATGCAGAAATAAGCTTTTCTGGAGCAATGATGGTGAATTGCTATGCTTGGACCATATGAATCAGATGAAAAACAAAAAATGGATTTAACGTACTTTTCCTTACAAATATGGGGCTCCAAAGAGAATGGAATAGATGTTATTATTTCAGATGATGTAATGTCATCATATACTTGTATGTTGAAAATGTGAGAGGAGACATAAAATTTGGCTTTTGTGGAATCCAAAAATGGTGAACCTGTGCAGAACTAGGATAAATTTTAATATTTTGTAATGACTAATCATTAGAAGACAACTAACTATGATAACTCAGCTCCTCAATCCATTTGGTATATGAAGTTCAGCATTGGTTGAAGTAAAAATTGTCTTGTGCAGGTTTTTCACCACCCAAAGCTTGAAGACACCATTTAACCAAAAAATTGATTGCTTCAAAATTAATTTGATATTTGGATTGGATATGATGTCCTGAATTAAAAATTTGAAACATATTAGAAAATTGGAATCAAAATTCAACATTGGGGGTAGAGGTGGGTTGGGAATTGGAATAAATTATAGGAGAAACAGGAGCTTTTTCAGCCTCTAAAAATATGGGAGGAGCTTGGGTCTGACAATCAACATATTTACTGGTATTATTGAGACCTGGGGTTGAGGAATATAATGGAGTGGATGAATTTGATTAATCTTATTGAGGAGGGCTTAGAGCTTCAGTAGGAACATCAGAAAATGAGCGGAATGGTGGTTCAATTGAGGTATCATGTGGGAATAAACTGACACAAGGAGTAGGTGCATTGTGTGGAGTTGAGATATTGGAATTAATGTTCTGTGTTTTAATTGAAACTTTAATGCTATCTGCTGAAAAAATTGGAGATACCTGATGAACATATTATCTTGAGTGGATAGGTTTCCTGTTTGAAAAAGGAATATTTAACAAGCTCTCACAAAACCTTTTGTTGTCATTTTGTGTTAAAGGATTGTGATGTGGTTTTTCTTCATTAGGTACAATAACTTGATGGGATTGCTCTTCCTTGGTTATTATTGGAAGGAAATCAGACTCATGAGATTGGGAAAAACATTTAAGGGGGTGGATGAACAGCATTATCAAGGGATGAAAAATAATTTGGGTGTGCTTGCAATAACAATTGAGGGTTGATATATTGTGGTGGGCTGAAAACTATTGGGACAATAGGTGTATTTGAGGAAGGAATCATTGATTTTTTCTGAATTGTAATGTATTATAAATTTTTCAATATAAGAAAAACCTTGAAAAAATTAAGAAACATCATGTTAAAATATCATTGCTAAACCCCCAAATGTAAGGTGTGGATATGAAACTTTGATTGAAAATCAAGTACTTTTCCTGTCCTCAAAATTTGTATAAGGTACAATATGATTGAAAATGTTAATGTTTAATATTTCTAAGAAACAATAAGCCAAATTCCTTTTCTTCAACTTTATAAGTATGAAAAAATGATATTATAAATGCTTATTGTTTTACCAACAATAAAAATTTATCCAAAAATACTCTACAAGAGATATTTAAGGCTACAAAAGAAATTTCTTCAAGAGAAATTTCAATTTGAATCAATTGAGAAAGGAATTTCAAGAAATTAATATAAAAACAAATTCTTTCAAAAAATTATTAAAGAAAAACACGCCCAAAAGTGACCAGAGTGAATTTGGAAACAAATTGACAAAGTGAACAGTGATGAAAGATGCTTTGATTCACTTATGGGGTTGTTCAAGGGTAAAAATGATTAGAATGTTCTTTTCACGTGGTTAAAATTTTTAACATGATATAAAAAGGGTTTTTGGAATCTTTTATTGATTGGTTTAACAGTTCTGAAATGAATTATAAAAGGAAAAGATTTCAACATGAAGAGAAAAGTGGGGCAAAGAAGACATTCTTTTATAGCCACCAATTTTCTTACTCAAAAAGTAAAGATTACTCTTGTCAGCTGTGGCAAGCACTATAAAAATTTCAAAATATCAAGATTAAAATGGTTAATTTAGGACCTACCATCTCAAAAGACACTTTCAAAGTCACATAAGTCAAATATTAACATCAATAGTATTGAATAAAGGAATATTTTACCATTTAGTATAGAAATAGCGTAAATAGTTTCAAAATTCAATGAATGAAAAGTTGATTAAACTGTATAAAGATATACAGGATAGCTTATAAATAATATTTGCAAAAACAAAAAAAATTAGTTTAATACAGACAGAAACTCAAAATTACATATACAAGGTAGCAATGTAGTATTAAATTCACCCTAAACCCACCAAAGAAATTAGATTACTAAGAATTACAGTGACCAAAATAAATTTTATGTAATAAGAACAGCTGAAAAGGATGAATACACATCCATTGTATAAAAAGATGGAATTAAATAAAACATTAATTAACTTCATGCATAGAAATTTCCATAGAGGCTTGAAAGAATCCTATGAATGTCCAATCATAATAAAAACAAATGAATCAATAATTTTACTAAATAAACTCATATCAAAATTAACACCAAACAAATCTTAACAAGATTGAATAGTTAAAAGAATGAAAATTGGTGCAATAATAAAGTAAAATGACACCATCAAACATAATAATCACCAGAAAAAATACCTCAGATTACATAATCACTCAAGAAATGATGCAATTTACCAAACATGCAGTGAAGTATCTCTACCAAATGACACCATCTCAAAATTACTCGCCAGATACTTTCCCTCAAGGCTGTGCATAATAATATTAAAGTTTAATTAATTAAAAATAAGGTTTCAAAATATGGTGCAATATAAAAAACATATGGTGCCATATCTTGATCCAATAACACCATCTCCAAATTACACACCAGAAAAATTAGCTCAAGGGTGTGCATAAACATTAACAAAGTTGAAAATTATGCAATATTACAAACATATGGTGCAATATGTTTATCAAATGAAACCATTACAAAAACACTCACCAGCTAAAATACCTCAAGGTAAAACTTTTCTAAGTCCCCTGTTTTTGAGTGCCTGTATGCAGGGGCACAAAGAATATAAAGAGAGGGCCTCTCCCTCATTTTCCCCCATGTTCATGGAAGTATTTCCCCAATAATTGGAAATCTAGTCCTCAACTGCAAGGATCCATCCATCCCTATTCTAGTAGGATAACTAGAAAAATAAAATTATAAAGCTCAGTAGAAAAGCACAGAAGAAAATCTTAGTAGTCATAAATTATTGATTCAAAAAATATTTACATTATTAATGAAAGAGCTTAATATTGAATAAAAAATATTATAATAATAAATATTAGTAGTAGTCATAGAGTACTCCTCAAAGAAGTTATCATTATTAGAGCTAATATTAATGGCTATCTTATCCTTATCATTATTAAATCTTGAGTCCATTAAGGAATATATATTGTTATCAAATAAGTATTATTAGCTATATTTGTCATAAGATCCCTTAAAGAATAAATCAATAAGTATAAAAACCCACCTTTCTATTATAAAAAAGAAATATTATAGTATTATATCCAGTATATTCTATATATTATATCATTAATGAACCTTATAATCAATATCATTAACCTAAAAAGATAAATCAACACATATAACTTAAAATATCATACATCTATATTATTATATATTATCAATACTTAAATTTATATCTAAATCTGACATTTAGCCTATAAAATGGTGGTATTAAGCCATTTTCATATATATAGTAAGCATAAAAATCATTGATCTAATAATTGATTAGGTCTGATAGAGACTTCTGAAAGTCTTCTCTAGTTATAAAGCCACAATTTTAAATCTTGATTTGTAAGCTATAGAGGGAGATTATTTAGTATATTAAGAGGGGAAGCTAATACACCTTAGAACCCTTGGTTAAAGGATAATTCAGAAATTAAAAACTGTTTACCTGCGATTTCCCCCTCAAGAGCTGCCTTATCCAATCCCAAACTAAAAAAAGTTCCACATCTGGTGTCCCAACAGTGGCTTAATCAACTACTTCAGCCCTCAATTACTAATATGAATCATCTAAAAAAAGAAATATTAAAGCTTAACAGTCAAACACAATAATAATAATAATAATAATAATAATAATAATCAAGCTTAAACAACCTGGAATCAGAAACTAAAACTGATCCAAAACAATCACCACCATCATCATCATCATCAAAATCTTCTATTCAATCATACCATTATCATTACCCTATGAAGGAAACAGGAAACCTTTAAATCAAACACTGGCAGATCACAGACTACTGATTTCAACCCCAAGAGCAGAGGGAAAAGAGAAAGAAGAATTAAGAAAGTTTTTCTTCAAACTTATTCAAGAATCAAAGAAGAAAGAATATTATAGAAAGGAAATTGAAGGAATAGTTCATCAAGTAGACATGAATCAACAATAAGCATCTGATTTAATACCATTTCCTGAAAATACTGTTGAAGAACAGTATGCATAGGAAAGTGATGAAGAGGATCAAACTGTACAGACACAAAGCTTAATTAAGCAAATTCAGGACTTTCAGTTTACCCAAATTAAAAAGAAAGGAAAGAGAAAACAGTCAACAACCTTCACCCCTGGAGGTAGTGTAATTGAATTCACATTACCAAGACATGTCAGACCTGAAGAGTCACCAATATCACAAAAACCTATACCTAGAGAAACCTCTACCCCAGTAACAGAACAAAGATAGAATAATGCTCCAAGAAGAGTCTTTGTATCCACACAAACTCACCCAAGCCCATTACAGCAACAATTATCCAGAGAAATAAGACCCATAGTCAAAATAAAGTCCAAAGATTATAAGCTTTGGTTTGAAGGAAAAGAAGTAGAAAGATTTGTTAAAAAAGTAGAAAGTATAGCTGAAATTGAAGGTGCTAGTGGAAGAGACATAGCAAGACTAATAGTATTTTGGACAAGAGATGAAGAAATAAGCTACCATATTGAAGGAATTCCTGGATATGAGAGTGGTGATTGGGAGAAACTAAAGATTGATATTTTAATAAAGTGGGGAGCAGTTGAACCTTGAATAAGATACAGGATTTCCTCAATAAATTCCCTTTTTTAGAGAACACAGCAGAGAGGTGGAATTAGTAATATTACTCAGTATAGGAAATTCATTGGAGAATATGAATCAATAATCACATATCTCAGAAGATATGAGTACATTGAAGGGGGAGTTAACCACAATAAGGAAATTTTAGCTACCATTTCCCTAGAAGTTCAAGGTTCAATTTACAAAGAAATGATAAAAGATAAAGTAATGGTTCAAGCCAGAGATGGTGGATATATCATACCAAAATTTAAATTTTTAAAAGAATAAATAGAGCAAGATTTGCAAGCCAAATTCTTAATTCAAGGAAAAGAATTTCCCAAACAAGAATTCAATATTAAATCAAAAGAGAAAGGTAGATTTGAAGAAGATACCTTAGGGGAGGTCTTACAACAGGTTAAGGAGCTTTCCAAAAAAATCAATACACCAAGTAAGGCACAACCTTAAAGGGAGATTTTCAAGGAGAAAGAGCAACTAAAAGAAGTATTAGATCAGCTGAAAGGCATAACAGAGTCCAATAAGCCCCAAAAGCAAAGTTACCAGCCCTTTTATCAAATTTAAAAGCAAAGAGATAGCTTACCACCAGTTTCTTCAAGTCATATACCTTATCAACCTGCAAAATTATTTCCAAGGCCCCCAATGATATGTCATTATTGCTTTGAAAATAAACATACATTAGAAAGGTGTTCATAATTCAATGAAGATATTGAGAAAAGAATTGTAAGGAAACAAGGAAATTCCTTCCTTTTTCAAAATTTCCAAAGAATAACATATGAAAGCTCAGTATGTCCTAGGGAATTAGTCAGAGAACTTTCCAAGGAACAGGCAGAACTAACCAAAAAATTGATGGGAAAATCAGCTACAGCTTCAAAGCCAAAGATAGAAGAGCAAGATATTATAGAGATAAAGAGGGAAGAGGCTAAAACAGCAATAGCTAAAGCTGAAGATTGCGGCAATTGGAAACCACCTATAATATCTTCAGGAAATGATCTCTTTTCAAGAAATTATAGGGTAAGAAATACTAAAAAAAGATCTACAAGAAAAGGGAACCAAATTAAAGAAAATATAAGATCACATTCAAGAGAGGTGGAAAAACCTATCAGGAGAAAGAAAAACATATTAGGATCATATAATGCGAATTATGCAAAAACAGAAAACAAGACAATTATCCAAAAAAAATACAAGAAACCTAAAGTCCAAGATGAAGAGGAAGGACTTGTCAAGAGAAGCCAAAATGATAATACTGAAAATATTACAGAACCAACTAAAATTGAACTAAATAAAAATATTATTAAGGAAGAGAAGAAAGATATTCAAAAAATTATGACTCAAATTATAAAGAAAGTCTGAGAACAGAGGATTAACCTTACCTTGGAACAAATATTGGCCATATAACCTCAATTTATCAATCAATTAAAAAAATTTTCAGATGAAGAAAAGAATTCAATAAGCTCAATTGACACAAAAGATATTCAAGTGAATCTTCTACATCATCATTTGGAAGAATATTAAGCACCTAAATTACATTATGCCTGCCCATTGGGATCCATGCAAGTCCATGTTGGAGAAGAAGGATATAAAATCATGGCTTTAGTTGATACAGGCTCTGAATTGAATATAATACCAGAAGATTCAGCAGTAAAAGAAGAGCTAACAACAAGATGTCTCAAAATAAACCTGAGGGGAATTGGTGGGCATTGTACTTCAATAGTTGGATTAGCAGAATTTACCCCAATTACTATGGTTACTGGGGATGAAAGAAATATACACCTTCTTTGTAGCAAGAGGAGAAATGCATACAGTACTTCGAAGAACTTTCCTTGCAGAAAATCATATTAGACTAGAATTTTCTCAACAGAAGGGTGAAATATTCAGCTACATAGAGCCAGATGGTAGAAGAATTTGTTTACCAATTTCTTGACCACAAAAGGTTGGATGGAGAGAAGAACCACCAAAAGGAATGGAAGCTTGTAAACTTTTAAAGCTTGAAGATTGCAATGAGCCAAAAGAGCAAGAAGATGTAAGAAAAGGGTTACTTACTGCAAAGGAATCTTCTTGGGAAGGCTACATCAATCTGAATCCTCTCAGTAATTATAATAGTAATATAAAAAATAAGGTTTCAAGTCAAGACAATCAATTTTTACCCCAGAATTTCAATTGGTTAAAAGGCTTGAGTAAAACTAAAGCAAACAAATTACTAAAAATAAAGGATAAACTCAGTAAAGAAGAAAGAAAGTATCTTTGGATGACCAAGAATAAGAAAATAAGACAAAGATTGAAAAACCAGTTAGAGAAGAAATATCAATGTTTAACACAAATTAATGACTTTTCAGGACATATGATAAATGAAAAATTGAACACTCAAATATTAAACACAAAAAAAAACTTTTTGAAACAAGAGCTAAATTCAGCAACAAAACTGAAGATAATAATCTGAGATTTCAATCAATTCACTATATGATTTCCATTTTTTCCCTATTTTATAAAGAAGGGTGTTAAAAAAATATAAAAAAAATATATAAAAAAAAATAAAAAAAATAAAAAAAATAAAAAAAATAAAAAAAATAAAAAGAAGAAAAAAAATATAGAAAAAAGAGTTTTGATAAAAAGGTTTTTGTCTCATCTTTTCAATGTAAAAGTATCAATATATATATATATATAATAGTAATAATAATGAACAATGATACATATTTGGCCCTGCATGGCCTTAAACTGCAGCTAAATTCTAATTTTAGTTAATCAATTTTCCAAATATAATTTATAATTGAAACATCAATATAAAAAAAACTTCAAATGCATGAAAGGCCCACAATGGCCTTAAACTGAAATTGAACTATTTATTTACTTTTATCTTATTCTATTTGAAGTAAATACATAAAGAAAAAAGAATATATTAACACATACAAGGACCAATGATACATATTTTGCCCTGCATGGCCTCAAACTGCAATGCAATTCCAATTTTAGTCAATTAATTTTCCAAATATAATTTATAATTAAAACATCAATATGAAAAAAACCTTCAAATACATGAAAGGCCCAGGGTGGCCTTAAACTAAAATTCAAATATTTAATTACTATTTCTCTTATTCTATCTTAAATGAAGACATCAAAAGAAAAGAATACATTAACAAATGCAAGGACCAAGGATACATATTTGGCCCTGAATGGCCTTAAACTGAAACTAAATTTCAATTTTAGTTAATTAGTTTTCCAAATATAATTTATAATTAAAAAAGCAATATAAAAAAGACTTCAAATACATGAAAGGCTCAGCATGGACTTAAACTGAAATTCAACTATCTATTTAATCTTTATCTTATTCTATTTTAAGTAAATACATAAATAAAGAAAGAATATATCAACACATGCAAGGAACAATGATGCATATTTGGCCCTGCATGGCCTCAAACTGCAACTCAATTCCAATTTTAGTTAATTAACTTTCCAAATATAATTTATAATTAAAACATCAATATAAAAAAAATTCAAATACATGAAAGTCCCAGCATGGCCTTAAACTTAAATTCAAATATTTATTCACTATTTCTCTTATTCTATCTTAAAGGAAGACATCAAAAGAAAAGAATACATTAAGACATGCAAGGACCAAGGATACATATTTGGCCTTGCATGGCCTTAAACTGTGAACCAATTTTTGTATAAAGATAAATTTCTAATAATAAAGTTAAGATTTAAAGATTTTCTAGCCAAAATAAATAAACAGAAAGCTCAAAAGAATTACTCTAATGATGAAAAATTAACAAAGAATATCAATAAAATATTAGTTATATCTAGAAAACTTCAATAACCACTTGTTTACAAGAAAAAAACCAGTCGTTTTAGTATACAGGAATATTAAAAGGAGGTCCAAACAAAAATTAAACCGCATCCACATAAATGAAGTATACAAACCCACAAGGAAATACACAACCCAACTCACAAGGAAGGGTTACCAGATTTTGAATTTAGGTTTTTTTTGATTTTTCAATATTTCTTAACTTTTAATTTTTTTATTTCTTCAAAAATATTAGTAAAAAAAGACTGATAACCCCACTTGATTTAAAATGAAAATGAAAAGCCCAATATATATATATATAATGCTACAAAAAAAACTCAAAGAAGAAAATACAATTAACTTAATAATTAAATATTAAACATATCATAGTATGATGATATTCATGATACAAGGATATAAAAGTATTACATTCTAAGGAATGATATAAAATCCCAATAAAAAAATGATATTTAAATCAAGTTGTATTTCAATTTGATAATATTATTCATTTATATCAGAATGATGTTATGAAAACATTATAATTTCAAATGAAATAAGTAAAATAATAGCTATAATAAAAAGGATATTTCCCTGAATAGTCAATAAATATAAAATAACCTTATGGGCTAAATGTTATAATGTTCAGAATAACATTTTCATCTTAAATATATATATATAGTTACTATTAAGGATAATTGAAAAATAAATACATAGAGGCAACTGGCCAGGTTGACCCTATGTATTGTATTACTTAATATCACTTTATACAAATAATAATAACTTAAAATAGTATTCAAATTAATAATATAAAAATAAAAAAAAGAATTACAATAATATCATTCTGAAAAGAGAGATTGTAGAAGAAGCTTGGAAAAGTAGCTCTCTTTATATTGAGGAAAGAAATTTCTGGCTCGCACACAACTTGGCCTTGATAGAACTAAAAACAACATGAAATGTTTTTCCCTTGCATTTTTTTAGGTTTGATTTAATTTTCAATTAACCTTTAATTAATTTTATAATTTGTTTTGGGTATTGGTAAAAACACGTAAGAGCTTACGTGTTTTTACTAAAAACCTACGTGTTTTTACCATCAATTGGTAAAAACACGTAAGGGATGGTTTTTAAATGAAATATGGCTATTTATGGCATTAAAAATGCCATTTGTGGCATTGAAAATTCTATTTATGGCATTAACAGTGCCATTAATGGCATTATCAATGAAATATTTCTGATTCCATTAATGCCATTTATGGAATCAACAATGCCATAAATGGCATTAACAATGCCATAAATGGCATTAACAATGCCATAAATGGCATTAACAATTCCATAAATGGCATTAACAGTCCCATAAATGGCATTAACAATTCCATTTATGGCATTAACAATGCCATTAATGGCATTAACAATGCCATTAATGGCATTAACAGTGCCATAAATGGCATTAACAGTGCCATAAATGGCATTAACAATGCCATAAATGGCATTAACAGTGCCATAAATGGCATTAACAATGCCATAAATGGCATTAACAGTGCCATAAATGGCATTAACAATGCCATAAATGGCATTAACAGTGCCATGATTGACATTAACAGTGCCATAAATGGCATTAACAATTCCATAAATGGCATTAAAAGTGCCATAAATGGCATTAAAAGTGCCATAAATGGCATTAAAAGTGCCATAAATGGCATTAACAGTGCCATAAATGGCATTAACAGTGCCATTAATGGCATTAACAATGCCATTAATGGCATTAACAGTGCCATAAGTGGCATTAGCAGTGTCATAAATGGCATTAACAGTGTCATAAATGGCATTAACTGTGCCATTAATGGCATTATCAATGAAATATTATTGATGCAATTAATTCCATTTATGGCATCAACAATGCCATTTGTGGCATCAAAAATGCAACATTTCTGATGCCATTAATGCCACATTAACAATGCCATTAATGGCATTACTAATACCATGAATGGCATTATCAATGCGATAAATGGCATAATGCCATTTATGTAACACCATAAATGGCATTGTTAATTCCATCTATGTAATGCCACAAATGGAATTTTTGATTCCATAAATGGCATTTTTGATGCCATTTATGTTATAGTTAAGGCCATTAATTCCATTTTTAAGGCCAATGTTAAGGCCATTCATGCCATTTTTAAGGCCATTAAATTCAATTGATGGAATTGCTGTAATGCCATTTATGCCAATTTTCTGGCCATAAATAGCATCTGTATGTCATTCTTGATGCCATTTATGGCATTATTATGTCATTAGTGATGCCATTTATGGCACTTTTGATGTGATAAATGGCACTGTTAATGCCAAAAATCAAAATTTAACTTCCACCCATCATAAATTACATTTTGAATTCAATTTATGTCATAAATGGCATTTTCAATTTAATTACAAACATGAACAAAAAAACATCAAAAGACATGGACTTTTTGGGCCTACAAATGTTCTTGCAAAAAAAATACCAAAATGTTGGGCTTCTGGTTTATTATTCTCAACATTCTCACCTCCATTTTAAAAAAAAAAATTATTGAAATTCATAAGTGGGAACATTTTTAATGAATTTTTTCAAAAAAATGGGCCATTTTACCAAATTGCCCAAAATAGAAAAATTGGGCAAAAAAAAAAAAATTGAAAAAATTTGGGGACCTTCACATCCCATGTCGGAAAAAATATGGCAAAAAAAAAGGTTAAAAATTCTCAAAAATGAGCCTGAGGAATTTTTATAAAAAAATTAGGTTACTTATGTGTTTTTACCATAAAATTACGTGTTTTGGCCATAATTTGGTAAAAACACGTAAGGGCTTATGTGTTTTCACTAAAAGCTTACGTGTGTTTACCAACACCCTTGGTTTATTAATTAATTTTGATTTTTATTTATCTTGAATTAAATTTTATATCAATAAATAAAAGTAAACATATATAAATTGATATGAATAAATACAAATAAAAATTAAATTGAACAACTTAACATAAATAAATACAAATAAATAGATAATAAATAGATTAATATCAACAAATATTGATAAAAAACACTTCAATATAAATGAATATGAATAAACATAAACCAACATAAGTAAATACAAACAAATAAAAAACTAATTAAACAAAGAGAAATAAATAGAAACAAATAAACAAATATAGATAAATCATATATAAATATCAGTTAATTAATTAATTAAATACATACAAATATAAATAAAGACAAATAGATGGAAATTAAATTAAATAAACAAATAAAAAATCAATTGTTTAGGAAAGATTTGTTCCCACAATTCAAATTACAACAAAAAAAAAATTCAAAAAATTAAAATAAAAACAGTTATTAAAAAATGTAAAAAAAAGAAATATTGCTCAAGTGAGAAAATAAAAAAAGCCTCTTCGCGATTACCTTTGAAACACATTACTGTACACATTACTATACTGTTTAACATTAAAGAATAGTAATTCAATTACACTCAAAAAACAACTCCGCATGTGAATCAAAAAGAAAATAAGTAATAAAATTACAATATTAATCATTTAAAAACAATAATAATGAATTATAACAGAATTTCCTTTTTTTTTGAAAAAAAGGAGGTATTATTGTTCTCTATTAGTTTTTTTTAATTATTTATGCAAAAAAATACATAAAAATAAAATTGAATAAAAATAATAAAATAAAATAAAAGAATTTTTATTAAATAATATACATATATTATAACATAAATAAAATCAAATAACATTAAGGCTATAGGTGTATAATAGTAATATAATTAATAAAAAATGATTATAATTCATAATTAAACTCTTCATTATTATAGTTAAACAAAATTATTCGAAATAAATATTAATAGTGACAATAACATCATAAAAACAAAAACAAATTAAATTAAAAAATAACTCAATTTATTATAATAAAACTTCAAACTCAATCATCAATTATTATTAAATTGAGATTATACAATTATCTATTGAAAATAACCAATATGTGTTTATGAGTATTATAAATTAATAAATATCCAAATATACAAATCTCTGTGTAGTATGAAGATTAAGATCATAAAAAAATGAAAGAAAAAATCAAGTATATGAAAAAAGAATGATAATAAAAACCAAACAAGAAGGTTCCCCATGACATAAAACTGGAAAGGTATTCTTCTAATTATCATTCATCTTAATTAATACTCAATTTCGAATCATAAGCCTATCATACTCTACAAACACGTTCATCAACCCATGAGCTTGAAAACTTATTATAAGATTGATTATAGTAGGACCTTAAACAAAATGGTCCCCTCTGACCTAAAACTGGAAAATTATTCATCTACTTGTGATTTATTTTAACTCATACTAAATTTCTAATCATAATCATATAATACTCCATAAAGATATTCATCATCACATAAGCTATAAAGCATATTTTGAGATCCATTATAGTAGAATGGTCAAAAAAAATAGGTCCATTATAACCTTAACCTGGAATTTTTGATCTTAAATATCTAAATATTACCCTAAAAAGAACTATTTGATTCAAAACTCCAAGTTTATACTTAAAAAGATATAAAATAGATAGTACTCATATATACAGCTTATAACGAAAAAGATTCAATAAAAAATAATCAACATAAATAAATAAAAAACCTTCAATAATAATAAATGAGAAGTACTCCAAAAATAAACACTTCATTGAAAAAACATCATCACAAAAGGAAGGACTTACATAAATAAAAATGGAGAGGGGGCTGCAACCCCCAGTAATACAGCTTGATCATAAATTAATTGAAAATTGAAGAAACAAATACATAAAAATAACTAAGAAGAATTCTCATGAAGGTAGCTCACATAGCTTACCAATTTAGTTTCAATTGAGAAAATCTAAGATCATATCAATTTGAAGAAAGGAAGTTTATTAAACCTTTTTATTAACTCAAAAATTAATTTTTTGCAAAGACAAAAAATCATATAATAAAAGGTAAGTAGCCCCTGAACCATTATATCCAATAAAAAGGACTCAGGAGGGTCCTAGGCATGGCCCTAAGCTTTATAATTTGCTCATAAATGACAAAGGACTGTCCTTGCATGAAATTAAAAGACAGTATTGACTCACCTTAAAGCAATAATTAAGGGGAAAGAAGTACTAGATAAGAAGTTTTCTTTCAGATTATTTGTCAATATTAAAGAGAAGATGAATCTAGAATAATCATTGGAAAAATAAACAAACTCTAAACATATTTCATGATAAATTGAATTCCAATAGCTGAATACTGATTATTTTGAAATTAAAGGAAGTCTTCATTAGCCTCAAATGAAGCTCATTAATATCAATATTGATAGATATAAAAAAAAACAAATATTGAAACCTATAAAAAAACTTGAAAGTGCTCAAAATATATAGAAATTTACAATAATGAAATAATTAGAATAGAATAAAATAATGTTTAAATGAGCTTTAACCTGGAATTTTGGGAACAGCATCAAATGGAGAGGCGGATGTGGTACTCCATACCTGTCTGAGCCAGCTTCAAGCACATTGAGGGTGAAAAATTTCAAAATATCAAGATTCAAATGGTTAATTTAGGACCTATAATCTCAAAAGACACTCTCAAAGTCACATAAGTCAAATAGTAACATGGATAGTATTGAATAAAGGAATATTTTAGCATTTGGTATAGAACTAAATATTTTCAAAATTCAATGAATAAAAAATGGATTGAAATGTATGGAGATATACAGGATAGCTTACAAACAAGCTTCACAAAAACAAAAACATTAGTTTAATACAGACAGAAAATCAAAATTACTTATACAAGGTAGCAAGGTAGCCTTAAATTCACCCTAAACACACCAAAAGCATTATATTACTAAGAATTACAGTGACCAAAATGAATTTCATGTAAGAAGATCAGCTAAAAAAGTATGAATACACATCCATTGTATAAAAAGATGTGATTAAATAAAAAATTAGTTAACTTCACGCATAGAAAGTTCCATAAAGGCTTGAAAGAATTTTATGAATTTCCAATCATAATACAAACAAATGATGCAATAACTTTACTAAATAAACTCATATCAAAGTTAAAACCAAACAAAGCTTAATAAGATTACATAATCAAAAGAATGAAAAATGGTGCAATTGACCAAATCAATAGTGAAATAATCAAGTAAAATGACACCATCCAACATAATAATCACCAGAAAAAAACACCTCATATTACATAATTATTCAGGAAATGATGCAATTTACCAAAAATACGGTGAAATATCTCTACCAAATGACACCACCTCAAAATTACTCACCAGCTCAGTTCCCTCAAGGCTGTGCATAATAATATTAAAGTTTAATTAATTGAAAAAAAGGTTTCAAAATATGGTGCCATATATTGATCCAATGGCACCATCTCCAAATCACACACCAGAAAAATTAGCTCAAGGCTGTGAATAAAAATTAACAAAGTTCATAATGATTCAACATTCCACAAATATGGTGCAATATCTTTATCAAATGAAACCATTTCAAAAGCACTCACCAGCTAAAACATCTCAAGGTAAAACATTTCTAAGTCCCCTGTTTTTGAGTGACTCTATGTAGGGGCCCAAATAATATAAATAGAGGGCCTCTCTTCCTCATTTTCCCCCATGTTAATGGAATTATTTCACCAATGAATGGAAATATATTTCTCAGTCTAAAGGATCCATCCATCCCTATTTTGGTAGGATAACTAGAAAAATAAAATTATAAATATCAGTAGCAAAGCTCAGAAGCAAATATTAGTAGTCATAAATTATTGATAAAATAAATTATTTACAGTATTAATGAAAGAGTTCAATATTGAGTAAATAATATCATTATCATAAATATTAGTAGTAGGCATAAAGTACTTCTCAAAGAAGTTATTATTATTATAGTTAATATTAATAGCTATCTTCTCCTTATCATTATTGAATCCTGAATACATTAAGGGGAATATATTATTATCAAATAAGTATTATTGCTATATCTGTAATAAGATCCCTTAATAAAGAAATAAATAAATATGAAAACCCACTCTTCTATTATAAAGGATAAATATTATATCATTATCTCCAGTATATTCTATATATTATATTATTAATGGGCCTTATAATCAATATCATTAACCTAAAAATATAAATCAACAAATATGGTTTGAAATATCATACATATATGTTATCATATATTATCAATACTTACATTTATATCTAAATATTACCTTTAGCCTATAAAATAGTGGTATTAAGCCATTTATCTATATATAGTAATGGAAAAATTTATTTATTTAATAATGGGATAGGTCTGATAGAGACCACTGAAATTCTTCTCTAGCTGTAAAGACACAATTTTAAATATTTATTTGTGAGCTATATAGGGATATTATTTAGTATATTCAAAGGGGAAGCTGATACACCTTAGCAACCTTGGTTACAGGATGATTCAGCAATTCAAAACTGTATACCTTTGATTTCCCAATCAAGGACTGCCTTATCCAATTCCACACTAGAAGGAGTTCCAAAATACCTTTCAGCAAGGAATTTGGGGGAGTCTGGCACCCTTGAAGCCAAGATTCCTTTTCCGCCCAGAATTAATCTTTCCAATTTACTTTTTCATCAATTCCTCATCATGTATTATACTTGTAGCTTACATATGTAAGTCAATTGAGTTTTTAAAGTATACAACTGTAATAATTGATACCTCATATGTAAATAAAATTTCACCTATGTAATACATGCACACGTTTTGACTTTTCATTTGAAAATACTTCAATTCCTCATAGCTTCTATGCTACACACCACACCTCAATTTTAAAACAAAAATTGATGGTTAAGACAACATGTGGTGTGAATTGATGTAAGATTTTGAGTATTTCCAATTGCTATACAGAAAATACTAAGAACTCAATTTAAGCTTATTTAGATTTGTGTTACAGAAATTTTACCCAGAGGTGACCAAACCTTATTTTTTGTGAGAAATCCAATGGTGAAATATTTTTCATATGTTTATTTATTGAATAATAAGTTACAATAATTTTTATTCAAATTTTTTACAAAAATATCTTAATTTTAATACTTTTGTTGAAAATTCATTTTTACTTAATTTTTTCAAGTAAAAAGGTGTTTTCACAATTTCAAATTTCCAAGTAATTTTATTTTCAATTTATGATTAAAATTAAAATTTTATATATTTTTATATTTTAATTTTTTGTTTTTTATGATATAAAGAATTTAATGTTATTTATAATTACATCATTTTTTATTCTTTGCAGTCTTTTGGGTATATAAAATTCCTCTAAGGCTCACATTTCCTCCCCCTAAGAAAAGATATTTCTTTGTAATATTGTTATTTATGGTGTGTCTGAGACTTCTGAGAGGTTTGGTAGCTTCAGGTAGGGCTTTTTTTCTGCCAAAAATTCATCTTCACAAGTTGGGTCATTGTACCTGACAAGGGATTCCCTTACTTTTTTAGTTCTCAACTTTCTTTGTACCAGATGATTCAACAGGAGGTATGTTCTGGGGAACCTTATTCCTCAAGGGGAATTTCGAAGCATCACCAGATTTATATGGATTTATTAAGATTACTGGAAATGTTGGATGCTTATTACTAAGCTCCTCAAATAATTCCACTTCAACAGCATTTTCTCAATGAAGGGCCTTAATAACAAAAGGTCCTGCAAAGGAGTCTTTTATATTCTTACATCCTTTGATTTTATTGAATTTGGTGGTAGCTAAAAGTACTAAATCTGTAAGGTTTGTCTATGAAACTCTTGATAATAGTAACAAAATCAAGAGTACTATGACTGTCCTCAGTAGAAATATATAATATAACAAAATATTATAACCACAAATTTAAATATAATTATTAAAAATAATTATATAAAAAAAATAAATTTAATTATTATTATGAAAATATGATAATAAAAGAAAATAATAATTATAATAAATTATAATTATTCTATTATTGTTATAGTCACTGACAGCTATAACAATAAGAAGTGTAAAGCTCTTAATGAGACAATTACACGTGGAAAATATTAATATTAACCACTTATAAATAATATAATTATTATTTATAAAAGAATTAAACACACACTGTGTAGAATTAATTCTTATAGAATAAAAATTCTATATAAAAAACTAATACTAGATGAAAAAAATATAGAACTTTAGAGAAAAACTTACTTATAATATTTATTTAATACAACAAGTCAAAAAACAACAGTTGTTATATTAAATAATAATTATAAGTTAAAAACACGCCAAAAATCAATATTTTTAAAGATAAAACAACTTTTTATAATAAAAATTATGATGAAAGAGTTTTTAAGAGGAATTTGTGGATTTTAAAAGATATTTAAGATGATAATTTTATAATATAAAATATATTATTAATGATTACAACAATAATCTGAATTCTATGATTTCAATTCTTTAATTTAAAATTAATAAAGAATAAAATAACTTAAGAATTACTTTAATAATAAGATTCTATAAATAATAAAACTTTACCTGTTTAAATTCCTAATATGATTGGATTAATGATGAATGATGGACAAAAACAGTGATGAAAAGACTCTTTTTATGTCTTCAGAGCAGCTCTCATGATTCATAATGAATATAGAGGGCGTGCTTAGGTCAAGACTGAAAAACCATACTTAAAAACAAACTTCTTAACTTAAGGAAACTTGTTTTTAATTCCAATTTAAAGTTACCAGTGTTATTCTTAACTCCATGTAACTTTAACCCTCATTTAAACTAATTATTTTAAGTTTTCAATATAAATAAACTTATTTATATTAAAGTTCATCACATGAACAGCTTAAATATAGAGTTTCAAGCAGAAATCTCTTAAACTCAATTTTTAATTAATTTTTAAAGAAATCATAATTTTCTTTGAGCTTAATTAAAAGAGTAAATTTCCAGGCTAATTACCCAGGAAATTTATCTATAAAAGATACTTAGAATTTAATTTATATGTAGAAAATATGAAAATCTAAGCTGTGTGAAATTTTCAAGAAAATCAATTAAGAATTGGATTTTTAATGAATTTTTGAAGTTATTGCTATTTTTCCACGTAAAATAGCAATATACACCAAACCTTAGCTTTTGATAAGGTTTTAATGCTTGTAACTTTAAAATTTTAAGCTTATTTAAGGTTTTTAAGCTTTATTAAGCTTTGACAGTTCTTAAAACCTTGATTTCAAGCCTGCATATTGGGATTTACCCTTTGGCACCTTGAAATTCCTGTCCAAATTGGGATAAAGCCAGTTTAAACCTTAAGGTTGGATCAAAGTCTAATCTTAAAGCTTAAATAAGGTTGAAAATCCTCCAATACAGGTGGACAACCTTAATTGAATCATTGCAGATCCAAAAAGTTGGGTACCCCAGCTCTATTTGGTCTTTTTCCTTTGTCCCACCTTTTTGTGTGGATTTTGCCCTTTTATTTATTTAAAGCCATACAATGGCTTTAAACCCTTTTAAATTGAGCTCACGCAGGATTTACATTCTGTATGGCAGATCCTTAGCCAATTCAGTAAATATACACCACACCTCAATTTTAACTAAAATTTTGGTAAGTTTGCATTAACCTTATGCAACTTTAAACTTAAGCTTATTTAAGCTTAAATTTAACAATTAAAAAAAATGTTAAAAAAGTTACATTAGTACTGTGAGATTCTTAAATCTTCTAATAACACAAGAAATAAGTGTTTTTGGGTATAACACCTTATGTATGTACCCTAGGTCATTTTTGGTGTAGAATCCAAAAATGGCATAATATTTAAAACTTTGTTTATCCAAAAAAAGTTATACTTATTTTTTGTTATTTTTTATTTTAATTTCAACTAAAAAGTCTGTTTAAGACAAAATTAACTGTTTATAAAATCATTTGTGGCCTTATGGGTATGTTATACATACCTCACAGGCTCACATTCCCTACCACCAAAAAAATTGTACTACAATTTTTCTTTTGTACTATACCCCCAAGTTATTTGGGGGGGTATAATCCACTGTCCAACCTCTCTACTCATACTTTTAAGTATGTAAGGCACACAATTCAGACTTTTTATTGAGCAATTGGTCTTCTATCATGTCTGAATCTTCTGAGAAACTTTTGGGAATCAGGTATTTTGCTTTCTACAATCCATTCATCTTCATGTTGTAAACATACAAAAATTATTTCACCATTGGATTCCTCATAAAAAATCAGGTGGGGTCACTTCTGAGTGAAATTCTTGTAACTCAACTCTAAATAAGCTTAAATTAAGTTTTTAGTATTGTCAATACAAAAGTTGAAAATCCTCAAAACTTTAATTTAATTCACACCACATGTGGTCTTAACCATCAATTTTTGTGTTAAAATTGAGGTGTTGTGTTTAGTTTAGAAGTTATGAGGAATTGAAGTATTTTCAATTGTATTCAATTGAAATGTAAAATGTGCGTGTGTATTAAATAAGTGAACTTTGATTTACATATGAGGTATCAATTATTACTGTATTGTACTGTACAATTCAATTGTATTACATATGTAAATTTTAAGTATGATACATGATGAGGAATTAAAGGAAAAATAAATTGGAAAGATTAAATTTGGGGGGGAAAAGGAACTCCAGCTCTAAGGGGGAGCTAGACCCCCAAATTCCTTGCTGACAGGCGTGTGGTGTCAAAATTCATGCAAAAGTTTATCACTTTTGGCCTGGAATTGAGTTACAGGGTCTGTGGACTCAATTGATGATGAGGTTTTGATACCAACTGGGGTAGTTTTAGCTGTTGCCAAGAGGGTAAAACTACCCTTAAGATAAAACAATCATAGTAAAAGCAGTTTTAACTGGTTTCTACATCTCTTACACACATTCTGACGTGTTTTGAAGGCTCTAGACCAGGTATTGCTATAGTAATGGCTGATTTAAGGGTCTAAAATGGCTGAAAATGGCTTAAACCAGCCCTTTTTGGTCTAAATCAGGGTTCAATGATGCCATAATTGGCTTTTCTGTTTTCAGACTGTTTTTAACGACTGAAAAGAGTAAATGTCACTTTTGGAGTAAGAAAATTGATGGCTATAAAAGAATGTCTTCTTTGCCCCACTTTTCTCTTCATGTTAGAATCTTTTCCTTTTATAATTAGTTTAAACATTGTTAAACCAATCAATAAGAGATTCCAACCACATTTCTTAAATCATTGTAAAACTTTTAACCATGTTAAAAAATCATTATAATCATTGTTTGTAACTTTTATAATCATTTTTACCCCTGAACCACCCCAAAAGTGAATTAAAGCATCTTTCATCACTGTAAGCTTTTCCACTTTGTTTCCAAATTCACTCTGGTCACTTTTGGGCGTGTTTTGTCTTTAATATTCTTTTTAAAGATTCTTTTTATTAATTAATTTCTTGCAGTTCTTTGCTCAATTAATTCTAATTGAAATTGCTCTTGAAGAAATTTCTTTTGTAGCCTTAAATATCTCTTGAAGAGTATTTTAGGATAAATTTTTATTGTTGGTAAAACAATAAATCTTTATAATATTATTGTTTTATACTAATAAAGTTATAAACAATAAAATTGGTGTTTTTTCTCTTAAAAATAATATTCTTTACTATTTGTAATTGATTTTTACCTTATACAAATTTTGAGGACAGGAAAAGTACTTGATTTTTAATCAAAGTTTCATATCCACACCTTACAGAGGTGAATTTTGGATCCCTGTCACTAATGATATTCTTGAATATGCCAGTCCATGATACTCCTCTATTCCATAGCAGAAGATCCGTATCCATGGCTGTATCATCTTTGTGACATGGCAGAAAGATTGGATTCTTACTGAAACTGTCAAAAATCACTACGCATGCAGTATAGCTATTATCACCCCCTGGTGGAAGACCAGTTACCCAATCCATATGAAAAATTCTCCAAGGTCTTCTGGGTTTGTGGATTTTGATCATATTTCCAAGTCTTTTTCCAGTGGATTTATTTCTCTTTTGACATTTGTCACAGGTTTCGCAATAATCTGCAACATTGTTTTGCCAAATTGGCCACCATATACAGGTATTGACTTTCTCCCTTGTTACGTCTGCAGATAGTTGTCCTGAGAAGTGGCTGTGATGAAATGTTTTCAGTACAAAATTGATTAAGGCTCTGTCTACAGCTTTCATTACGCATGTGTGTTTAGTCCTATGGTAAATTGTGCAATCCAGTAAATGAAATCTTCCTTAATCATATAAGCTCTTCCATATTTTATCCAAGGCATGTATTAAGGAGTTATCTGTAGAGGTTTTATTAAGTAATTGGAATAGGATGCTACAACTCTTATATTGGGTATAACTGTTTCTTACTTCATCAAAAACGTGGTGTTGAGGTCTGTAACACTAATTCCTTCTTTTTGGATCTGTGGGGAAGCTTCTTCTAGTACATGAGCAGGCTTATCAATGTTATTTGGTAATGGCCATCTGCTTAGTCAACCTGAATTTCTGTGAATATTCCCATCTTTGTGAACAATGTTCATATTACCCCTATATTCTTGTATGGCTATTTGCCATCTGAGCATATGTCTGTTGGGTGTTTTGATGTTTATAAGTGATTTAACAATGATACAATCTTCTATAAGTTCAAAAAAACATCCTTCAAGAAATTGAATAAGTTTCTTTAAGGCCCAGAAAAGGCATAAACACTGCATTTGACTTGCCCCATATCTGGCTTCAGTTGGTTTAATCTACCTAGATATGAAACATATGGTTCCTTCTACTGGCATTTCATTTATAATATGGACTTGATGAAGTGCAGAACCTAGCCCATCCCCTGATGCATTAATATAAATCTTAAAGGGAAGCTTAAAATCTGGCATAAGTAAGAGTGGAGCAGTGGTCAAGGCTTGTCTTAAACATTAAAAGGCTTTTACTCTGTCAACAGTAATTTCAAATACTGTGTCTTTGTCACACAATTTATGAAGAGGTCTTGCTATGGATGCAAAGTCTTTCATGTTCTGCCTGTAGTATCCTGTAAGTCCCAAAAATGACTACATTTACCTTTTGTTCTAAGGCATAGGTTTCAGTGGTACTTCTGAAACCTTGTTTTTTTCAATTTTAAGGGATAAAACAGATACTACATTCCCCAGGGATTTGAGCTCTTTGAATCCAAAGTGGCATTTCTTTAAATAAATTTTCATGTTCACAGATTGAATTTTTCTCAAAACTCTGGATAACCTGTATATATGATCCTCCCAAGTCTTGGAACAGACAATACTGTAATCAATGTAAATGATTAACCATCCTCCTGAAAGTTCTTCAGGGAAGATTTCATTAATCATCCTTTGAAAGTGTGAAAGGGAGTTTTTGATACCAAAGGGAATGCTCAAATATTCATACACCCCACAATGAACAATTATTCTTAAATATTTTCTTGCTCTTTGTGTCACCATATTCTGATGGAATCCTTCAAGGGCATCTATTGTGCTTATGTACACTGCTTGAGAAATTTCAGTGAGGGCAATTTGGATTTTTGGTATGGGATACCTGTCTGGATCAGGGTAAGTTTTCAGAGCTCTGAAGTTCCCAACCATTCTGGATTTTCCATTATTTTATGCCACTATGACTGGTGTAGTTATTCTAACTTCCTCATTGTGGCCTACCTTTCTTATTACACCAAGGTCCAGAAGCTCTTTGATATAGAGCTTTAGGAATTGCTTTATTTTGGGATTGCTGGATATGTAGGCCTTCTTAAGAGTGGTGGGTAAGGTCTCTCAATATTCAAAGCAATGTCCACTTAATGATCAATAATTTCTACCAGAGGCTCTTTATCTGATGCAAAGGCTTCTTTGTGGTCATATAGAAGGGTGGACAGTTCATTTTACTGTTTATCAGTAAGATTAAGACTTACTTCAGCTTCATTTAGCTATTCAGACTTTAGTTCCTCCAACTATAAGCTGACTGGTGATACTTTGATTACTTTAATTTGTCTTTTAGAAGGTGAAAAGGCCAATTTTTTATGCTTATTGTCCCCAATGATAAAGTCTATGTCTTTTTTGTTATGTAAATCTATGCCATACATGATTGAGTAATCATTTCCCAATATGAAATAGGTACTAGAGCAGTTTTACATCACAACAAATTCACCAGTTATTCTTAGATTTTAATTGATATGTGGAAATATGACAGTAGTTTCATATATGCCAAATGCTTTCATTGGATTACTGGCACTGTTGAATTTTATGCCATAAATTGGTAATAATTGCTCTTCAAAATTTGGTACACAATTCCTAAGAAATAATTTTCCAACACAAGAGCAGAAAGCTCCTGGGTCAAGTAAACGTTTAGTGGGTTTGTTATCAACTACCACCTCTGTTATACAGGAATTACCAGCTGTATAAACTTTTCCCCTGTTTGGTTTGGTTTTCATAAGTTTTTCATCTTGAACTTTTGACAAATCAAGTTGACAATTGCTTAATTGTGGCGAGTGGGAAAAAGATTCTGTGATTTCAAATGTAACATTGATATTTTGTATATCTTTTGAATATTCAAAAGATATTGATTATTTATCATCTGAATTTTCTTCATTTACATCATCCTTTTCAACATTAGGTTCCTTCTCAATGTCAATAACATTGATGTTTCCCTTTTTGGGACATGAATTGGCTCAATGTGTGGTGCTCTGGAAAACGCAGCACTTTCTGATTACATCTGCAGATCTATACTTAATATTATTAGAATTTTCTTTACAATTTTTCTACACAGAATCTTTCCAAGGTGTGTTAAACCTTGTTTCAAGATTCACCCTACTAGAACCAATGATGGTTCTTGTGGTTACTTCTTCCAATATATTCATAATATCTTCTTCTGAAGATTGTTCAGTTTTCCTTCTTTTGATAGCATTCTCTCAGCCACCTCCACATTGTCTCAGAATCTTTCTGTGAATCATAAATTCTGACATTTAAGTATACAATTCTGTTAATATTTATTTCTGTTGGAAAAACCAAGGTAAATCTTTGTCTTTGTAAGCATTAAATTTGGCATATCCAAAGGCTGGTTCTACCTTAAATATCAAAGCATCATTGACCCATTTATTAATAATTTGGGTTTTCCATCAAGTCAAAATTTGGGGTCCATGTTCTTGTCTTAATTTGATATACCAACTATGAGCTGATTTGGTAAAGAAGGTGTTAAATATTTCTGTTAGAAATCTTCCTTACAATTCAAAATCTTCTTTAATAATGTCAATACCTCTGATAAATTCCATATGGTCATATTCTCCTTCACCACTGGAGTGAGGCCATTCTTTGAGCTTTGGTACCTTTTTCAAAAGTGCTTGGACCATTGATGGTTCCAAGTTATGGAAAGAAGTGGAAGATTCATTCTTGAAATGTGAATTTTCTGAATCCAATACTTGTGGATTGAAATTTCTTGTACCTGAATTTTGATTCAGAGGTGTAGACATTCTTGGTAAGGTGTGCAGTAATTGTTCAATGTCATTCATTTTACTGGTGCTACACCTTTAGGATTTTCTTAATTCATGTTGGAAGCCTTGTATTAAGTTTATTACTTCAATTTTATACCTATCTTATTTATGTGTCAATTCTTTCCATAATTCTGTATGTCTAGTATTATCATAAATAACTTGATTCAATTTCATTGTTAATTTTGATACTTCCTCTTGTGAGGTGTCAAAACACTTTTCCAAGGGAATTTTATATGTTATAATTCAGCAAATGAGTTCAAAATATTATGAAGGACTTTCTTATTATCTGATTTGATGATATTTATGGCTTGTTTTATTCTTGTTTCAATTATTTTATTAATATTTAATTTAGAATATTTATCTGTCAATTCTTTCATAATGGCAGATCTTCCATTCATCTTATTACTGAATTAATTTTCATTATTGTTAATTTAAATTTTTCTTAAATCTTTTTTAAAACACATGAGTTTTTCATTTATTTGTCTTAAGACTTTTACAAATTGATAAATATTTATCAGAAGTATGGCTTTTTACATCATTTATAGCTATGTACAAATTTGGAATGGAATCCAGAATGTCAGAAATCATTTCTTATATTTTAATCTGGCTTCCTCTTTTTGCTGTAATTGAGTTATAGTTCGGGCCATTTGGAACACACTCTCCATGGCATCCTGCTGAATCTTTGAGATTCTGTAGCCCTGGCTGTATGGCTTTGTGGCTGGTGCCTTGCCTTTGCCCTTTTTCTGAGCTTGTGGCTGCTTTTTCACATTGGAATTGCTGCTTCTGGCTATTGGGGCTGTTTTTGGCACTTGCTTGGGTGGTGGAGGGGCTTTCCCCTCCATTATTCTGTTAAAAGAATCATGTTTTTCTTTTCCATCAATTGAGAAACCTGCAAGTGTTGGGATGGCCCATCAATTTTCTCACAGTCAAGTAAAAATTCGTGCAGTTTTTCCACAGATCTGCAAGGATATGGTACTCTTTGTGCTTCAGGGAATTGTTTTAAGCCTTCTGGATGGCTTTTTATATGTCCAAAGATGCTTTTTGTGGCAGTGTCAGCTCTTTTTGAAGGTAAAACAGTGCTATCAGCTTCAGAATGGCATAATTTGTCAGTTTGGGTGTCATTTAGTGACCCTCGTCCTTCTGTAACTGTTGGCTTCTACCATAAGCATGTCTATAGCATTTTTGGGATCTTCTTGAGGGGTTATAGCTTTCTCATTATCTGTTTGAAGGCATAATTATGATTAAAAAAACCTAAAATAGTAATTTTACATCAAAAAATTTACTATTGGCCAGCTTCTTAGCTTTTTGGAGGGTATTATATATGTCTAAATTGATCAATTCTGAGTAAATTGGTTCTTGTTTATTGTTCTGAGTTATAATAACAGTACTATTATTTTCACAATTGATAGTAATTTGAGGGATAATACTAGGAACTGTTGATTCTGTTTCAATATTTTCTTGTCTTACCATGTTTTCAGACACTAAAATTGATGAAAAAAGAAATTAATTAAGAAAAAAAGGTTTTCCCAAAAGAGAAATGAAAAAATAAACCCTCACTTATAATATTCAAAAGTTTCATTTTTTATGAATTTTTGAATTATGAGTATTTTTTATGTATTTTAGTTTTTTTAATGTGAAAACAAAGAATATTTGTAATTTCTTTTAATTTTTATTGTAAATACAATTTAAATAAGTTTTATTCATATTTTTTGTCATAAAATTATTCAAAATTATTATATTAAGTGTTAAAAGTAGGTTATTGTCCCTTTTTATAATAATTTCTTTTTATTATTACTTTTTTAAAAATTCTTAAATTAATATAAATAGCCTTTATATTAATTCATAACTCTAATATCAGTAACATTATTGTTATAATTGTTTTTTATTATTAAAAACCCATTTTTTATGCCTTTATTATTTGTTTGTAACAATAATAAAGTGCCATAAATATATTAATTATCACATATGAATCTTTTTACTATATAATTTATATTATTATATTCCTTTAATAATAAAAATAGGGTATTGGTAAAAACACGTAAGAGGTTACGTGTTTTTACTAAGAACGTACGTGTTTTGGCCATAATTTGGTAAAAACACATAAGGGGTGCCCTGGGCCCATTTTTAATCAAAAATGAAACACCATTGGGCCTGTATTGGTCCAAAACATGCCCAAAAGAGGTTTTTTCCCCACAAAACCTCTCTAACTCCAAATTGTTTCAGATTTTTTTGCCCAGCCCCCCCAAAAAAACAAACAAGCTCAAACACCCCAATAATCCACATTATCCCCACCCCAAACCATTGTTTTTTTTTTTTTGGAAAAACAGCATTATCAAAGCCATTTTGCAAAGCTTTTCACACTTTTTTTTCTTTTTTCCCCCCAAATACTGCATTTTCCACCACAACAACCTGCTTTCAAGCCTCTCAATTTTCAATTTTTTACCATCCCTCATCAATTAATCCCACATTTAAACCACTTTCTGTCACTCTTAACCACTTCTGTTCATTTTTCACACCTTTTTTTCACCTCTTTTTCACATTTCGAAAGGTTCTTACCCCATTCCAAATCCCCCAATTCCCCCTTTTTTTTACTTTTATACATAATTTTCATTAAAAAAATGCTTCAACCCCCCACTGAAGGTGAATTTCAGACCCTTGAGCTTCTTTGGAAACATGTGCATAATGTTGCCAGGGCTCAGGGGTATGCTGTGTCCACCTTGAGGTCCAATATGACCCACAACCAAATTGAAATATGTTGTGACAGGTCTGGCACCCCAAATCCCAACAAAAGCCCCTCCAAAACAGTCACCTCAAGAAAGCTTGACTGTCCTTTTAGACTTTATGCCAGGAAATATGCCAAGAGTACCACTTGGACTCTTAAAGTCAAAAATCCTGAACATAGCCATGATGCCACTGAAAATATCATGGCACATCCTGCTTTCAGGAAATTCAATGAGCAAGAAACATCCCAAAATTGCTCAAATGTCTGAATCACTGCTCATACCAAGGCAAATTCAGGCCCAATTATGCAGCCAGAGGGAGTCTGACAGGCCTGTAATCCTTAAAGACATTTATAACCAAGTCAAGAAAATCAAGAAAGACAAACTGCAAGGCAGAAGGCCCATTGATGCTCTTCTTGACACTATCAAAGAAGAAAATTTTGTTTGGTCCTCTGAAAGGGATTCTGAGGGACACATTACCTCCTTGTTTTTTACTCACCCCCTGGCCATAAAACTTCTTCATGGCTTTCCTCATGTCATTCTTATGGATTGTACTTATAAAACCAATAAGTACAAAATGCCCCTTTTTCATATTGTTGGATTCAGCTCAACGAATAAGACCTTTTCTGGGGCTTTTTGTTTGATGAAGAATGAAAATGAAACTTCATATACTTGGGCATTAAATCAATAAATTGAAAAGGTCCTCAACAACACCAATCTTGTTCCCCCTCCAGTTATTGTTATTGACAGGGATCTGGCCTTGAAAAACTCTATTAAGAAGCTCTTCCCAGACTCCAAAGTCATGCTATGCATTTGGCACATCAACAAGGATGTATCTGCTCATTGCATGAAGAAAATTGGTCATGGAACTGATTTTGAAAATTTTATGGGCCTTTGGAATCAAGTAATATACTTCTTCACTTTATTTCATTTTATTTCACTTTTTTTCTTATTATTGTCTTTATTAATGACTTTGGGATTCTTTTCTCAGCTTATGTATTCACCCACTGAAAAGTCTTTCAAAGACAACTGGAAGAACATTCAAAAGAAAGTTAAAAATGCTGAGGTCTTGCAGTATTTGGAGAATACCTGGCTGCCTCTAAAGGAGTATTATGTGCCAGCCTGGACCAACCACCATTGCCACCTGGGTGTGGGATCCACCTCCAGAGTTGAAGGTGCCCATGCCATGGTTAAACTTTGGCTACAAAATTCCACTGGTACTCTCCTGGAGGTAGTCAGGGCACTCCACATGGCATTCAGAAAAAAATTTATTGAAATTATCACCAGAATCTCCAAAGAAATGATTTTCCATGTCAAGAATTTTCCTCCACACATCTGTGCCCTCAATGGCAAGGTGTCTTGTTATGCTCTTCAGATTGCCTTTGAAAATTTCAAAAAAAAATTTCCTCCAAATGAAAAATGCACCAACAAATACAACAATTATAACGGCATTCCTTGCAAGCAGAAGACCCAAAAGGCATTTGCCAAGCGCCAAAGGCTTGAATTATCAGACTTCCATCCTCAATGGCATTTGAATTTGCCTGTGAGGGTTTTTTAATTTCTTCTTATTAACTGATTTTATTTGTCATATTCTTCTCAGACTGGTTTTCAAGGTGATGATCAAAGTGTTGAAAAAGAAAGAAAGAATGAAGCCAAGAAAATATTTGAAGACATTGGGGAAGACCTGTTCCAAAGACCAATGGCAGAAATCACTCCAATACTCCAACATTTTCAAGATGTTTTGACTGGAAAAGTCCCATTTGATCAAATTCCCAAGAGTCAAGAGGATGATCAATATTATGAAGACCCTCTATAATGCAAGAATATCCGTGGAAGACCCCAAGGAGCCAAGAATAAAAACAAAAGAGAACCTTCAAGATTTGAAATTATTGAAAGTCAATCCAAGAGAAGAGGAAGACCCCCATCAAAAGTTACCAGCACAACAACTTCAAGATCCCAGTCAAATGTCCCCTCTCCAATTATGGAAGTGGACTCATCTGAAGATTCTGAAGATTCTGAGGACTCATTATCTAAAGCCATCAGTTCATCAGATTCACTACCCTCAGCAACTGAATTAAATAAATCAGAAGTAACCCTTAGAAGGTCCAGAATATTGGCAATTGGAAGCAAAACCTCGCAAAGAAAATCACACAAGCCTGCCACCAGTTTGAATATCTATGATGCAATTGACTTGACCTGTGAGCATTGTCAAAGCAATTATCACACAAGTGATGAATGCTCCAAGCTGTTTGTGAGCTTCTGATCCTTTTTAATGTAATTTTCTGTTGTTTATTTTGACATTTATTCATTTTTTGAACTTATTTTATCAGATAACCGGCTCAGAAGACTTGCCCAAGTTTATATTGAAATACACCTTCAAGGCCATCAATGTCCAGGGTGATGGAAACTGTGGCTACAGAACAGTATCCCACTTCATTTACAAGACTCAAGATCAATGGGCTGATGTCAGAGGTGACTTGGCTGAAGAAATTCAACAAAATCAAGACCTTTATGAAGCCATGAACACCTTAATTCCCTCAGTATCCTCTTATTTGGAAAGAATTGAATGGTATGAAGATGTTGGCCAGGCTCCAAAAAGCAAGTGGATGTCCATGCCTGACATGGGGGATCCAATTGCAAATAAGTATAAAAGACCAGTTTTCTTTTATTCCACAGCCCAATCTTTTTCTTTTTTCCCTTATTTATGTCCTCCAAATGATAATCCCCCCATTTTCATCTGCTTCTTGAATAGTTGTGCTCATTTTGTTCCTTTGGACATCATCATTTCTAAAGTTTATCCAGTCCCCCCTATTACTGTGAACTGGGAGATTCATGCCCAACCACAAGCCCTGGGGTGGGCTGATAAATTTAAGAAACACAGAATGCTGTATTTGTCCAATCTTTCTCCCCCCTCTCAGAAAAAACCCACTATTTTGGAGGTTGATTCTGATTGAATGATTTTTGTATATACAATTTATGCCAATTATCCCCCTCCTCAGTCATATTTATTGCTTAAATCCCACCTCAGTCTCATTTTTTATTAAACATGTGGAACTTTTGTACTTGAAAGTATTCATATTACACACAAGAGAAAAAACAGTCAAAAAAAAACACTCATTGCGCCTTCACTTGTTGTCCCACCCAAACATTTTTCCCAATACATGAGCTTCTGGTTCTTTATTGTCCATATTGAACCCTTTAATTTAAAAAAAAATGAAGGAAATTCATAAGTGGGAAGTTATTAAATTCACCTTTTAAAAATAGGCATATTACAATGACGGGAAAAAACATTTGAAAAAAACCCCTTTTTGCGCCTTCACTTGTCCCAACCAAAAAAATTCCCAAAATTATGGGATTATGGTGCTTTATTCTTCACATTGAACCCTTCATTTTAAAAAAAATTAAGTAAATTCATAAGTGGGAAGATTTTAAATGAATTTTTGAAAAAAATATGCCATTTTGGCATATTGGCCAAATTTGTGAAATTTGGCAAAAAAAAAAAAATTGAAAAAATTTGTGCTTATTGACATGCCAAGTCGGGAAAAATATGGCAAAAAAAAATTAAAAAAATCCTCAAAACTGAGCCTGAGGAATTTTTTTTGAAAATTAAGGTCACTTACATGTTTTTACTAAAAGCTTATGTGTGTTTACCAACACCCTAAAAATATTTTACAAAATAATTATAATAATTATCTCTTATCTTATTCTTTAAATTTCATAAGGAAATTCAGAGTACAATAAGTAAAATATCAGTAATTTTTACTTATTGTTTCATAGTCAAACCTTACATTTGGGGGACTGGCCGTGATATTTACTTAAAAGACCTTTTAACAATATTAAAATTGGGCTTATACAATATTTCATCATATTTATAGCTTTAAGATTATATAATAATTTTTTATTTATTGATTTTGAAAGCTATTGAGGTGTTTGGAAAGAAATTGTACTGTCTTACACTTGGTTTTTCACATCCTTAGACTTACAAGAACTGTCTTTGAGTGACTCTAGTGATTGAAACAGATATTTATGAATTAAAAATAAATTCATATTATAAATCAATTTCAAAAAAGAATCATCTTAATTTCATTTTATTCTTTAAAAAATAAAAATATAACAAATAACAAAAAAACTCATTTTTATTCTTTTGTACTGATCTCTTTTATTCATTTAAAGATAAAAAAGAAAGCTTTACTTGGAAATTGCTATATATTAGAAAAAAACACTTCTTAGAAAAAATACTTATATTTATTCGTCCTTTCTTAGTGTTTGCAGACAACCCAACAGAGGACAATCAAACCACTGTCGAGAGATTGGTAGAAGGAAATTGTCCAAGTTCTCCAACACCTGTTGTAAATAAGGAAAAGAAATCTAAGAATGTAGTCTTTCCAGGACCCACTATTTGGGAATCTGAAGGTCATTACCTCCCTTTCAATTTCCATAAATCAAATTTTTAGCGTCTTGAAATATTTTTATCTTCTCATTTATGACTACTAGAAGAGGATCCTAATAATCCATCCAATCAGATGGAGCTGGACTCAGAAGTAGAGTTGATACCTCAAAAGGGAAACTAAAGAGCAAAATCCCCAGTCGAACAGAATCCACACAAGTAATATCCATATGCCAAAGGCAAGTCCCAGAAAACAAGGAAGAAGCCCCAGTAGCTTCTACCAGAAAGCCTCTTGCCAATGAACTTCCCCAAGAAGGGAAGAAGAACAAGAAAAAGAACTTGAGGAAGCCATATTCCCCAAGCTACAGGATCCCAAAAATACAAAAAAGATTCCATGGACAAGGTCTTCAACATGGCCAGAACCTTGATGGAATTCAAGGACAAAGAGAAACAAAGAATGAGAAAACCTCATTTACCAAAGAAATAAATTTAGCTCCTGATGTTTTAAATACTTGAACAGAAATTTAAAATATTATCTTACCTCTTAAAGAAATTAAAAATAGTTTATTATCTTTACAAGAAATAAATAATAACTTATCATCTTTCACAAAAATTGTTGTGCAAAATAAAGAAGAAATTGATAACATTAAATTTATGGTTGAAAATGATAAACCAATATTTTCAATTGACAATACTCAAGAATCAATACAAGGACAACAGAAACTGTATAAATAAATAAAAGATATCAAAGAAATAATGTTGACAATTAATTATCACATGAGTATTGATAATCTTACATAACAATTAAACAAATTAAGTATTTCTGTTGGAAATTTGAAGAAAAAACTTCATCACATCAAAAATTACTTCTAGACCATGTAGAAAAAAGTGATGAAGCAAGAATGAATCTCAAAGATGACACTCAAAGGGAGATAAGACTTATTACTGAAAAAATGGATAAAATAAATGAAGCTAACTTAAATATGCCAAAGCTATCAGCACCATTTCCCATATAAAGAGTCCTGTTAAGCCAAAAGAGTAAATAACAAATCCATTTATAACAGACTTGAGCGATAAAGACAATAGCCAAGTCTTAATGAAAGAAGCACCTCAATTGAAAGAATGGCCAACATTCACAGGTGAAGGTGAATATGACCATATGTCATTTATTAAAAAAATTGACATGTTCCAAGAAGATTATGTCATACCAGATGAATTAATAACTGCCAGATCACATTCATTCTTTTAAAAATCTACAAAAAGATGGTATTATGGCATAAGACAAACAAATAGGAAAAATACCTGGTCTTGGTGGGAAAAGATAGAAAATTTGTTTGAAATTTCTTTCTATGACCCAGATAAGGATAAACGTTTGACTTGGTTCTTAAACCAAGTTGAAAGATTAAATGCACTCTATCCAGAAATGTCACAGAAAATGGTGAATATGAAAATACTCAAGAAATGTGGAGGAGAACCGGAACATACCCTATAGAAACATGCTCCACAGAAGAGTATATCAATGCATTAGAAGATATAGTGATAAGAGCAAAAATTGGCAGAAAATGGAAGAAATTGGACATTGAAAGTCCAAAAAAACCATCTATAAAGAAATAGAAACCAAAAGAACCTTTCAAACCAAATACACCCAACACTAATGAGCAAAGAAAATGGCATAAATGTGGAGGTATTGGACACTTAGCCAATAATTGCCTCAAGAAGGAAAAAATCAATGAAATTGTGGAAACAGAAGACCACAATGACAAAGAAGATGAATCTGATTCTGTAAAGTACACTTAAGATTCAGAAACCTCTGAAAGTGATGAAATTAATATAATTAATGCACAAATTAATAATATTGATTTAACATATGAGGTACTAGATGTAAATTCAAACTTAACACAAGTTGGGAAATCTGTTACAAGCCTCACAAAAATACAAGATACCAAGCTGTATAGAACCAAACCAGCAAAGGGAATGCGATATACAGCTGGAAAATGAAGTATAAGTATTTTAATGGTTGAAAACAATGAGGAAAAAGAAAACTTAGATACAGGGGAATATTGTACCTGTGTTGGTAAAGATTACTCAAAAACAATTATACCAGATTGGAAAGAAAAACTTACACCAGTACAAGGGGTTAAATTTAGTAGTGCAAGTGAAAGCATGAAGCCACTTGGAATAATTGACTTAACATTAATTGTTTCTCACCCTTCCCATTGTATAAGAGTTAAAGTGGATTTTTTAGTAATGGAAAACTGTACTAGTAACCACTTTACACTTGGAAATGATTCCTAGTCAATTTATGGCATATATATCTCTATTAAAAAAGACAGATATCCTACCATAGGAGAAAATAAGAGGCAGAAATTTGGTTTTTTAAGTAACAAAAAAACAAATTACAGTAATAAAGAATGAAGAGAAAACCCCAGAGAAACATTCTTTCCCAAATGAACAACTTAATGAGGCAGAATTCAATCAAGAGTTAACATAAAAAATGAGAGAAAAACTGATTGATCTCTTTTTTGAATAAAAAAACCTTTGCAATTGACAAAGAGCCACTAGGTGCAATCATTGGGCATGAAGTATACATTATTCTCAATGTGGAAAAACCTTAACCACCCTTATTAAGAAGACCAGTTTACCCAGCTAGCCCAAGGGCTAGAGAAACCTTAGAGGTAAACATTAAAGAACCAATGGACCTTGGAGTATTAAGGAGCATAGGACATAATGAGCAAGCAGAGGTCACTACAACTCTCATTATAGATTGGCATAATGGACAATGAAGGATTGTAGGGGACTTCAGAGCTCTCCATACCCATACTGCTTTATTTCAAGACAAATTAAGCCAACAGTGGCAAGATATGGAGCAAACCAAATGGAATGTTTTTCACTAGTGTGGGCTTTAGAAAAATTACACTATTATTTGGAAAGGAACAGTGTTTGATGTAATAACAGACTGAAATGCTGTAAAGTCTTTATTAAACATGAATACACCAAATAGACACATGCTGATATGGAAAATTGTTATCCAAGAATATAGAGGAAATAGGACTATAGTTCATAAATCTGGAAATATTCACAAAAATGCAGATGGTCTTAGCAGATGAGCTTTAGCAAATACACCTGAAACCCCACCATGGGTACCACAGGAAGAACATCATATAGAAGGCAAATCAGTCACAGATATTGGCACAGAATTCTTTAACCAAGTTAAAGAAAGCTACAAGATGGGAAAGAACTGTCATATCTTATGCCAAATTCTAATTAATAACTGTAAAGACCCATCACTTTCATCCAAAATAGATGAAGAATGGAAAAATGCATATGATTAAGGAAGATTCCACCTCCTTGATGGAATACTCTATCACAGGACTAAACATACATGTGTTATGGCTTTCATAGAGATAACTATGATAAACACTATACCACATGAATGTCATGATAGTGTTGCATCTGGAAATCTCTCTGGAGACAGGACACTAGAAAGGGTAAAAACCCGCTCTTTGTGGCCAAATTAGAAAAACAATGTTGCAGAATACTTTTAAACCTGTGAAAGATGCCAAAAAACAAACAGAGCCACAGGAAGGAAACTTGGAATGATGAGCCAAATTCAAGAACCAAATCTCCTTGGGAAATAGTTCATATGGATTGGGTAACAGCCTTACCTCCAGGAGTAGACAGAAGCTATAATTCATGCCAAGTATTAGTTGACAGGTACAGAAAAACTCTAATGTTCTTACCATGTCACAAATATGACACAGCCATAATGATATGGAATAAAGTTATTAGCCATTCAGGACTATTAGAAAATATCATAAGTGACAGAGACCTGAGATTCACCTCAGAACTATTGACAAACCTCCATAAACTGTTTGGAGCAAAGTTATCATTCTCCACAGCCTACCACACTCAAACAGATGGTCTGGCAGAAAGAATGATAAGAACATTAGAATATATGATCAGAGGATTCTGTGCTTATGGCCTAGAATTGAAGGACTCCAATGGCTTTACCCATGATTAGTGTACCTTAAGACCAGCTCTTGCGCTGGCATAAAAACATCAATAAATTCATCACCAGGTAAAACACCAGAAATGTTGGAAAAAAGATGGAATCCAAGAATTCAATATTATAATCTTAAAAAGGACTTGGTGGATATGAATACAACAGCAAGAAGTTTCAAAATGATGCTTGCCAAGGCAAGACATCATGAAAACAGATATATGTAAGATTCTTTCAAGTATGCAAAAGGAATACGGGATAAAAGTTATAAACCACCTAAATTCAAAATAGGAGACTTGGTTTTTGTATCAACTCTGAATTTTAATAATATCAAAGGAAAAAAGAAATTGAAATATTCCTTTGCAGGACCATTCATTATAAAAGCACTACGTGGACCTAATTCTGTGCAACTAGAACTCACAGGTGAATTAATGAATAAACACCCAAATTTCCCTGTAAGACTGATAAAACCTTACAGCTCAAGTGAGAAGAATTATTTAACCTAAGAAATAATCCAAAACTTGAAATTCCCCCTCTAGAAGAAGGAGAAGAAAGGAAAATAGTAAGAGTCCTTAAAGAAAGGAGGACTAGAAAACAAAGAAATAGCATACCTTGTGAGATTTAGAAATCCAGCTCAAGAGGATGAATGGCTACTTTAGAAAGACATAAATAATGCTGATAAGCTACTAAGAAGGTTCAGAAATGAAAGAAGGCCTAGAGAATAGAGAAATTAAGAATTATTGAGCTTCAAGTCTAGGAAAGTCTAATGAATAGGTGGGAAAGTGGATGATACCCTTTATAACTATATCAGATTGTGGTACAATATTTTTGGGCTGTAGGGAATGTGAGCCTTTAAGATATGACCATGTATCCAAAAAGGTCACAAGAAGACTTTACAATAATTATTCTTTTAAAATAAGTAAAAATGCCATAAATAGGCATAAATTCTTAATTAACTTAGAATCTAATGAGTAAAAATCTGATATAAATTGCACCATTAGAGTCCTCATGATAAAATACACATATATCATTTTTATGGCATATCTGTAAATTCATTAATTAATGAATAATAAGTAAAAATACTATAAAAAAGACATCAATTCTTATTTTTCTAAGACGCAAATGAAATGAAATGTGAAATATGTTGAACCATTCGATTTTCCATTAAAAAATACACATATAAAATCTTTATGTCATGTTTTTAAATTCAATATTTAAGGAAAGAACCTGAATATATGCACTTTTATGACCAGTGCATATATTCATAGTTTTTAGCTCATATCTCTTAAAATAGAAATGATAAAAAGTTAAACCAAAAATAAAGTTACCACATAATTATTTTAGAAATACAGATATAAGAAAGTTTATAACTTGTAAGGGTTTATTGAATAAAATTGCTATAGCTGTTGACCACTTTTTTGTGAAAGTAGTCCAAACTTAAAACAAAGTAGATATAGGCTCTAATAGTTTATATGTGAATAATAATGTATTTTGTATCACTATATTCAAGGTAAAATCCCTTGAAATAATGGTCTGAAGTTTGCAATAATGAATATTGACAGAAAAGAGGAGTTACAAGAGAAATCATCAAAAATGAAGTTTTAATTATTTAATGAAATTCTCTTAGCAGTTTAATGAGAACATGTAAAGCTATAAGAATCCAACCTCTCATTGGTGTTAGTATGTATAAATTGAAAGTTATTAATGATCAAAGTTTAAGCTTGAAATTGATCATTTATGATCACATACTGTAATCTTATTTTTAAGTTAAACAGTTATATAAGTGATAAAACTGGTCAATAATATTAGATTATGATTAATACTAATAAAATCCACAAAGCTTAGTAGTGGAATAATAATGAGATAAGATGGTTTAATTATGATTTAATTATCACTAAATCTTAAATTAATGATCAATTCCAGTGGATAACATCATTAAACATCTACTCAAAGCCTTCTGGTCTCTAGGAGGAAAGATTTTACCACAAATCAAGCTCTTTTTACTCTATTTCCCCCTCAGAAGCAACAAAAACATTAAATTATGAAACCTAAGGTAAAATCTTTCTTCTTTTTATATAAAAATGTTATATAATCAAGTATTCAAGTTCATCTTTATTATAATGAACAATTTTTAATTTTTTTCATTAACTTTCTCCAAAAATCTCTAATTCCATGTCAAAACAAAGAATATTTGTAATTCCTTTCAATTTTTATTGTAAATACAGTTTAAATAAGTTCTATTTATATTTTTTGGCATAAATGTATTCCAAATTATTATATAGAGTGTTAAAATTAGGTTATTTTCTCTTTTTATAAGAATTTCTCTTTATCATTACTTTCTGATTAGTTCTTAACTTAATATAAATAGTATTTATATTAATTTGTAACTATAATATTAGTAATATTATTGTTATAATTGTTTTTTATTATTAAAAAAACATTTTTTATGCCTTTATTATTTGTTTTTAAAAATAATGAAGTGCCATAAATATATTAATTATCATATATCAATATATTATCATTATTAATATATACTTCATATTATTATATTCATTTAATAATATAAATATTTTAAACCATAATTATAATAATTCTTTACTATTATAATTATCTTTTTTCTTATTCTTTAAATTTCATAAGGACATTCAGAGTACAATAATTAAAATATTTATTCAAACATAGTCAAACCTTACTTTGATTATGGTGCTGAGAACCTTTTTGCTGCAAAGAATTTTGTTCTCAAGTACTCATTGACTATGTCAGAACTCTTTCAAAAATATTCCTCTTTTCATTCTGTATTCAAATGAATCCCCTGACTCTTGCATCACCCCTTTATACCAAGTGGGTAGTTGACTTGCCTTCATTCCCAAGCTTTGAATGGGACTTTTGAATCATAGATTCACCCAAGAGAGAAGACCTGATATTGGGCTATGATTTCCTCTACCATTTTAATCCCATTATTGATTGTAAAAATGGATTGATCACCTATTATTCTAGTGGTATTAGTTGTTCTACTAGTAATGCCTTGGCCACTTCTGTCAACAGTGTTGCTCTGGTTGGTGAACTTAAGACACTTTCCCTTCCTTCTTCTGTCCATATCCCTTCCATCATGCCCTCTCAGTAATTAATTCAATCAAGAGATGAAGTCTTCAAAGAGATAAAAGATGTGGGAGAAGATGTTTCTATATCTTCACTTCATCTCTTTCAAGGGGATATGGACCTTCCTCCTTTATCTTTTCATGCCTCCCTGGAGGAGCAGTGGTATGAGGAGGAAGTGCAAGAAGAAATTGAAAATGTGTTGAAGGTAGTTCCCCTGCTTATCACAAATATTTGTGTGTATTCTCCAAGGTGAAAGCCAAGAAACTTCCTCCACCCCTGTCACAGGGGCTCTTTGAAGTGAAGAGGGCCTGGAACTCAGTAAACTGGGACTCACTTATGCAGGGCTCAAAGATATGGTAAGAAGGAATACACTTAAGAGTGCAAGAGATGAATTACTAAAATAAAGAATATAAGAAAGCAGCAACAAAAGAAATAAGAGTAAAGAATAGAAGAGCCAACCACAAACAAGTCCAAGTCCACTGTTTCAATCTGTCAGAATGAAAAGAGAAGGCTTAATAAGGATATGGCCACCCAACTCATACTGTACAGGGGAAGAGAGAAATGCAAAGACTAACTTAGTATTAAGTAAATATAATACCCAAAATAAGGATAATAATATTCATAAAATAATAAATAAACTAAATTAATTAACTGGGGAAAAGTCCCCAGGGGGGAGAAAGAGTGGCTGGTATATGTGAGAATCACCAGCCCTGATCCAGAGGAAGAATTTTCATGAGAGGATTGAATGATTGAATTGAGTCTGGCCAATACAGGTCCTGTACAGCTGTACAGAACCTGTACAAGAGGTGTGGTGTATTTGAGTGATCATACACTTTAATGCTGGTGTATTGAAACTGTATTGGGTGAATCCAGCCTGTACAGATGTTGACAGGCTGTATTTAAGTACCAAGCTGTATGCATGTTTCAGCAAGGAAGATTTCTGAAACTGAATGCTGATGCAGATAGTGGATCTTCTGATTTGAGGTGATTGAGTGGGTGTATTGATGAATACCCTTACCCCTGGTGAGTGATTGTTACAGTATCCCCCTCTTGAAACTGGTGGGCTCCTGAACACCATAATACCCTGCCACTGTTGAGTGGCATCTCAATATCCCCACATTTTTCAATTTTTTTTTTAATTTTCTTTTCCTCTTGACCATTATCCTGAAAAATCCATCTTCAATTCTTCCCTGTCAATTAAATTGATTCCCCCCTTCTTTCAAGTTTCGAGTAAGGATTCCACTTTGAAATATGCTTTTTCTTTTCTTCTGATTCAATCAATCTTGTCCTTGGGGTATGACCTTGGGATGTATCCCAAAATGATGGCCACTGAGCTCTTGTGATCAAAAAATGATGCCCAATGAGTATATGAAGTGTACTCATTTGGCAAGGCTTAATCAAATGAAATCTTGAATAATTCCTTCAAGGCGTCTTGTCCCCATTGTCCTTGGAAATTGCCTCAAACAGCCCTTTATAATGTTTTTGGGCTGTGTCCTCTTCTATGATGAATCTTGATAAACTTTGATTTCATGGCCTGTTGGGCCTTTTTGGGGTTTATGGTGATATATGGCCATTTTGGCCATTTTTTGTCTCTTGGGGTCCTATGGTCCGCGGGCCGTATGCTGCGGTCCACGGCCCGTGGGGGCTATTTGAGGCCCCCTGGGCCCAATTTTGCTGGGTACCCAGGGGTACCAAGGGGCCAAGAATTGGCCCAAAACCAAAACTCACCCTATATGGCCTGGACCCATTGATGGGGTCCAGGACCATTAAGATCCTGGCCTCCCCAAAGTTGCAGGGGAGGTCCTGGGTGATGAATTCAGCCCCAAAGGGGTATGAATTCTCACCTTAGAGGCTTTGAGGGGGGGGCATAATTGAGTTATGGCCCCCATTTCCTTGAGTTCAATTTTTTTTGATATGGAGTGGATTAATTCTGACGTCTTGAATCTTCTGCTTGCATATTCTTCACTTATGAGTTCCAAACTGACTGAACTCACTGAATCCTCTCCTTCTGCACCGCCACCGTCTGTTCTTTGTGGTTCTGGCATCTTCAGTCAATTATCTTCCCCCTCCATGGCGTCTTCTGGTCATTTTGATCCCTCCCAAACCTATGATGGATTCAGAGCAGTTGAAGGTCTTGATCCTGGCTGTACTGAATGTTTGGCTAAGGGTAAGGATTGTTTTCGACACTAAATTCCCCGATCTTCAAAATGCCATTTTTGCTTCATTGGAAAGAAACCATGTCGTCGTACTGGGGTGACTTATTCTAACGTCAGGAGGCATTTATGGAGTAGAAAGGATGGGCCTTTTGGGAAAGAATTTCCCATCCCTGAGGAACCCACTCCTGATTCAACTTCAGGATTTTCTCAATGTGAGTGATTTGCATATCTTGATTGAATTGGTACTGATATTTTGATGTAGTGACTGGTTCCAGGCAGAGGGATGTGGCAAGGTGGACTAATGTTGGAGGGCCAATTCCAGTTGGTGGTAGGCTCATATATTCAGCTCAGAGGTCCCAATCTCAAGGACCAATACTGAAGGGGTAGTAAAGATAGTGAAGAGAGTAAGAAGGATTGATGATTCCCCCACTGATCCAGATGCTGAAGGAAGTGATGAGCTGGATGGTGAAAAAGTTCAAGTTGTTCCTCCTTCAGTTGGCCATCCATCCAGAAATTCCTCTACTCAACCCCCTGCCAACAGATTTCAAAGCCAAGTAATTCCCAGCACTCCCAGAACCTTCCAACCAATTCTGGATTCCATTCCTACTACCATTCCTCCTCCTTCACCCAGTACTTTCCATGCCAGGCCTGCCTTGAATCCAGCAATAAGACCATCTCCAGTTCAGCAGTCAAGAAACTCAACCATAACTACCTCCCACAAACTCCAATCTGTGGTCAGCTCCAGCAGAAGAAGAGATGGATTGTCCCCTTTTCCATTTCCTGCCGCACAATGTTTTCAAAGAAGAGAATGTTGGCCTATCCAGGTTACAAGAAAAGATCCCAACGCGTCTAGTGAAAACCAAGATCCTGTGGCCAGATATTTCAGGAGGGTTGATAGAAATAGCAGAGAGGTGATTATGTATGCCAATGACAGGACTGTTCCAGGTACTGCTTCTGAAGAGATGGCTGCAAATTTTGCCTGGTATGAAGATGAGTTGATAAATGTTTTTTAAAAAACTTTTGATGAATTAGGTAGAGATAACAAGTTTCCTTATCCTTGTTTGTGTTTGGTTTGACTTCTATCCCCACTCTTATTAATACTAAAAAATGAAAAATAATGGAACCTCCCAATACATGATTTGGGAGGGGATGCTGCTGCTTTAAAGAAATAAAAAGAAAACAAGATTATACAAGTAAAAGAAAAGAAAGGAAAAGAGAGTAAAGAAACAGAAATAAAGAAACTCCTGATGGTTTGTCCTTCTTGTGGTGAGTTGCTTGATTTTGGCCAAGAAATGTCTGAAAAGATGAAAACCAAGCATTTGATGCTCACAGAGTGGCCAAGGTAATGTTTTACAAGAAGTATAACCCTCAGGGATGCATACCAGGAGATGGAACTTACTTTCATAACTCCCACTCCCCACCAAGCACCATAAGACTGAAATAAATTGCCATAAATGACTTCTGAAATGAATTGCCATAATGACTTCCGAAATGAATTTCCATAAGTGACTTGAAGTAATGAATGTTTTGAACTATGATGATTGGAATAAATGAAATAATAAATAAAAGAAAAGAAAAAGAAAGAAAGGAACATTTGGCCATATCTTGATAAGGTCCAAATGGAGGGTATTGATGATGCATGCTTCCTGAACCTGTCCAAAGAATTGAAAAGTGCTCACAAAGTGGACAAGGTGATGCTTACAACAAGATATGGGTAGAATACCCCCTTAAAGGTGCATGCCAGGAGAGGAACTTACTTTCATAACCTCTTCTCCCCACCAAGCACCATAAAACCGAACTCTTGAGATATTTGGGCCAGGCTTGTCTAGATACAATGAATGAAAATCCTTGACAAGGGCTGGTGAGCTGGTAAGATTGGAAGATGGTTCCCAAGTGGTTCTTTCTGGGTCTTCACTTAATCCTTTCCACTCTACAAGATACCATAAATTACCTCTCTTGAGTTTTGAGTCCAGAACCTGAGCCACTTCCCATTCTTCTTGCTCCTCCACTAAGACTGGTGGTGGTGGCAATTGATGTCGATTTGGAATAGTTGAATGCTTCACTGGTTCTAATAAGGACACATGGAATACAGGGTGAACTGAATTCCATTGCTGAGGCAACTTGAGGTGATATGCATGGCTGCCAATCTTCGTCAGAACTTCAAAAGGTCCCAAACATCTTTCTGATAATTTCTGTGTGGGTCTTGTTGTCTTGATGTTCTTGGAAGCTAGCCATACTTTGTCCCCAGGTTGGAACTCAGGTGGAATTTCTCTATTTCTATCTGCATACTTCTTTAATATCCTTATTCCTGACTCTAATTCTTCTTTGACAACTTGCTGTACTGATTAGAGTTTTGTTGATAACTTTCCAGAAGGTGAATCTTGAAAAATATGGATTGAGTCAAAGCTGGGATTTATTCCATAAATGGTGAAAAAGGGTGATTGCTTTGTTGATGGATGTTCTGCATTATTATAGGCAAAATCAGCCAGAGAGTGCCAGGTGTGCCAGTTATCTTGATGGTAAATGACATACATCCAAAGATACTGTTCTAGAATCTTATTTACCCTCTCTGTCTGTCCATCTTTTTCAGGATGAAAAGCAGTTGAAAGATCTCTTGATATCTTGAGCTGCTGACATAATTGAGTCCAGAATGATGAAACAAATAAGGATCCTCTAACACTAACAATACTGACTGGAAGGCCATGCTTGGAAAATACATGACTAATGAAGATTTGAGCTAAGTCCAGAGCAGTAATTGTTCAATAAGTTGGAATGAAGATTTCCATTTTTGAGAACCTGTCCACAACTACTAGAATTGAGTCAAAGCTGTTTGACAAGGGAAATTGAGTGATAAAGTCCATTGATAAGCAATTCCAAGGACCAGATGGAATTTGAAGAGGCTTGAGTAGTCCAAACTTCTTGTGATGAATGTTCTTGTTTCTTGAACATTGCTGACATGAGGACACATAGTCCTTGATGAATTGATTCATGCCAGCCCAATAAAAATCCCTCTTGATGAGCTTGAGGGTCTTCTCCTGGCCAGGATGGCCGGCCAAAGGTGAGTAATGACACTTTTGAAGAATATTGAGTTGAATTTCCTCACTTCTTGGCATTACTACTCTATATTTGAATAATAACAACTTGGCTTGAGGTTCAAGAGAATAATCTGGAATTGATTCACCTCTTGCTAGTTGCTTGAGTATTTCTTTATAGTCTTTTTCTTGCCATACTTGTTTTTGAATCTTGTCAACTAAATCTGAAAACACTTCCACTTTGATTAAAAAGAGCCTTGACTCTTGAATTCCATCTTGCTTGATTACTTGATGAAATTTTGAGGATTCTTGCTGATGAAGTCCACCCCCCTCTCTGGGTACACGCCGTCCCGATGTGACAAGGCATCTGGTAAAGTGGCCAGCCTGCCTGGGCAGTAAGTGATAGTGAAGTGAAATTCTGAAAGAAACTCAGCCCAACGGGCCTGACGACAAGTAAGAACTTTGAAAGACATAAAATACTGCAAGCAAGAGTGGTCTGTCAAGACCTCAAACAAATTGGAAAGAGAGAGAAGAAATGCTTTCCAGCGCTTGAGAGCCCAAACTATGCCAAGGAGTTCCTTGTCATGAATTTCATAGTTCAGCTCAGCTGGGAGAAGCTTGAAACTATCAAATGTAATGGGATGCTTTCCTGAGTCATTCACCTGGCTCAGTACGGCACCCAAAGCATAATCAGAAGCATAAGTCTCTACAATAGTATGTAGAGAAGGATTGAAATGAGATAAGATAGGAGCAGTGTTGAAAGATTCTTTGAGTGAATGAAACTGGCTAAGAGCTTCCTCATTGAAGATAAAAGGAGAATCTTTTTTGAGAAGAGAAGTGAGAGAAGTGATTTTTTTAGAATAATTTTTTATGAAACAACAATAAAAATTGGCAAAGCCAAGAAAAGATTGAAGGGCCTTGATGTTTTTGAGCTGAGGCCAATTGAGAATTTTCTGAGCTTTTTAAGAATCCATCTTGAAGCCATCACTTGAAACAACATAGCCCAAGTATTCCACACTTGAGGCATGGAATACACACTTGGAGGCTTTGGCAAGCAAATTATTGTCCCTCAGTCTTTAGAGGACAGAGGCCACATATTTGACATGTTCCTCCTCAGAACTGGAAAAGACCATAATATCATCTAGATAAACCACAACAAACACATCCAAGAAATCTGCAAAGATATCATTTACTAGATTCTGGAAAGAAGCAGGAGCATTGGTCAAACCAAATACTCATAACTACCATATTTGGTTCTAAAGGCAGTTAAGTGCTCATCCCCCTCTTTGATTCTCAGAAGGTTATATGCACCGCACAATTCTATCTTGGAGAAGATAGTAGAACCGCTGAATATGGTGAAAAGCTGGTTCATAGGAGGAACAGGATACCTGTTCTTCCTAGTAACAGCATTGAGTTTGCGGTAGTCAAAACACAAACAAAGACCTTCATCCTTTTTCTTAACAAAAAGGACAGTTTCTTTTGTTGAAGAGGAGCTCGGTCTCATGAAAACTTTCTCTACATTCTCTGAAATGTAGGCCCGTAGTGTTTCTGAATATTTATTTGATAATGAGTAGATAACACCAATTGGAGGTAGAAGACCCTCCAATTTGATATGATGATCACAGGTGCGGTGTGGAGGAAGTTTCTCTGCCTTCACCTTGGAGAATACATCCAAATATTGGTGATAAACAGGAGGGACTACCTTCAACACAGCTTCAATTTCTTCTGGCTCTTCCTCCTTGTCCCACTGCTCCTCCAGGGAGGAATGAAAATTTAAAGGAGGAAGGTACATATCCCCTTGAAAGAGATGAAGTGAAGATATAGCAACATCTTCTCCAACATATTTCATCTCTTAATGGAAGTAATGACTGAGAGGGAATGATGGAAGGGATATGGACAGAAGAAGGAAGGGAATGTGTCTTAGGTTCACCAACCAGAGAAACACTGTTGACAGCAGTGGCAAAGTCATTACTAGTAGAAGGAATAATACCACTAGAATCCTTATTACTAGAATCATAGGTGATAATTCCATTTTTCCAATCAATAATGGGATTAAAATGGTAAATGAAGTCATAGCCCAGTATCAGGTCTTCTCCCTTGGGTGAATCTATGATAAAGAAGTCCCATTCAAAGCTTGGGAAGGAAGGCAAGTCAACTACCCACTTGGTATAATGGGTGATGAACAAGGCAGGGGATTCATTAGAATCCAAAATGAAAAGAGGAATCTTTTCAGGGAGCTCTGACAGAGTCAATGAGTACTTGAGAACAAAATTCTTTGCAATAAAGGAGTTTGTAGCACCAGAATCAATGAGAATACTATAAAAAATATCAGAGACAGAAGAAAAAATAAGAAACTTTAAAGATTTCTTGACACTAGTATTCAGAGTGCACAATTGTGCTCTTGAAGGAAATAAGTGAGAACCATTGAACACTTCATGATCCCCACTCAGGCTTTTCCCTGCTTGCTATGGAAGCCTTTTGATGATGCCCAGGCTTGTTCTGAGGTCTCTTGAAGTATTTTTCAATTGGGTGCTTTCCACCACGATAATTACACAGCCCCTCTTTAATCCTCCTCTCCTTTTCAGAACCGATTAATTTATTGTCCTCATTGAGGAGAGCAGCATGAGGCTTGTCCTTTGAATATTGAAACTGCTTGCCCTTCTTGTTCTTCTTCTGGTGAGGCCTCTTTGAAGATGAGTTTTGAGGAGGCCTAGATTGATTGGATCCATTAAAAGGAGGCTTCTTCTCTTGATTGCCACCCTTTTCTTTTTGCCTCTCATGATATCTTGTGTCTAATTCTAAAGTGACATCCATAAGTTCTTGAAGAGTATCACAAGTTCCAGGGTGAGAAGCCAACTGATCCAATAATCTTGATTCCAATCCTCTTCTGTAAACATGGATATAAGCTCTTTCACCCCAATCTCCAATTCTTGACATTAAGCTTCTGAAATCAGCAATGTACAAGGATACATGACCACTTTCTTTCATCCTCAAATTGTCCAACTCTTGTTCAGCTTTCCTGACTTCATTGGGGTCACCAAACAGAGTGAATAATTGAGATTCAAATAATGGCCAATTATTGAGGAGATAAGAAGGGTCTTCATTGGAAATATTTGAGAGATAGGGTTCAATCAACTTTCCAGCTCTACCAGTGAGAAAAGAAGTTGAGTTAGAAACCTTCTTCCTGTCAGAGAAGAAATTTTCTGGATTATTATGTAAGATTAACTGACAGGATTGGATGAATCCTCTCAGTTTATGAGCTTGAGTACCATCAAAAGAATCAGGTGCCTTAATGGATGGAGTCTTGAAAGCAGGGGCTTTGAAATTTTCCCTGGGAGCAACTGCTTGAGTGAGTTGCCCCATTAATTGATTCATCTGCTCCATCATCTTGAGGAGACTTGGATCGGTTTGAGAGACAAGAGGTTGACTAGAAAGAGCTAGATTAGAACCCTGAGGCACCTCTGGAGCATTTGCCAAGGCATCTGCCACTTCAGTCTCCCCAGAATCTTCCTCTCTCACAGACTCTTCCCCCTCTTCATCTTCAACTTCCCCTAATCTTGCTCTTGCACCTTTAGACATTCCAGGGTAGCCATCCAAAAGTCCAGAAAAGGATCTTGATCTTCTAAATTTTATTCCACCTCTTCTTGAGGGTGCTGCTCCTTCCATTGGTGGTCCTCTGTCCAAGTTTGCACTCAGTTGATGAACTGACGGTGTGTGGTCAAGAGGAGCCCTTGCTGTAGGAGTGAGAACAGCTGGAATGTTTTGGGATCTAGTGTTCTTTGCTAGGGGACTATGCTGAACTGGAATTATGAACAGAATTTGAATAAAAGAAACTTGATGGTATTGAGAACAGAAATCAAAACTTGGCCAAATCAATCACAATAAAAATCTTGATGAGTCTTGAGGAATCAGTTCAATTCTTGAGGTGAAATCAACTTCAATCAACAATCAATCAATTCAATCAATAATCAACAATAAATCAAATTCAAATTAAATATCAATAATCTTGAGTAAATCAACAATCAATCAATATTCAATCAATAAATAAATCATAGTCTTCAATATGAAATCAAGGTCTTGAGGAATCAGTCAATCAATTAAAAATCTTCAGAAATCAATTCAAATATCTTGATGAGTCAAAATCAATCAATAATCAAAATCAATTCTTGAGGATCAATAAAATATCTTGAGAATTCAAAGTCAACAATCCAATCCAAATGAAAGATCCTGAATTGCTAAATCAATAAGCCCAATGAATCCCAATGAATAATCCAATCAACTAAACCAATCAATAATTCCTAAATAAGACCTGAATGAGAACACAGAAAAAATTGATTTGATAAGATTAAATGAAGTGAATGAAATGGTCAGCAATGATTAAGAAAGAAGAAAGAATCAATTTTCATATAAATGAAATGAATGAGATGAAAATTGATGAGGGAGAAAATCATAATCATTAAGAATAATAAGATGATTAAGAAGTCATAACTGATGAATGAGAGAAATGATTAGAAAAGAATAAAAAGAAAGAATCAATATGAGTTAATTAATTTAATTTCACAGGGGCTCTTTGAAGTGAAGAGGGCCTGGCACTCAGTAAGCTGGGACTCACTTATGGAGGGCTCAAAGATATGGTAAGAAGGAATACACTTAAGAGTGCAAGAGATGAATTACTAAAATAAAGAATATAAGAAAGCAGAAACAAAAGAAATAAGAGTAAAGAATAGAAGAGCCAACCACAAACAAGTCCAATTCCACTGTTTCAACCTGTCAGAATGAAAAGAGAAGGGTTAATAAGGATATGGCCACCCAGCTCATACTGTACAGGGGAAGAGAGAAATGCACAGACTAACTTAGTATTAAATGAATATAATACCCAAAATAAGGATGATAATATTCATAAAAGAAGAAATAAACTAAATTAATTAACTGGGGAAAAGTCCCCAGGGGGGAGAAAGAGGGGCTGGTATATGTGAGAATCACCAGCCCTGATCCAGAGGAAGAATTTTTATGAGAGGATTGAATGATTGAATTGAGTCTGGCCAATACAGGTCCTGTACAGCTGTACAGAACCTGTACAAGAGGTGTGGTGTATTTGAGTGATCATACAGTTTAATGCTGGTGTATTGAAACTGTATTGGGTGAATCCAACCTGTACGGATGTTGACAGGCTGTATTGAAGTACCAAGCTGTATGCATGCTTCAGCAAGGAAGATTGCTGAAACTGAATGCTGATGCAGATAGTGGATCTGCTGATTTGAGGTGATTGAGTGGGTGTATTGATGAATACCCTTACCCCTGGTGAGTGGTTGTTACAACACCACGCCTATGATTATCATATCAAATTGGAGGGTCTTCTATTTCCAGTTGGTGTTATTTACTCATTATAAAATGAAGAGTCAGAAACACTGTGGGTCTACATTTCAGAGAATTTAGATAAAGGTTTGATTAGGCCAAGATCCTCTTCAACAGGAGCATCTGTCCTTTTTGTTAAGAAAAAGGATGGTGGCCTTCCTTTGTGTGTTGACTACTGCAAACCCAATGCTGTCACCAGGAAGAACAGTTATCCTGTTCCTCCTATAAACCAGATTCTTACCATATTCAACAGTTTCATTATCTTCTCCAAGATATACCTGCGTGGTGCATATAATCTCCTGAGAGTAAAAGAGGGGGATGAGTACTCAACTGCCTTTAGAACCAAATATGGTAGCTATGAGTATTTTGTTATGCAATTTGGCCTTACCAATGCTCCTGCTTCTTTCCAAAATCTTGTAAATGATATATTTTCAGATTTTTCAATATTTTTGTTGTAGTTTATCTAGATTATATTGAGGCCTTTTCTAATTCTGAGGAGGAAAATGTCAAACATCTGGCCTCTGTTCTCCAAAGACTGAGGGACAACAATTTGTTTTCCAAAGCCTCAAAGTGTGTATTCCATGCATCAAGTGTGGAATACTTGAGTTACATTGTTTCAAGTGATGGCCTCAAGATGGATTCTTCAAAAGTTCAGCAAATAATCAATTGGCCTCAGTCCAAGAACAGCAAATCCCTTCCATCCTTTCTTGCATTCTCCAATTTCTATGGTTGTTTCATGGAAAATTACACCAAAAAAATCCCTGCTCTCACTTCCCTTCTCAAAAAAGACTCTCCTTTTATCTTCAATGAGGAAGCTCTTAGTAATTTTCAAATACTCCCAGAAGCCTTCACCACTGCTCCTATCCTTTCCTATTTTAATCCTTCTCTACCAATTATTGTAGATACTGATCCTTCTGATTATTCTTTGGGTGCTGTACTGAGTAAGGTGAATGACTTGGGAAAGCATCCCATTTCATGTGATAGTTGCAAGCTCCTCCCAGCTGAGCTTAACTAGGAAATCCATGACAAGGAACTCCTTGGAATAGCTTGGGATCATCTTCTTTCTCTTACCAATTTTTTTGAGGTCTTGACAAACCATTCTTCTCTTCAGTATTTCATGTCTTCCAAAGTTCTTACTCATCATCAGGCCCATTTGGCTGAATTTCTTTCTGAGCTTCATTTCACTATCACTTACCACCCATTCAGGCTGGCCACTTTACCAGATGCCTTGTCACATTGGGACAACATATACCCAGAGAGGGGGGTCTACTTCATCAGAAAGAATCCTCAAAATTTTCATCAACTAATCAAGCAGGATGGAATTCAATGGTCAATATTCTTCTCAATAAAGGTTGAAATATTCTCGGATTTAGCTGAACAGATTCAAAAAGAAGTATGTCAAGAAAAATACTACAAGGAAATACTCAAGCAACTAGAAAGAGATGAATCAGTTTCAGATTATTCTCTTGAGCCTCAAGTCAAGTTATTGTTATTCAAAGATAGAGTGGTAATCACAAGAAATGAAGAGACCCAACTCAATATCCTTCAAAAGTGTCATGACTCACCATTGGCTGGCCATCCTGGCCAGGAGAAAACCCTCAAGCTCAGCAAGAGGGATTTTCATTGGGCTGGAATGAATCAAAGCATTAAAGACTATGTGTCCTAATTTCAGCAATGTTCAAGAAAGAAGAAAATTCATCATAAGAGGTTTGTATTACTCAAGCCTCTTTAAATTCCATCTGGTCCTTGGAATTCCTTATCAATGGACTTTATCACTCAATTGCCCCTGTCAAAAAACTTTTATTCAATTCTGGTATTTGTGGAAAGATTCTCAAAGATGGCAATCTTAATTCCAACTTATGGAACAATCACTTCCCTAGGTTTGGCTCAAATCTTCATCAGCCATGTCTTTTTGAAACAGTGTTTTCCAGTCAGTATTGTTTGTGAGAGAGGATCTTTATTTCTTTCATCATTTTGGACCAATTTATTTCAGCAGCTCAAGATATCAAGAGATCCTTCAATTTCTTTTCATCCTGAAGCAGATAGACAGAAAGAGAGGGTAAATAAGATTATAGAACAGTATCTTTGGATGTATGTCAGTTACCACCAAGATGACTGGCACACCTGGCTCCCTCTGTCCGAATTTTCCTACAATAATGCAGAACATTCATCAACAAAGCAATCACCTTTTCTCACCATTTATGGAGGAAATGCCCGCTTTGACTCAATCCATATTTCTCAAGACTCACCTGATGGAAAGTTATAAACAAAAATACAATCAGTACAGCAAGTATTAAAAGAAGAATTAAGGTCATAAATAAGGAAATTTAAGAATTATGCAGATAGAAATAGGACAATTCCACCTGACTTCCAGCCTGGGGACAAATTATGGCTAGCCTCCAAGAATATCAATACTACAAGACCCGCCAAGAAGCTATCAGAAAGATGGTTGCAACCCTTTGAAGTCTTGAAGTGTAAGGTTTGTCTATGAAACTCTTGATAATAGTAACAATATCAAGAGTACTATGACTGTACTCAGTAGAAAAATATAATATAATAAAATATTATAACCACAAATTTAAATATAATTATCAAGCATAACTATATAAAAATAATAAATTAAATTATTATTATAAAATATATTAATTATAATGAGCTATAATTATTCTATTATTGTTATAGTCACTGACAATTATAACAATAAGAAGTGTAAAGCTCTTAATGAGACAATTACACGGGGAAAATATAAATATTTAACCTCTTATAAATAATATAAATATTATTTATAAAAGAATTAAAACACGCACTGTGCAGAAATAGTTCTTATAGAAAAATTCTATATAAAAAAACTAATAATAGATAAAAAAAGATATGGAATTCTAGAGAAAACTTACTTATAATATTTATTTAATACAACAAGTCAAACAACAACAGTTATTATATTAAATAATAATTATAAGTTAGAAATATGCTAAAAATCAATATTTTAAATGATAAAATAACTTTTCATGATAAAAAAATATGATTAAAGAGCTGTTTAGAGGAATTTGTGGATTTGAAAAGATATTTTAAAGACAATAATTTTATAAGATAAAATATATTATAGGTGATTACAACAATAATCTAATTTCTATGATTTCAATTCTTTAATTTAAGATTTATAAAGAATAAAATACTTAAGAAATACTTTAATAATAAGATTTTATATATAATAAAGCTTTACCTGTTTAAATGTCTAATATGATTGGATTGATTATGATTATGAACAAAAGCAGTTATGAAAAGACACTTTTTATGTCTACAGAGCAACTCTCATGATTAATAATGAATATAGAGGGCCTTCTCTGGTCAAAACTGAAAAACCATGCTTCAAAATAAAGTTCTTAACTTAAGGCAACTTATTTTTAATTCCAATTTGAAGTTACCAGTGTTATTCTTAACTCCAAGTAGCTTTAATACTCATTTAAACTAATTATTTCAAGTTTTAATATGGAATAAGTTTATTTATATTCAATTTCATCACATGAACAACTTGAAAATAGAGTTTCAAGCAGAAATCTCTTAAACTCAATTTGTAATTAATTTTTAAAGAAATTATAATTTTCTTTGAGCTTAATTAAAAGAGTAAATTTCCAGGCTAATAACCTAGGAAATTTCTTTATAGAATATAGTAAAAATTCAATTATACATGGATAGTATTTAATTGTAAGCTGTGTGAAAATTTCAAGCAAAGCCATTGATAATTGGAATTTTAATGAATTTTTGAAGTTATTGCTATTTTTCCACGTAAAATAGCAATAAACACTAAACCTTGACTTTTGATAAGGTTTTAATGCTTGTAGCCTTAACGTTTTAAGCTTATTTAAGCTTTTTGAGCTTGATTAAGTTTTGACAGTTCTTCAAACCTTAATTTCAAGCCTGCATATAGGGATTTACCTTGTGGAAGCTTGGAATTCCTGTCTAATTTGGGATAAAACCAGTTTAAACTTTAAGGTTGGATCAAAGTCTAATCTTAAAGTTTAAATAAGATTAAAAATCCTCCAATACAGGTGGACAACCGTAATTGAATCCTTGCAGATCCAAAAAGTTGGGCACCCCAGCTCTATTTGGTCTCTTTCCTTTGTCCCACCTTTTTGTGTGGATTTTGCCCTTTTATTTATTTAAAGCCATACTATGGCCTTAAACCCTTTTAAATTGAGCCCACGCAAGATTTAAATCCTGTATGGCAAGTCCTTAGCCAATTCAGTAAATATACACAACACCTCAATTTTAACTTAAAATTTGGTAGGTTTGCATAAACCTTATGCAAATTTAAATTTAAGCTTAAATTGAACAATTTTAAAAAAATGTCAAAAAAGGTACATTAGTACTGTGAGTCTCTTAAATCTTCCAATAACATAAGAAATAAGTATTTTTGGGTGTGACACCCTATGGGTGCACCCTAGGTTATTTTTGGTGTAGAATCCAAAAATGACATAATATTGATAATTTTGTTTATCCAAAAAACGCTTATGCTTATTTTTTGTTATTTTTCATTTTAAATTCAATTAAAAAGTCTGTTAAAGACAAATTTAACTCTGTATAAAGTCATTTGTGGCCTTATGGGTATGTTATAAATACCTTACAGGCTCAAATTCCCTACCACTAAAAAAATTGTACTACAAATTTCTTTTGCAGTATACCGCCAAGTTATTTGGGGGGTATAATCCACTGTCCAACCTCTCTACTTATACTTTTTAGGTATGTAAAGCACACAATTCAAACTTTTCACTGAGAAATTGGTCTTCTCTCATTTATGAATCTTCTGAGAAACCTTTGGGACTCAGGTATTTTACTCTCTTCAATCCATTCATCTTCATGTTGTGTTTTTCTGTACCTGACTAAGTATTCTCTTTCATTTTCCCCCTAAGTCTTCTTTCTTTCAAGATTTTTAGTACCTTCTTATCCTCACTTTGATCTAGTGGGGGTACTTTTAAGGGTGTTTCATTTCTTAAAGGAAATAATTCCTTATCACTTGAAGTGTAATTCTTTACCAGACTGACAGGGAAAGTTGGATGTTTGTTTACAAATTCTCCTGACAGTTCTACTTGTAATGCATTTTTCCCATGAAGGGCTTTAATAATAAATGGTCCTGAAAAGGAATCTTTGAATTTCTTTGGGCCTTTAATATTATTCAAGTTCAAGGTTGAAACTAGTATTAAGTCCCCCACTTTGAATTCTGGGGTTTTATGACTTTTATCCCACTTCTGTCTAGCATATTCAAATGCATCATTCATGCTTTGGTTTGCATAATGTCTTACTTTATCAAGCAATAGCTTAAAGCTTAAAGCAGCTGGATGAATATCAACCAGATCTTTTTTCAAAGTATCAACTGGAAGTTTAGGGTTTCATCCTTTCTCCAACATTGCAGGAGTTTTTCCTGTTGAAGCATGGATGGAGGTCTTGTAGGCTAATTCCAATGCTGGTATAAGAGTACACCAATCATGGGTAAAGCAATCAGAATATTTAAACTCCAGGCCATAAGCACAAGATCTTTTGATCATGTCCTCAAGGGTTTGAATCATTCTTTCTGCTAACGCATCTGTTTGTGGATGGTATGCTTTTGAGAATGATAGTATCTTACCCAAAATCTTATGTAAATTAGTCCATAATGCTGATGTGAATTTTGGGTCTCTATCACTAATAATATTTTTAAAGAGACAAGTATGGGATATTACTCTATTCCAGATTGGAAGAGCTGTATCCATAGCTGTGTCATCTTTATGAAATGGTAAAAATATTGGTGTTTTTCTATATCTGTCTACAATAACAAGACATGCATTGTAACTTTTATCACCCCCAGGTGGTAAGGCAGTTACCCAGTCCATGTGAACCACTTTTCATGGGGTACTTGGTTCTTGGATATGGATCATTAAACCAAATATTTTACCAGTAGCTTTATTGGCTTTCTGGCATCTATCACAACTATGGCAATACTCAATGACATATTTTCTCCAAGATTGCCACCAGGCACATGTCTTAATTCTTTCCATTGTTCTGTCTTCAGACAGATGTCCAGAATAAATTTTATCATGACATTCTAGTAGTATTGTGTTGATTAACATTCTATTACATAGGACCATGACACATGTCTTTAGATCTATGATATAATATACCATCAAATAAATGGAATCTGCCATTGTCATAAGATGCTTTCCAAATATCATCTAGGGAATTAGCCAATTCTGCATCTTTGAAATCTTTGTCAAGTAGAGCAGTAAGGATATGACAATTATTATCTTGCTTATAGCTTTCTCTAACTTCCTCAAAGAATTCTGTGCCAACATCTGTGATATTAATTCCTTCAATTGGAATTTGAGGTTCTGCACTTGCAGGAACATAGGCAGGATTGTCTGGTGTATTGGGTAAAGCCCATCTACTCAAGCCATCAGAATTCTTATGAATATTTCCAGCTTTATGTACTATGTTCATGTTGCCTCTATACTCCTGTATAGCAATCTGCCATCTTAACATGTGTCTGTTTGGGGTTTTCATGTTAAGAAGTGATTTTACTGCATTAAAATAAGTAATAATTCAAACACACTACCATCAAGATATTAATGAAGTTTTTCCAGAGCCCAAACAAGGCAAAGGCACTCCATTTTGCTAGCTCTATATCTGGCCTCAGTAGGTTTTATTTGTCTTGAAATGAAACAAATTGGACCTTCATAGGGTTTGTCATTGACAATTTGAATCTGATGAAGAGCAGCTCCTAAACCTTCACCACATGCATCAATATACAGCTTGAAAGGAAGATTCCAGTCTGGCATCAATAATAATGGTGCATTGGTCAAGGTATACTTGATTTTATCATATGCTTGAATCCTCTCCTGTGTCATTTTAAAAACAGTTTGTTGATCACAAATTCTGTATAATGATCTGGCATGGATTGAAAAATCCTTAAGGTGTTGCCTGTAATAACTGGAAAACCCCAAGAAAGACATCATCTGTCTTTTGTTCTGGGCATTTGTTTCAGTAAAACTGCATCCACTTTGTTCTTATCAATACCAAGGCTCAGTCCTTAGACTACATGTCCTAGAGCCTTCAACTCATGAGACATAAAATTACATTTTTTAAGAGATATTTTCATGTTCACTTGAAGAATTTTCTTAAGTACTAATGAAAGTCTCTCTAAATGTAACTTCCAGGTTTTCAAACAAATGATAATGTCATCAATATAAATGATTAACCATCCCTCTGATAATTCATGTTGGAAGATGGTATTCATCATTTTCTGATAATGGGAGGTGCATTTTTAATACCAAAAGGCATCCTCAAATATTCATAAATACCACAATGAGCAATTATTCTCAATAATTTCCTAGAATCAGGTGTCAAAACATTCTGATGGAAGCCTTTAACAGAATCCATTGAAGTAATGAATCTTGCTTTGGATAATTGAGTCAAAGTCTCATGGATTCTAGGGATGGGATACCTGTCTGGAATAGTATAGGTATTCAGTGCTCTAAGATCACCAACCATCCTTGACTTATCATTATGCCAAGTAATGATTACTGGAGTTGTGACTTCTACTTCCTCATTGTGTCCAAATTTTCTAAGAACTCCCAGTTTCATTAGTTCATTAACATGACTTCCTAATGCTTCTCTAGCCCTAGGGCTAGCTGGGTAAGCTGGTCTGCTTAATAGTGGAGGATGAGGTCTTTCCACATTAAGTATAATGTCCACTTCATGGCCTTTTATAGCTCCAAGTGGTTCATCATCTGAAGCAAAGGCTTCCATGTATTGGAGTAAAATCTCAGTAAGTTCTTCCTTCATTTCTAGTGTTAATTCAGGACTAATTTGTGCTTCAATTAATTTATTTGACACAAATTCTTCTTTATTAACATTTTTCACTTGTTTGATGACAGTGATTTCTCTTTTTTCTAGAGGAAAAGCAAATTTGTTTCTTTTATTTTCCCCTATAGTGAAATACCTGTCTTTATGATTATTAATATCAATACCATAAATATTGAGGTAATCATTTCCAAGTATAAAGTGTTGTGGAGTACAATTATTCATAACAAATCAGCTTTTAATCTGATACTTCCTGAAGGATGAGGAAATATCATTTTTGCTTCAAATATAGCCAAGGGGTGCATATTTTGGCTAACACTGCTGAATTTTATACCTTCAATTGGCATTATCTTGTCTTGCCAGTTGGTATAAATCTTGTCAAGATACTTTTTTCCAACACAAGTGAAAAAAGCACCTGAGTGAAGATGTATCTTGGCTTCTGTGTTGTTTATCACAATATTAGTGATACAAGATGATCCAGCTGTATAACCTTTACCTCTTGCTGGTTTGGTTTTTTGCATTTTGGCATCTTGCACATGTATGAGATCCATACATTCATCACTGTACTTTGGTAAGTTATTATGCACTTCTGTGACTTCAAAGGAAACATTAATATTCTCTATACTAAGTTCATCTGGTAATTCCACCTCTTCAAAACGTTCAGAATCACTTTCATGTACAGAGACATCTTTTTTTTTGCTTTTGTGTCATCTTTCTCAATTTCTATCTCATTGATTCTTGTCTTTTTGGGACAAGTATTAGCCAGATGAGATGTAATTTCACACTTGTGACATTTCAAGGGAGCTTTGTCATGTGGTGTATTGGGTTTTGGAATTTGTTTCCCACTGGTCTTGTTGTCCATTGGGGTTTTATACCAATTTCTACCAATTTTTTTTCTAGTAGTGATGTCCTCCATAGCATTGATATAATCTTCTGTAGAGAAAGGCTCAATAAATCTGCTTCTTATAGCATGCTCAAGGTCACGTCCACACTTTCTTAATATCCTTTTATGTACCATTGTTTCAGACATATCAAGATGAAGGGAAGTCAATCTGTCCTTCTGTTTAAGAAACCAAGACATGGGCCTGTCCCTCTCAATATTAAAGATGTCTTCTTCAAAAGAATTTTTCATTTTCAATCTGCAGGAATCATTTTCCCATTTGGAAATAATTTGTTCTTTCCACCAAGGCCAAGAATTTTTACCATGGTCTTGTCTCATTTTATAATACCATTTACTTGCTGAGTTGGTAAATAATGAGTGTAATCTGGACCTTGTGTATTCATCTGGTCTGTTAAAGTCTTCTTTGAACATATCAATTGTTTTCATAAATTCCATATGATTATATTCTCCTTCACGGCTGAAGGTTGGCAATTCCTCTAATCTTGGAATGTCTTTAAGATTACAAGAAGTCTCCACATCTGCATTACTTAAAATTGTATGATTTGAATCATTATTCAAGTTAAGCACATTTCTGTCAAGAATTGGTGTGGATTGCCTTAGCAATTCATTATTTAGTGATATATTATTAATACTTGATTGAATATCTTCTTTCGATTCAAGTCTTGCTTTGTCACTTTTTTCCAATTGTTCTTGAAAAAGGGCTGCATTGTGCCCAGTTGAGTTTTCCAAGTTTTGAACTTGTATTCTTAAATCTTTTAGCTGTCTAGTTATAAAAGGAATTGAATTGTCATCTGGTTGATTGAGTAAGGTAGCTTTAGACTCAATTCTTGCACAAATTTGCATCAAAGACAGAATATTGTCTTTATTAACATTTTCAAGGTCAACAATGGTCTTTTGTGGTTCTTTCACTTGTAATATCTCATTACCCAACTTCTGTTGGATATACTTAAATGATTTAAAATTTGTCATCATTTCTTTATTACAAGATTCAAATTGAGTTACAAGTTTTACAAGATCCATTTCTTTGGGAAGGATTGGTTCAATCTTTCCTCTTCCTTGTTTTTAAATTCCATCAGCATTCTTGCCATATTTAACACATTGTCCATGGCTGTCTTCTCTTTCTTGGGAATTCTGTAATTCTGAGGGTAAGGCTTGTTCCATTTGGGCTATGCCTTTCCCTTCTGATTGGTCTTTGGGGCTTTCTTGGGCTTGTTTGGCACTGGTTAAGGCGTATTTTTGCTGGTGGATGCTTAGGGAGCTTTCACTGGTGTGTTGTCCTTGCCTTGGGCCAACTTCTTCTTCTGATCCTCTGACAACATGCTTTGGTTTTTCAACCAAGCTTTTATCTGTTGGACTTGTCCTTTGCAAGACATGGTTGACCAGCCCTTCAGAAGTTCCTCTGTGTTTTCTGGCCCCATGAACTTCTTCACTTGAAGATATGAGTTCATGGTTCCTATCCAAAGACTTTGGAGAAGTTCCCACTCGTGCTGTTTTGCTGCCATAAACCAGTTTTTGTACTGACACTGGTATATCTCTACTTCTGCCTGTTGGAAGTGATTCAGGTCTAACAGAAATAGCAGTTATGTCAGCTTCTGGACTCTCAATAAGAGTGTCAAAGGTGCTGGCTAACCCTTGGGAACTGGTGGAAGTTCTGGCATCCTCCATTTGTGCCTCTGCTCTGGGCTGACATTCTTGTCTTCTGTGACTGGAATGTCCTGGTCCAGATCCATTAGATTGGATGGAGTAATTGCTTCCACTTCTAGTGGGAGTCATTTCAAGTCAATTTTGAGAATAAAACAGACTAAGAATGAATTAAGTTCACCTGCTGGACCTTTTAAGGGTTCTTTGGTTATTGAACCCCTTGGTGCTGGGCTGGTTTGAATTTTAATGCTAGACTCTGAGGCTTCAGAGTCTGAAGAGCTTTCTCTGCTGGATGACACTGGAGAATGAAAATATTATAAGTTATTTTATCAAACACTAAAAATAACTTATAAACTCAACTTATTGAATAAAGTTGTCTTGATGTAATTTATGGCAAATTATGTCAAAAATAAAGAAAAATGTCTAAGATGAAAGAAAAAATGTTTTTTAGTAAAGATTTTTTTATTTTCAGAGATTTTTTATTTGATTGTTTATTTTCTTTAAAGAAATAATGATTATTCAATTATAAGTTATTAATCAAAATTATATTATTATTCACTTTATACTAGAATAACTCAAAGAATAAATTTAAAGTCTGTGATGTGAAAAAGCAACTAGTTAGACAAAAGAAATATATTCCAAGTAACTCAATAGTATATTGTTTCAAACAATATTCTTAAGAAAAAAATAACTTTATTAAGATTATAAAGACTATTTATGAGGGATAAGTCCCAAAAAAGCCAATATAAGAGTAAATATCACAATTTTACGTCAAAAAACAGTAAAATAAGGTCTATAATATGATTTATGTCCCAAAAATTGGTTAAAATCATGGCCAGGCCCCCAAATTTAAGGTTTGTCTATGAAACCCTTGATAATAGTAACAATATCAAGAGTACTATGACTGTCCTCAGTAGAAAAATATGGTATAATAAAATATTGTAACCACAAATTGAAATATAATTATCAAAAGTAATTATATAAAAATGATAAATTTAATTATTATTATACAATATGATAATTATAATGAGTTATAATTATTCTATTATTGCTATAGTCACTGACAATTATAACAATAAGAAGTGTAAAGCTCTTAATGAGACAATTAGACGCAGCAAATATAAATGTTTAACCACTTATAGATAATATTAAAATTATTCATAAAATAATCAAAACACACACTGTTCAGAAATAGTTCTTATAGAAAAATTCTATATAAAAAAACTAATAATAGATAAAAAAGATATAGAATTCTAGAAAAAACTTACTTATAATACTTATTTAATACAACAAGTCAAACAACAACAGTTATTATATTAAATAATCATTATAAGTTAAAAATACACCAAAAATCAATATTTTAAATGATAAAACAGCTTTCTATGATAAAAAAATATGATTAAAGAGCTTTTTGGAGGAATCTGTGGATTTTAAAAGATATTTTAAAGACAATAATTTTATAAAATAAAATATATTATAGGTGATTACACAATAATATAATTTCTATGATTTCAATTCTTCAATTTAAGATTTATAAAGAATAAAATACTTAGGAATACTTTAATAATAAGATTCTATAAATAATAAAACTTTACCTGTTTAAACGGCTAATATGATTGGATTGATTATGATTATGGATAAAAACAGTGATGAAAAGACGCTTTTTATGTCTACAGAGCAACTCTAATGATTAATAAAGAATGTAGAGGGTGTTCTCTGGTCAAAACTGAAAAGCCATGCTTAAAAATAGAGTTCTTAACTTAAGGCAACTTATTTTTAATTCCAATTTGAAGTTACCAGTGTTATTCTTAACTCCAAGTAGCTTTAATCCTCATTTAAACTAATTATTTCAAGTTTTAATATAAAATAAGTTTATTTATATTAAATTACATCACATGAACAACTTAAAAATAGAGTTTCAAGAAGAAATCTCTTAAACTCAATTTTTGATTAATTTTTGAAGAAATTATAATTTTCTCTGAGCTTAATTAAAAGAGTAAATTTCCAGGCTAATCACCTAGGAAATTTATTTATAGAAGATGCTTAAGAGTTTATTTATACATAGATAATATTTAGGTGTAAGCTGTGTGAAAAGTTTTAGCAAATCCATTGATAATTGGAATTTTAATGAATTTTTGAAGCTATTGCTATTTTTCCACGTAAAATAGCAATACACACTAAACCTCAACTTTTGATAAGGTTTTAATACTTCTAACCTTAAAGTTTTAAGCTTAATTAAGTTTTGACAGCTCTTATAACCTTAATTTCAATCCTGCATATAGGGATTTACCCTGTGCCAGCTTGAAATTCCTGTATAATTTGGGATAAAACCAGTTTAAAATTTAAGGTTGTATCAAAGTCTAATCTTAAAGTTTAAATAAGGTTGAGAATCCTCCAATACAGGTGGACAGCCTTAATTGAATCCTTACAGATCCAAAAAGTTGGGTACCCCAGCTCTATTTGGTCTTTTTCCCTTGTCCCACCTTTTTGGGTGGATTTTGCCCTTTTATTCATTTAAAGCCATACCATGGCCTTAAACCCTTTTAAATTGAGCCCACGCAAGATTTACATCCTGTATGGCAAATCCTTAGCCAATTCAGTAAATATACACAACACCTCAATTTAACTAAAATTTTGGTAAGTTTGCATAAACCTTATGCAACTTTAAATTTAAGCTTATTTAAGCTTAAATTTAACAATTTTAAAAAAATGTTAAGAAAGTTACATTAGTACTGTTAGTTTCTTAAATCTTCCAATAACATAAGAAATAAGTATTTTTGGGTGTAACACCCTATGGGTGTACCCTAGGTTATTTTTGGTGTAGAATCCAAAAATGACATAATATTTATAACTTTGTTTATCCAAAAAAAGGTTATACTTATTTTTTGTTCTTTTTTATTTCAAGTTCAATTAAAAACTCTGTTAAAGACAAATTTAATTCTGTATAAAGTCATTTTTGGCCTTATGGGTATGTTATACATACCTCACAAGCTCACATGGAGAATATTGGAAGGCATGAATATCACCTCAGGTTTCCTTTGCAATGGAAGTCAGTTCACCCTGTATTCCATGTGTCATTACTAGAAACAGTCAAGAAGTCAAGTATCCCAAATCAAAATAAATTGCCACCACCACCAGTTCTAGTGAAGGATCAAGAAGAATGGGAAGTGGCTCAGGTTCTGGACTCAAAACTCAAAAGAGGTAAATTATTGTATCTTGTAGAGTGGAAAGGATTCAGTGAAGACATAGAAAGACCATCTTGGGAACCAGCTTCCAACCTTACCAACTCAACAGACTTTGTCAAGGACTTTCATTCAATGTATCATGACAATCATGGCCAAATACCTCAACAGTTTGAATTTATGGTGCTTGGTGGGGATTGGAGTTTATGAAAGTAAGTTCCTCTCCTGGAATGCACCTTTAAGGGGGTATTCTACCCAAATGTTTTTGTAAGCATGACTTTGGCCACTTTGTGAGAACTTTTCAGTTCTTTGGACAGATTCAGAAGGCCTTGAAATATCAATACCCTCAAAGTTGAACCTTTAATCAAGATATGGCCAAATTTCTTCTTTTCTTTTTTATTCTTTCTTTTTTCCAACTTATTCCATTATGATTATTCAAGACATTCATTACTTCAAAGTAAGTTATGTAAAATATATCTGTTTTATGGTGCTTTGTGGGGAGTGGAAGTTATGAAAGTGAGTTCTATCTCCTGGTATGCATATCTGATGGTTTTACTTGTAAAACATCACCCTGGCCACTCTGCGAGCATCAAATTCTTGGACAAAATCAAGCAACTCATCACAAGAAGTACAAACCTCAGGGCCTTATTTGTTTATTTTTTGTTACTCTCTTTTTCTCTCAATTTTTTTTCTTTATTTACTTGTGCAATTTTGTTTTCTTTTATTTATTCATAAAGAAGCAGAATCCCCTCTCATATCATGTATTGGGAGGTTCCATTTATTTTTCATTTTTAATTTTTAGTGGCTATAAGAGTGGGGATAAAAGCCAAAAAAAGCAGAAATAGGAAAAAGGAAACTAGTTATCTCTACCCAAGTCATCAAAAGTTCCCTGGAAATCATTGATCAGTTCATCTTCATACCAAGAAAAATTTGTACCATCAGGAGTAGGAGCCTTGGAAACTGGGAACTCTTTCTCAGAAGGACCATCTTTCTTATTCTACAAGTATCTTCTGATGGTGGCAACTGGCAATCCAGGATGACAAAATGGCTTCTTTCCAACAAAACAAAAATGGGACTTTGAAGATTTTGGATTGAAATTTTGGAAGCACTCCTTTCCCTTCATCAAACATTCAGTACAAGCAGGATCAAGGACTTCAACTGCTTTGTAGCCATCATAAGTTTGAGAAGGATCAGAGTGGCAAGAAGAAGCCATTTACTAAGGCAAACCCAATTGACTGAGGATTCCAGAACCACAAAGAACAGATGGTGGCAGCACAGAAGGGAGATATTCAGTGAGTTCAGTCAGTTTGGAACTCATGACTAAATGTTATGCAAGCAGAAGAATTCAAGGTGTCAGATTATGCACATCAAGGGTGCAGGGACATAAATAACTTTATGGCCCCCTCAAGGTCCTCAATGTGGGGCTCCAGGGACCTCTTGGGCCCCAATCATCAATCCAGGACCTACCCTTCAACTCTGGGGGAGGTCATCTTCTTGATGGTCCTGGACCCAGGCCATGTAGGTGAAAATTGGCCCAAGGCCACTTTTTTGGTCCCATGGACCCCCTGAAACCCCAGCAAATTTGGACCCAGGGGACTCCAATAACCCCCACTGACTGCCAACCATGGCCCACAGACTGCAGACCACATAATATGGCCCATGGACAATAAAGAAAAAAATGATCACCAAGGCCTAAAATGGGCTTAGACCCAAAATTTTCAAGAATGGCTATAGATATGGCAAGGACCACAAGGCACCAATATGGGCCAAAAGCCATTTCTGAGGCCATATCTTCGAGGACAATGGGGACAAGACCCCTCCTTTGACTTATGAAAAGAAAAAAACATGAAGGCAAGAAGGGGCCCAAAGATCAATTTGGCAAATTCTTAATGAGGTATATGTCATATACTCATTATTCATCAAATTTTAAGGAGAAGAACTTGGTGGACTTCCTTTTGGGATATAACCTAAGGCTCATGAATGAAAGGAAGGTGGCTGATTGAATTCAAAGAAAAGCATAATTTGAAATTTGAAAAGGACTTACTCAAGAAAAAAGAAGGGGGGAAGACAAATTAACCAAGGGTAAAATGAATAGAGAAGAGGAAAAGAAACTTAAAAGAAAAATTTTAGAAAAAAATGTGGGGATATTGAGATGCCACTCAACAGTGGCAGGGTATTATGGTGTTCAGGAGCCCACCAGTTTCAAAAGGGGGATACATTAACAACCACTATTCAGGGGTAAGGGTATTCAATATTACACCCACTCAAACACTTCAAACCAGGAAATCCACTGTGTGTATCAGAAATCAGTTTCAGCATACTTCCTTGCTGAAACATGCATACAGTCTGGTTCATAAATACAGCCTGTCAACTTCTGTACAGGTTGGAATTACCCAATACAGTTTTGATACACCATCCTGAAACTGGATGATCACTAAATACCACCACACCTCTTGTACAGATCCTGTACAGCTGTACAGGACCTGTAATGGCCAGATTCAATTTGTAAGATGTGACTATGAAACTGATGATAATATTGCTATTAATCAACAGTACTATGTCTGTTCTTATGAAATATAATAATAAAATATTATTATAACCACAATTAAATAATTAAAAAATTATTTCTTTCACGTGTTAAGCACTACTAGTGATTTTAACAGTGAGCAAGTAATTGTCTACAAGAATCAATTACAAGAAAAATTTAATAATAAAAACTTCTTTATTAAAATAATAAAATTATTTTAATATATAACTATCTTTTGCAAGAATAATTATAAAGATAATTCTTGAAGAAAACTATTACTAGTGAAAAACTTTAAGAATTAAGAATAAATGACTCACTAATACTCCAAAGAACTTATTGATAGATAAGAGTAGAGAAATTTGACGTGGAATTGTGGATTTAAGGGATCAAAAGGATTTATAACAGTATTACAACAATATATAGTTGGATTCTATGATTTCACGTCTTTCTGGATGATTTTGAAAGATTAAAACACTTAAGAATAGCTTTAACTAATACTTACTTGTTGGTAATAATGATTTAATAAATTGATAAGATGATTTCTGGAAAAAACAGCAAGAAGAGGCTTCTTTTAAGTCAACAACAGCTCACAGAGGCGTGCCATGGAGAAAACTGAAAAACCAGTGAGTGAGAAAACAATAAACCTTTTTGGATTAATGATTGCATCATCTGTTGTCACGTAAGATTATCATAATTACTTAATTGATGCTTTTACGTGACTACCAACCCCAATATGGTTAAGAATAAAAGGAGTAAAATCTGTAAATCTTCTTTTATTCTAAAATAATCATTGATTTCTCAAAGTTATCAATGTTATTGCCAATTTCATCACAGGTTGTAATTACTGTGAATTTTTGAAGATTCAGTGTTTCACGTATAATGGTCAAAAATGGACTGTAAGTAAAACTTTCAATTTTACTAGTAAAACCATAATTCTTTTTGGTTGTACCATAGATAATACAGTGCTTCATTGGTCCTGAAAGTTTCAGAAATATTAATTAAGAATTGTATTTTTAATGAATTTTTGAAGTTTTTACCTCATTTCTATGTAGAATTGCAAATAGCAGTATTTTGCTGGTTGCTATGAGGTAAATCAATGAATATGAGTCCCAAAAGGGTTTTAATTACTCTTTTAGGGTCTAGTCATGGAAAGTCATCAAGAATTGACGTGGTTACAGGAGCCTAAGTAGCTTATTACCTCCTTGGCACGTCAAAATAGCAGGTTATTTGCTATTTTTCTTATGATTACAGTAGGTGTAACTTGGTAACCAAGTTCCCAAAGAGTTTTAGTTTACCAATTGGGCTAAGATGAGCCATGGATCCATTCTCTGGAGCTATCCACGCCTCTGAGGCCTCAGAAGTTGGGTACCCTGGCTCTCTTTGATGTCTTTTGTCCCCCTTGCTTATTTTTTACGTCAAAATAGTAATTTAAGCTTAAAGTGAGATATCCACTATGGGTGTACCAAACGTCCATGTAAGAATACCATGATATTAAGTGCTCAAAACATGCATAACACTATTCTTAGTGTATATGTAACATGGGATTTCTCACTTTCCCATTATTTTGGCTAAAAATCGAGAAAAACAAAATATTTCACGGATCTTTTATGTGGTATTAATGATGTGGTATTGAAGTATTTTACATTTTACCACCTCAAATACTTAAATTGAGCTTATTCACTCTATGGAGCTACTCTAGGTGAATTTTTGTGTAGAATCCAAATCTGGTCTTAAATCCATGGATTTACTTACTCAATAAAAAGTTATTCATCTTTTCTGAAATTGAAAATGATGAATTTTGGATATATGCATGACTTATGAGTTTTGCATAATTCAAAATTTCTTTTTAAGATAATTGTGGCCTATTTGGGTATGTAAAATATACCTCAAGGCTCACATTCCCTCCCACCAAAAAATAAAATTGTACTACAATTTTATTAGTGATAAAAGAATAAGGCCCCAAAGGGGGTTAATTTCCACTGTCCAACCTCTTCACATTACTCAGATCAAGTAATTTAAAGCACATTTATAGACATATTCAGGCTTGTGGCCTCCTTTCATGTCTAAATCTTCTTAAGAGTTTATCTGAGTCAGGTATTTCTGATTCTGCCATCCATTCATCTTCATGTACTGGATTTCTATATCTGACAAGATATTCTCTTTGATTTCGACCCCTAAGTCTCCTTTCTTTAATGACTTTCTTTATCTTTTTGTCTTCATTCTGTTCCACAGGTGGTACAATTAAAGGAGTTGGGTTTCTCAAAGGAAACAATTCTTTATCAGCTGGTTGATAAGGTTTTATCAAGCTGACTGGAAATGTGGGGTGTTTATTTTCTAATTCACCACTCAATTCCACTTGAACTGCATTGGTTCCATGTAAAGCAACAATAACAAAAGGTCCTACATAAGAATCTTTAAGTTTCTTTGGGCCTCTGATATTATTAAAATTCAAGGTTGAAACTAGAACTAAGTCCCCTACTTTGAAGTCTGGTACTTTATGACTCTTGTCCCACTTCTGTTTTGCATAATCAAAAGCATCATCCATACTCTGTTTTGCATGGTGTTTTACTTTATCAAGCATTAATTTGAAGCTGGAAGCTGTAGGATGAATGTCAATCAAGTCTTTCCTCAGTGTGTCTGCTGGGAGTCTTGGATTCCATCCCTTTTCTAACATAGCAGGAGTTTGTCCTGTGGAAGAATGGACTGATGTCTTGTATGCCAATTCTAATGCAGGTATCAGAGTGCACCAGTCATGGGTAAAGCCATCTGAGTCTTTGAATTCTAATCCATAAGCACAAAATCTCCTGATCATGTCTTCTAAAGTTTGAATCATCCTCTCTGCTAGCCCATCTGTTTGAGGGTGATATGCTGTAGAGAATGATAACTTAGTCCCAAACAATCTATGAAGATTGGTCCAAAGTGCAGATGTGAACTTGGGATCTCTGTCACTTATGATATTCTTAAATAATCCTGTATGAGAAATAACTCTACTCCATAGAAGAAGAGCTGTATCCATAGCAGTGTCATCTTTATGACATGGTAAGAATATGGGAGTTTTGCTATATCTGTCTACAATGACTAAACAAGCATTGTAACTTTTGTCACCACTTGGAGGAAGTTCTGTGACCCAATCCATGTGAACAACTTCCCAAGGGGATTTTGGTTCTTGAATATGGATCATAAGTCCAAATTTCTTGCCTGTATTCCTGTTTGCTTTTTGGCATCTGTCACAGGTATGGCAATATTCAATGGTTTCTTTTCTCCAAGATGGCCACCATGCACAATTCTTCACTTTTTCAAGTGTTCTGTCTTCTGACAGGTGTCCAGAGTAGATACTATCATGACATTCATGAAGAATGGTATTGATAAGTAATCTACTGCACAATGTCATAACACAAGAATGTTTTGTTCTGTGGTAAATGATTCCATCAAACAAGTGAAATCTTCCTTCAGAATAAGAATTTTTCCAAACTTCATCTAGTGCATTAATTAAAGATGTATCTTTGCAGTCTTTATCCAATAAAGAAGTCAAGATATGGCAATTCTTGTCTTGTTTATAAGATTCTCTGACCTCCTCAAAGAATTCAGTCCCAATATCAGTTATATTAACTCCTTCAATTGGAATCTGTGGTTCAGCTTCCAAAGGTACATAAGCTGGGTTATCAGGAGTGTTGGCTAAAGCCCATCTACTAAGTTCATCCACATTTTTGTGAATGTTTCCTGCTTTATGAACTATAGTCATGTTTCCTCTATATTCTTGAATGGCTATTTGCCATCTCAACATATGTCTGTTGGGAGTTTTCATGTTAAGAAGTGATTTTACAGCATTACAGTCAGTTATCACTTCAAAAACACTGCCATCAAGGTAATAGTGTAATTTCTCAAGTGCCCATACCAAACATAAACACTCCATTTGGCTTGCACCATATCTTGCTTCTGTTGGTTTGATTTGTCTTGAGATATAACAAACTGGTCCTTCTGTAGGTTTGTCATCAATAATTTGGACTTGATGTAGGGCTGCCCCTAATTCATCTCCACATGCATCAATGTACAATTTAAAAGGAATATTCCAGTCAGGCATGAGGAGTAAAGGTGCTTCTGTAAGGGCTTTCTTTATCTTCTCATAAGCTTTAATTCTTTCCTGTGTCATCTCAAATACAGTCTGTTGATCACAGATTCTATAGAGTGACTTGGCTAGAATTGCAAAATCTTTCAAGTGTTGCCTATAGTAACTAGCAAATCCAAGAAAAGACATCATTTCTTTTTTATTCTGGGGTATTGGATTAAGTAACACTGCTGCTACTTTATTCTTGTCAATACCCAAGCTCAACCCAGAAACAACATGTCCTAATGCTTTGAGTTCTTCAAAACCAAAATTGCATTTCTTAAGTGAAATTTTCATGTTCACTTCTGCAACTTTATGAAGTACTCTTGCAAGTCTTTCAAGGTGCAAAGACCATGAGTCAGAACATATAATAATATCATCAATATAAATGATAAGCCATCCTTCAGACAATTCTGTGGGGAAGATGGTATTCATCATTCTTTGATAATGAGATGGAGCATTTTTAATGCCAAATGGCATTCTAAGATACTCATAAATACCACAGTGAGTGATAATTCTAAGTAATTTTCTAGCTTTAGGCGTCAAAACATTTTGATGGAAGCCTTTTAATGCATCCATTGATGTGATATACTTGGCTTTAGACAATTGAGTCAAGGTTTCCTGGATTCTAGGGATTGGATACCTATCTGGAACTGTGTAGGTATTCAAAGCTCTAAAGTCTCCAACCATTCTTGACTTATCATCATGCCATGCAATAATAACAGGTGTTGTCACTTCAACTTCCTCATTATGGCCTACTTTCCTTAGCACACCAAGTTGGATCAACTCTTGGATATGTTTTTCCAAGGCCTCTCTAGCTCTGGGACTGGCTGGATAAGCTGGTCTTCTAAGTACTGGAGGATATGGTCTATCAATATTAAGAGTAATATCAATTTCATGTCCCCTTATAGCGGCTAATGGTTCATTATCAGATGAAAATGCATTATTGTATGTATATAATACATTAATAAGTTCATTCCTCATCTTTGGTGACAATGATGGATTAATTTGTGCTTCAACAAGTTGTTTAGACACAAATTCATCTTTGTAAGTATCTTTGACAGAAGATACTACAGATATCTGTTTTGGCATATTGGAGAAAGCAAATTTTTGCCTTTTGTTATCTCCAATTGTGAAATATCTGTCTTTATGGTTATTTATATCTATACAATAAATATTCAAGTAATCATTTCCAAGAATGATGTGCTGAGATGTACAATTATCCATTACTACAATCTCATTTTTCATTCTTACACTTCCTGCTGGATGTGGGAATACAATATTAGTGTCCAATATGCCCAAGGGGTACATATTGTTACTGGCACTACTGAATTGTACACCTTCTATTGGTAATAGATGGTTTTTCCATTCAGGAAGTATAATTTGGAGATAATCTTTGCCAACACAAGTGCAAAATGCCCCTGTATCCAAATTTACTTTGGCTTCAATATCACTCATCAGAACTGATGTGATACAGGATGCTCCAGCTGTATAACCCTTTCCTCTAGCAGGTTTTGTTTTACACATTCTGGCATCTTGGATATTGATCAGGTTGCAGCAATCCTCACTGTACTGTGGCAAGTGGGTATGGACTTCTGTGACCTCAAAGAAAGCTGAAATGTTTTCAATGGGATAGTCCTCCACTGGTGTATCTTCAGAGACTGCAGAATCTTGATCAGACTCCTCTTTCTCCTCAGTACACTGAATTTCTTCAATGACTTGAACTTCATTGATCTTTGTCTTCTTAGGGCAAGTGTTGGCTAAATGTGAAGTACTTCCACATTTATGACACTTCAAGACAGGTCTCTCTGGTCTTCTTTCTTCTCTAGGAATCTTTGAGACTATTTTGGACTCTATTGGGTTTTTAACCCAAGTTTTACCAATTCTTGTTCTGGTAATGATATCCTCCATAGCATTAATGTAGTCCTCTGTTGAACAGGGTTCCACACATCTGCTTTTGATAGCATGTTCCAGTTCTCCTCCACACTTTCTTAATATTTTCATATTAATCATAGTGTCAGACATATCTGGGTGTAAAGCAGATAATCTGTCTTTTTGTTTGAAGAACCAAGTAAGTGGTTTGTCTTTTTCTGAGTTAAAAATGGCACTTTCAAAAGCATTCTCCATTTTAAACCTCCAAGAATTATTGGCCCATTTGGTAATCACTTCAGATTTCCACCAAGACCAGTCATGTTTACCATAATCAATCCTCATTTTGTAATACCATTTCTTTGCAGTTCTGGTAAACAAACAGTGTAATTTTCCACTATGATTTCATCAGGTATATTAAAGTCTTCTTGCAACATATCAATAGTCCTGATGAATTCAATATGGTTGTATTCTCCTTCACCAGAGAATGTTGGCCATTCTTCTATTTTGGGAATATCTCTTGCAGAGTAGGCATTTTCTCCTAAGAATGGAGTCAAACTTTCTTTGACAGAAAGTTTTTCTTCAGTCAAAGGTGTAGAATGTCTTGGCATATGTGGTTCATGATTCTTATGAATTTGCTCCACACTTGCAATTATATCATTCTTCAATTTCTGCCTCTCACTGTCACTTTTTGCTAAATGTATAGCAAATTGATTAGTGTTCTTAACTATTTGTAAGACATGGTCTTCAAGAGTTTTAAGTCTATCATTTACTTTAAAAATGGAAGGATCCTCTGTGTCATTATTTTGACATTGGTTCTCAATTCTTTCACAAGCATTTCTAATTGACTCAAGGGTGACAGTTGTCAATTGATGCCATTCAGAATGTTGCTTGTCATTTTTCTTTAAATCATTGATGTCTAATGTAATTTGCTTCAACTTTGACTCAAGTTTGCCAATTTCTACACTAATACTTCTATGTACATCATTCATTTGCGTGGAAAAGTCCTGTTCATCCTTTCCTGCTCCTTGGCTGTGAATTCCATAAGAGTTCTGGCCATATTGAAGACACTGTCCACGGCTGAAGGTTCCAATTTGGGAATCCTGTACCCTTGTGGGTAAGGTCTGTGCCAATTGGCTTTGCCTTGATGGTTCTTGGGACCTCTCTGTTTCTTTTGAGGTCCTTTGGGCTTGTCCTTGGATGCTTCTGGAGCTGGTAGATGCCACTGGTGCCTCTGTCTCCAAAGCTGGAGTCATTTCCAACTCTTTCTTCTGGTCTATGGATAAAAGACTTTGGTTCTTCAACCAATTCTTTATCTTTTTGACCTTGTCTTTGCAAGACAGGGGGCTCCATCCTCCTAAGAGTTCTATGGTCTTCTCCTGACCCAGAAAGCTCTTGATGTGTAAGTAGGAGTTCATGGCCCCCTGCCAAAGGCTTGGGCAGATTTCCCACTCCTCTTCCTTGGCTGCTCTGAACCAGTTTTTGTACTGGCATTGATATATTTCTATTGCTGCCACCTGAAAGTGGTTCAGCCCGGGAAATATTACCATAAATCAGTTCAGGCTCAGAATTTACGTCAAAATCTGTTGGTACAGACCTTGGGGAATGGGGGGCAACTCTGGCATCCTCCAGATGTGTCTTTCTTGTGGAAGATTTGGCACTTCTGGAGTTGGTCTTGCCTCTTCCTTGTCCACATCCATCTGGTTGGACTGAATAGTTGCTTCCATTTCTGGTATGCACCATTTTCACGTCAATTCAAAGATAAAAGGTGAAAATATAAGATAAAATACACACCTTTTGGTGGTAATTTAGCTTTTTCTGAGTTGAATAAGGTGCCTCTTTTAGCAATCTGCACCTCAATACTGTCTTCAGATTCTGCTTCTGAAGATTCTGGACTATTGATGTATCTTTTACTGAGTCTGTTACCAGCTGCACAGTATTTGATTAAAGACACTTAAAGAGAAAAAATATGATAAAAGAAATTATTTTTGTGTTTTAAGATATTTTTAAAAGATTTTTTATGAATTTTATTATTTTTTAATATTAAAAAAATTATTCTTTTTGAAGAAAAAAATTAAAATTTAAGATTTTGAATGAAAATTAATTCAGAGTAACTCAAAGAATAATTTTATAAGTTTTTGGATGTGAAAAAGCCACATGTAAAACAGTATAAAATTAAACCAAATTCCTCAATGAAAAAGATTTCCAAAACAATTTCAAAAATAAGAATTATTTTGACCATAAAATGAAAGAAAAAAAATATTCAATTAATATATTTTAGAGCTTAAAAATATATTAATTAAGGGTACAAGGTTCAAAAAACACGGCCAGGCCCCCAAATGTAAGATGTGGTAGGTATGGTGGTTTTTTAGAACACAAAAATGAAGTCTAGAATATGATTAAAGCCAAGTCTATGGATAAAATCACGGCCAGGCCCCCAAATGTAAGATGTGACTATGAAACTGATGATAATATTGCTATTAATCAACAGTACTATGTCTGTTCTTATGAAATATAATAATAAAATATTATTATAACCACAATTAAATAATTAAAAAATTATTTCTTTCACATGTTAAGCACTACTAGTGATTTTAACAGTGAGCAAGTAATTGTCTACAAGAATCAATTACAAGAAGAATTTAATAATAAGAACTTCTTTATTAAAATAATAAAATTATTTTAATATATAATTATCTTTTGCAAGAATAATTATAAAGATAATTCTTGAAGAAAACTATTACTAGAGAAAAACTTTAAGAATTCAGAATAAATGACTCACTAATACTCCAAAGAACTTATTGATAGATAAGAGTAGAGAAATTTGACGTGGAATTGTGGATTTAAGGGATCAAAGGGATTTATAACAGTATTACAACAATATATAGTTGGATTCTATGATTTCACGTCTTTCTGGATGATTTTGAAAGATTAAAACACTTAAGAATAGACTTAACTAATACCTACTTGTTGGTAATAATGATTTAATAAATTGATAAGATGATTTCTGGAAAAAACAGCAAGAAGAGGCTTCTTTTAAGTCAACAACAGCTCACAGAGGCGTGCCATGGAGCAAACTGACAAACCAGTGAGTGAGAAAACAATAAACCTTTTTGGATTAATGATTGCATCATCTGTTGTCACGTAAGATTATCATAATTACTTAATTGATGCTTTTACGTGACTACCAACCCCAATATGGTTAAGAATAAAAGGAGTAACATCTGTAAATCTTCTTTTATTCTGAAATAATCATTGATTTCTCAAAGTTATCAATGTTATTGCCAATTTCATCGCAGGTTGTAATTACTGTGAATTTTTGAAGATTCAGTGTTTCACGTAGAATGGTCAAAAATGGACTGTAAGTAAAACCTTTAATTTTACTAGTAAAACCATAATTCTTTTTGGTTGTACCATATATAATACAGTTCTTCATTGGTCCTGAAAGTTTCAGAAATATTCATTAAGAATTGTATTTTTAATGAATTTTTGAAGTTTTTACCTCATTTCTACGTAGAATTGCAAATAGCAGTATTTTGCTGGTTGCTATGAGGTAAATCAATGAATATGAGTCCCAAAAGGGTTTTAATTACTCTTTTAGGGTCTAGTCATGGAAAGTCATCAAGAATTGACGTGGTTACAGGAGCCTAAGTAGCTTATTACCTCCTTGGCACGTCAAAATAGCAGGTTATTTGCTATTTTTCTTATGATTACAGTAGGTGTAACTTGGTAACCAAGTTCCCAAAGAGTTTTAGTTTACCAATTGGGCCAAGATGAGCCATGGATCCATGCTCTGGAGCTATCCACGCCTCTGAGGCCTCAGAAGTTGGGTACCCTGGCTCTCTTTGATGTCTTTTGTCCCCCTTGCTTATTTTTTACGTCAAAATAGTAATTTAAGCTTAAAGTGAGATATCCACTATGGGTTTACCAAAAGTCCATGTAAGAATACCATGATATTAAGTGCTCAAAACATGCATAACACTATTCTTAGTGTATATGTAACATGGGATTTCTCACTTTCCCATTATTTTGGCTAAAAATCAAGAGAAACAAAAAATTTCACGGATCTTTTATGTGGTATTAATGATGTGGTATTGAAGTATTTTACATTTTACCACCTCAAATACTTAAATTGAGCTTATTCACTCTATGGAGCTACTCTAGGTGAATTTTTGTGTAGAATCCAAATCTGGTCTTAAATCCATGGATTTACTTACTCAATAAAAAGTTATTCATCTTTTCTGAAATTGAAAATGATGAATTTTGGATATATGCATGACTTATGAGTTTTGCATAATTCAAAATTTCTTTTTAAGATAATTGTGGCCTATTTGGGTATGTAAAATATACCTCAAGGCTCACACAATTCAATCATCAATTACTCTCATGAAAACTCTATGTCTGGATCAGGGCTGGTGATTCTCACATATACCAGCCCCTCTTTCTCCCCCCTGGGGACTTTTCCCCAGTTAATTAATTTAGTTGATTTATTATTTTATGAATATTCTTATCCTTATTTTTGGGTATTATATTTATTGATTTTAAGTTAGTCTTTTCATTTCTTTCTTCACCTGTACAGTATGAGTTGTGGTGGCCATATCTCTATTAACCCTTCTCTTTCCTTCTCACAGGTTGAAACAGTGGACTTGGACTTGTTTGTGGTTGGCTCTTTTATTTCTTACTCTTGTTATTTTTTGCTGCTTTCTTATATTTCTTTCATTAGTAATCTTATCTTATTACACTCTTAAATGTATTTCCATTTTACCATATCTTGAGCCCTCCATAAGTAAGTCCCAGTTTATTGACTGCCATGCCCTCTTCACTTAGAAGAGCCCCTGTGACAGTGTGCCTCACCACTGTTCACAATAAAATTCAAAGATTAAGGAGTGTGGTCATCTAGACAACTGTCACATGGTGGAATGTGATCTACAACTTGCCGGTATTAACCAGTCTTTCAACTGGTTCAATAGCCTTTTTTGGCAAGAGTTCCCTTTGTTGAGGTCTGGCAGACAGCATTGTGACAACAACCTACCTCTACAAGGCTGGCCTTGCAAGTTAAGTGAACAAGACTTACAACAACTAGCAAGAGTTGTTCAGCAGACTCATTGTGATACATTAGTTTAAATAAAGGACATTTTCACCTTCAATGTGTCAATCCATACCACTAAAACCTTATTTTAGTCCTCAGCATATGCAATGTGGAGTGGAACTTTCTTGAGCCCACCACCATTGGACTATTTCCAAGCAGTCAAGAGTTGTTTGGGCCATCAAATCTCCATTTGAGCTAGGTGAGCCAGTAACTCAAAAACAAGTTTAGCACACTACCAAACAATGGTGGTAAACCATCAATCAGGCCACCAATCAATGATTGTGAGCCTTGAGGTATATTTTACATACCCAAATAGGCCACAATTATCTTAAAAAGAAATTTTGAATTATGCATAACTCATAAGTCATGCATAAATCCAAAATTCATCATTTTTGATTTCAGAAAAGATGAATAACTTTTTATTGAGTAAGTAAATCCATGGATTTAAGGCCAGATTTGGAATCTACACAAAAATTCACCTAGGGTAGCTCCATGGAGTGAATAAGCTCAAATTACTTCTTTGAGGTGGTAAAATGGAAAATACTTCATTACCACATCATCAATACCACATAAAAGATCTGTGAAAATTTTTGTTTTTCTTAATTTCACGCCAAAATAATGGGAATGTGAGAAATCCCATGTTACATATACACTAAGAATAGTGTTATGCATGTTTTGAGCACTTAATATCATGGTATTCTTACATGGACTTTTGGTACACCCATAGTGGATATCTCACTTTAAGCTTAAATTTCTATTTTTACGTGAAAAATAGTCAAGGGGGACAAAAGACATCAAAGAGAGCCAGGGTACCCAACTTCTGAGGCCTCAGAGGCCTGGACAGCTCCAAAGCTTGGATCCATGGCTAATATTGGCCCAATTAGTAAACTAAAACACTTTGGGAACTTGGTTACCACGTTACAACCACAGTAAATCTTAAGAAAATAGCAAATAACGTGCTATTTTGATGTGCCAAGGAGGTAAAGAGCTACTTAGACTCCTGTAACCATGTCAATTCTTAATGATTTTCCATGGATAAACCCCAAAAGAGTAATTAAAACCCCTTTTGGACTTTTATCCATTGATTTACCTCATAGCAACCAGTAAAACACTGATATTTGCAATTCTATGTAGAAATGAGGTAAAAACTTCACAAATTCATTAAAAATACAATTCTTAATGAATATTTCTGAAACTTTCAGGAATGAGGTAAAAACTTCACAAATTCATTAAAAATACAATTCTTAATGAATCTTTCTGAAACTTTCAGGACCAATGGAGAGCTGTATTATCTATGGTACAACCAAAAAGAATCACAGTTTTACTAGTAAAATTAAAGTTTTTACTTACAGTCCATTTTTGACTATTCTACGTGAAACACCAAATCTTCAAAAATTTATAGTAATTACAACCTGTGATGAAATTGGCAATAACATTGATAACTTTGAGAAATCAATGATTATTTTGGAATAAAAGAAGATTTACAGATGTTACTCCTTTTATTCTTAACCATATTGCGGTTGGTAGTCATGTAAAAGCATCAATTAAGTAATTATGATAATCTTACATGACAACAGATGATGCAATCAATAATCCAAAAGGGTTTATTGTTTTCTCACTCACTGGTTTTTCAATTTGCTCCATGGCACACCTCTGTGAGCTGTTGTTGACTTAAAAGAGGCCTCTTCTTGCTGTTTTTTCCACATCATCATCTTATTATCATTTAAAATCATTATTACCAACAAGTAAGTATTAGTTATAGCTATTCTTAAGTGTTTTAAATCTTTCAGAATCAATAAGAAAGACATGAAATCATAGAATCCAACTATATATTGTTGTAATACTGTTATAAATTCATTTTGATCCTTAAAATCCACAAATCTATGTCAAATCTCGCTATCTTATCTTTCAATAAGTTCTTTGGAATATTAGTGAGTGATTTATTTTTAATTCTTAAAGTTTTTCTCTAAAAATTAGTTTTCTTCAAGAATTACCATTATAATTATTCTTGCAAAAGATAATTATATATTAAAATAATTTTATCATTTTAATAAAAGAAGTTTTATTATTAAAATCTTCTTGTAATTGATTCTTGTAGACAATTACTTACTCACTGTTAAAATCACTAGTAGTGTTTAACATGTGAAAGAAATAATTCTTTAATTATTTAATTGTGGTTATAATAACATTTTGTTATTATATTTCATAAGAACAGTCATAGTACTGTTGATTAATAGTAATATTATCATCAGTTTCATAGACAAATCTTACAATGATGGTGTGGGGGCAATCTGTGGCCCATTTCAATCCAAATTAATAATAATCCTACCTGGACAACAACAAGCAATTGATTTCATCAACAATGTTTATGAACCTGCCTTAGTGCCATTCATGGACAAGCTCATTGGATTTAGTGTAGCAGAAAATTGAGAAGGAGTTATCTTAATGGAGGATGGAGCCCCCATCCATATTGCCCTTGCCAGCCAACAATGGCATGACAAACATCAAAATCATAAGTTTATCTGGCCTCCCAATTTGCCTTATCTCAACCCCATTGAACATTTGTGGTTTAAAATGAAATATGTTGTCACTCACCTTTTCAATCCCAAAATAATGGACAAATTTACCGCAGCTGTTAATGCTGCTTGGGATTCATTGCCCTTCAACTGCCTTGACTGCCTGCTTAGGAGCTATAATTTAATAATTATATTTTATTATATTATTTAATTTCAACACTTTATACATGTCTTAAACAATTAGGATTATTATACAACTTTGTTTTATTTTTTGTTTTTAATCACAAAACTTGTACGCAATCAAAAATACAAGAAATTTATTTTTCAACTATTTTAATGAGCCTTGTGGGACATGTAAGGAAATTGTGAGGAAAAAAATCACGAAAAAAAAGTGTTCGAAAGTATATTGTAGGGCACTTTTATGAATTATCATAAGAGCTTTTGACGACAATTCGCACTGGGACATAGTACCTTCCACCTGCTGCCTATGATGCGTAAGATCGCGAAGTATTAGCTAGCTTCTTTTGGGTCATTGTTATTCAGCCCGGATAGTGGAACTCCAGCTAAACTGCGATAGTTGCCATAAACGTGGCCAACTGTGAGATCCACAGTAAGCTTAATCTACGAGGTACTTAATTATAGATCACTTCTTGTCAGTTGTAATCTCAGTATATGGCAATTTAAACAACGGAATCGTACTTAATAGAGCAACTTCGAATCCATATGTGGGCTTACGGGTGAATGACATTTTGGCCTTTTCCTTTTATAGTATGTGTTATTTTCCCCTAAAGCTTAACAAGCGTTACGCGCCGCCTCATCGCCAGGCATCGACAATGAACAAAGAGTTCATGAATTCGATTTTCGTTGATGGGACTTAGTTTTGAGATCGTGCACATTTAGTATAAAGATAGCATGAACTGCCTGTTTTGAAATTTAAGAATTGTTAAATCTTTTAGATCCACTGCTAATCCGTTCGTAACCAATTGTCTTGACCACGAAACTAAAGAAGTAGACAAACACTTGTTCCTTTTCCAGTGTGAACATTTCTATCCCATTCGCTTCATCCACTTGTCTTAAAAAGGGTAAAAATTTAGACAAAACTTACGTTACGATTACTTTTGTTCTTTTGGTGAGTGTGCATGATTGCTTCTGTGGGATATAAGTAGCACTCTCTAATGTGTTTATCTCATAGTTAACCACACACCGCATGGCCCGTACCTGCCATCCTGATCAATATCTGCCAAAAAAAGTTATTCATGATGCCCACAGGTAAGTCGAATGCCGTTCGGAGGTAAGAATTACTGCATCTTTTACCTTTTTTTGATTGATGATTGATTTGATTTGATTTTTGATCATTGGATTCCAGGCCAGCAAGGAAATCATGCTCCATCTGCATCCACCCCACCCAGTCCTCCTCGAAGTTCTCGTCCTGCTTGGGCGCTTCCCGGCCAACGCTCAAACAGACCCCGCCTGACTCTTGTGCCTGAGCGTCCAGCTCCACGGTTCCAATCCAATTGGTCCACTCAATCTGTGTGCGGCGACGGCCCTCAATCGCCTCCTCGCCACATGAGCGAAAGTCAATGGCTTGTATTCAAAACTGCCCTTGATAGTATCAATGAAGCTTCCAATATCCAAAATGCACCGCCTTCTGACCAACAAGGCGGGAGATTCTTCTCAATCCTTGACTCATCTCGTCCAGCTTTCCAAACCGAATCTCGCTTTGTCTCTCTATTCCCATTGGGTGAAGTCTCGGAGTATACTGGTTCTGCTGATTCTTCTGCCTCAACGCCTCCGGCAGCTAATTCACGAGCAAGCCCCAAAACCAACGTTATCCAATCTCCGAAGGCAACATCCAAAGAGAAAACAGCGATAATCCCAAGTCCTGTTGTTCCTACCAGCCCAATGCGTCGTGAGACCAATCTGACGTCTCGCGGCAGACCCCTCAGGAGACCCTCCCGGGAAAGCACGCACCAAGAAAGCCTACCTCAAAAAGCTCGCTCTTCGAGGCGCCTCACACTTGCCAACCAAGTTACACAGAATGAGGCTCCCGATCAAGTGACAGCTCGAGCTTCAGTGAGAACTCAAAAATCTCCGCTCGAAGAAAAGCCCAAAGGTCTTTTGGGCCAAGGCATCCAGACCGATAAGGTCCCTACAGATAGTTTCTCCAAAGGGAAGAGAAAGGACAACTTGAGAAAAACGGCGAAATCAAAACCTAACAAGCAACTCTCAAAAAAAAAAGAACAGGCTTCGGTTTCATTTAGAAAGCAAAAGGCCACATCGTCATTGGGCACAAAGAAGAAGCCTTCGTTGAAGCAACATGCAGGTCCATCTGTCGAGAGCATGAGTTTGACAAAGGCGAAAAATTACAGAAATACACAAACTTTAAACTCCACTCAGGTCATTCCACTTCGTCGAAGTCTCCGATTGATGTCAAAAGGCAGAATCTCTTACCCCAAATAATGTATTTACTCACTATATCCGTATTGAAACATGATAATTTTAAATTCTAGTCACCAAAGTGTCTTTTTTTGGAAAAGGTCAGAGGCAAATTACCTATCAGTCACACACGGTCACACGAGTTCAGGATCCCAAAATGGATGTGGAAACTAAACTCGTGCGGTACAATGAGATTTATATAGTCTATCTACAACAATGATCTGATATTGAATAACTATATTGAATGACTACAATGCTACGTTAACTTGTGGTCTTGCCTCTTCACTAACATTTTTAAAATCACAAATACTTTTTCCCATGTGGTTACTGCCATTGGAAGTTGACTCTGGGACCGTCTTATCTATGCCTCCATTTATAAATACGATGTGTTGTTAAACAGACTTCCTTTTTACTCTTTCTTCTCTCAAATCCCTAGGTGGTTTCCCCATTAATAGAATAAATATTTGAGAACCGTTCCAAAGATTATTGATTACCTGAAAAGTATGGAGCTCAAACTATTGGCCATTATTTAATTCATGCTCCTGTATTGATGATTGAGCCCTAATTCATAAACCTACTTAAAAATAAGATTTATAAATATGACTACATATATGATAAAAATTCTCCAAACCTTCTTCATGTAGTAAGTCTGTTCCTAAATTTAAAATAAGTCAATTTATGAATCAAAATGTTCTCAAATTGATCCCGTAATAAAATGATAAAATGGAAATTAAGTCAAATAAGATTTTATCAACAATCAATGATGCGATTATTCTGATTCAAATAACACAAGAACATGATCAATATTATTCATGAAAGAATTTCAATGGTTTCTTCTTTAGATTCCCGCAGCTCTTCCCCTGACTGAAACCTAACCTGGTTATAGATCAGGTCATCACCATATGACACACCTCTATAACTCCTGTGTCTCTCTCTCTCCTTTCCTATCTCCTTATCTAGTCTTTTCTCAATTTTCTCTCTCTTTTTTCTCTCATAAAAAACTACACCGCTCCAGTCCACACCACTCTCTCTTTCTCTACACAAGCTGTTCTAAACCACGAGTTTCTTTTCTATTCACAATAGTCTTGTGAGGTAAAGTCAAAACAAACTTTGTTTCTCTTTACTACGTGACCTAAACTTCTTGTTTCTGTTCTCTGTTAGCCCATTGACATCTTAACTTGTCACCTCCGCGACTGCTGTCCTACTTAACACTAATTGTTTGTGCTTTAGGCAGACCTATTTTGTTCTCTTGTTGTTAGTCCTAACTATACTCCATACTGAAGTTTGTCCTTCAGCTTGCACTGTCTAAACCTTAATAGATTGACAGTCTCAACCAAAACAGGACAGACAATTGGGGAATGAATACTTCTGATCCCATAAACAAACTCAGGAAAAGTATCCCTACACTATCCAAGGAGAACTGGGTAGAGTGGAGGCTATGTATCTCAATCTATCTTGGACAGATGATGTTATTTTCATACTGCAACAAGCCAATTACTTAAGCCCTAGATGCCTCAGAACCAATGGAAGAAGAAATTGACAAACTCTATGCAAGCAATGGGGCCTGTGCCTTAATAACAGGCACACTAGACTCTCAGACATTTTCAGAACTTGTCAATGAATGAATGGCTTGCTTCTTCCTTCTTTAACAGCAAGGCCAGAGTATGGAGTTTTTTTTCTTAAATTTGCACATCAGAATGACCTTAGAACATTTATTTCAGAATGCTGAAGCTGCCTCAATGGAATATTGTCAGCCTGTGACTCAAAACCAGAGCACAAGCATGACAGAAAAATACCATAAACCAATGGTAAAGCTAAGATACCACCAAAACATGGAGCTGAGCCAAACCGGCTCAAAATTTATCAAACAAAAGAGGAAACTCACCTCTTTCCAAATATACAAGTCCCATCATCATAGGACAGAGGATAACAAAGTTATTCATGCTCAAAGTTGTTTCTGAGCATAAAACTTAATTTTCACCTCTCATCTACAATCCAGATAAAGAGGCTTAACCCCAGCAAATGGGTATTCAAATCGAAGCTCTAATTCAGGGCTATCTAATGGCAATAGCCAAATTGAGCTAACACCAAAATTACAGAAGTTATGGACAAAATAAGGTCAGATAAGGATGAATGAAATATTCACCTCTCATCTAGCTACTACAGTTTCAGTGTGAGATACTTAAAGTGGGGGCTTTTTGGAAAGATCACAATCAGGGCTATCTGATGGTGCCTCTCGTTTCCACCTATCTTTTCTAGAACAAAAGTTATGGAGAAAACAAGCTCCATACAGATTTTAAGCAAATCATACATATGTACGAAAAATCTTTTACATGGCATAACTTTGCCATATTCAATGATGACCATATCAAATGAGTTAAAATTTTGAAGAAAACATCCAGGGCTACACAATAAATCAACTTCGAGCGTAATATTTCAAAAACTGAAAAATTTATTGCAGTTTTATGGTCAAAATCCCACAGTTAGACCAACACAGCCTTACTGTGGGATATTCTCCTATATCTATGCTTATTAGGCGTCAAACAGACAAAGAAGCCTGTTTATACTTCAATAACTCATAGTTCATTCAATATTGGGGTCCCATAAAGGTTCTGTACAACATTCTATGTGTCATACATGTCAGAAGAGGGCTGTGTGGTCCCCAGAGGAAAATCTTTACCCTGTATTGGTGAAATCTGCCTAGATGTGGCTTCAAAACCACATCTGAGCCCAATACAGAGTATAGAGCCCTTTTGAAAGCCACAAGCCAGTACTCTGAAGTGAAAAATCTTCACTTGATCCACATGAAATGGTCTAGAGGACCTTTTCACCCATTTTCAGGATAAAAAAGGACCTTTCTCTGCCCAAAAGAGGAATCCCCATCCTGTTCTTGAATTCATATGTAGTAAAGCTGCACAAAACAGTTATACTCTTGGAATAAACCAGGTATAATTATAAATTGAATTATTTTAGTCTTTCATTATAACAATCCAATTGGTAAAGCTGCACCAAGGGCTTTCAACAGCGCTCAGCACCACTAAAAATTCTTTTAGTAAAGCCCTTATAATTTAATCAAAAACCTTCTTCTTAGCATTATTATCCATGTGTCAGTCATATTTTAGGTTGTAAATAGTATTATTACCACCTCTTCATAGACTCAGCCTGACATTTTGGGGGCTTGGCCATGTTTTTTTTGACTTTTTGGACCTTTTTTCACACAAAAGTGATTTCCTCTCTTATATTCTTACTTTCTGACATTATTGTTTCTCCTTTTAGCATAAAAGTATTGAAAAAATAATATAAAACATACCTTATTATTTTTTTTTGAGTGGTATATAATTATATATCCCTGTGTTTTTCATTGTTTCTTTGTGTGGTTGATTATAATTTAATCATCATAATACTTATTTTTGGAATGTTTTTCATATGAAAGCCCTAAGAAAGCCATAAATACAGTTATTTTTCAATTGAAAAGAACACCTCCCTTACTGTAAATAACATTATTAGAGGCATGGTTGGGAATATTGATAATATCAATTTCCCATTACATAACCACTTCTGGAATTAGACTTGTTAATTAAGAGTTAATCTATGAGATACTTGTAAGATGTGACTATGAAACTGATGATAATATTATTATTAATCAACATTACTGTGTCTGTTCTTATGAAATATAATAATAAAATATTATTATAATCACAATTAAATAATTAAAGAATTATTTCTTTCACGTGTTAAGCACTACTAGTGATTTTAACAGTGAGCAAGTAATTGTCTACAAGAATCAATTACAAGAAGAATTTAATAATAAAAACTTCTTTTATTAAAATAATAAATTATTTTAATATATAATTATCTATTGCAAGAATAATTATAAGATAATTCTTGAAGAAAACTAATTTTCGAGAAAAAAACTTTAAGAATTAAGAATAAATTACTCACTAATATTCCAAAGAGCTTATTGAAAGATAAGATTGAGTAATTTGACGTAGAATTGTGGATTTAGAGGATCAAAATGAATTTATAAATGTATTACAACAATATATAGTTGATTTCTATCATTTCACGTCTTTCTGATTGATTCTTAAATAATAAAACACTTAAGAAACGTTTTAACCAATACTTACTTGTTGGTAATACTGATATAAATGATTAATAAGATGATGATGATGTGGAAAAAACAGCAAGAAGAGGCCTCTTTTAAGTCAACAACAGCTCACAGAGGCGTGCCATGGAGCAAACTGAAAAACCAATGAGTGAGAAAGCAATAAACCTTTTTGAATTATTGATTGCATCATCTGTTGTCACATAAGATTATCATCATTACTTAATTGATGCTCTTACGTGACTACCAACCCCAATATGGTTAATAATAAAAGGAGTAACATCTGTAAATCTTCTTTTATTCCAAAATAATCAACAATTTCTCAAAGTTATCAATGTTATTGCCAATTTCATCACAGGTTGTAATTACTGTGAATTTTTGAAGATTCAGTGTTTCACGTAGAATAGTCAAAAATGGACTGTAAGTAAAACTTTTAATTTTACTAGTAAAACTGTAATTCTTTTTGGTTGTACCATAGATAATACAGTTCTCCATTAGTCCTGAAGGTTTTTGAAAGATTCATTAAGAATTGTATTTTTAATGAATTTTTGAGGTTTTTACCTCATTTCTACACAGAATTGCAAATATCAGTGTTTCACTGGTTGCTATGAGGTAAATCAATCGATACAAGTCCAAAAAGTGTTTTAATTACTCCTTTGGGGTTTATCCATGGAAATTCATTAAGAATTGACATGGTTACAGGAGTCTAAGTAGCTCTTCACCTCCTTGGCACGTCAAAATAGCAGGTTATTTGCTATTTTCTTAAGTTTTACTGTAGTTGTAACATGGTAACCAAGTTCCCAAAAGGTTTTAGTTTACCAATGAGGCCAAGATCAGCCATGAATCCAAGATTTGGAGCTGTCCACACCTCTGAGGCCTCAGAAGTTGGGTACCCTGGCTCTCTTTGATGTCTTTTGTCCTCCTTGCCTATTTTTCATGTCAAAATAGAAATTTAAGCTTAAAGTGAGATATCCACTATGGGTGTACCAAAAGTGCATGTAAGAATACCATGATATTAATTGCTCAAAACATGAATAACACTATTCTTAGTGTATATGTAACATGGGATTTCTCACTTTCCCATTATTTTGGCGTAAAATCAAGAAAAACAAAAATTTTCACGGATGTTTTATGTGGTATTGAAGTATTTTCCATTTTACCACCTCAAAGAGTTAATTTGAGCTTATTCACTCTATGGAGCTACCCTAGGTGAATTTTAGTGTAGTATCCAAATCTGGCCTTAAATCCATGGATTTACTTACTGAATAAGAAGTTATTCATCTTTTCTGAAATCAAAAATGATGAATTTTGGATATATGCATGACTTATGAGTCATGCATAATTCAAGATTTCTTTTTAAGATACTTGTGGCCTATTTGGGTATGTAAAATATACGTCAAGGCTCACATTCCCTCCCACCAAAAAATAAAATTGTACTACAATTTTATCAATGATAGAAATAATAAAAAGCCCCAAAGGGGGCTTAATGTCCACTGTCAAACCTCTTTACATTACTCAGATCAAGTAATTTAAAGCACATTCATAGACATATTCAGGCTTGTGGCCTTCTTTCATGTCTAAATATTCTCAAGAGTTTATCTGAGTCAGGTATATCTGATTCTGCCAGCCATTCATCTTCATGTACTGGATTTCTATATCTGACAAGATATTCCCTCTGATTTTTACCCCTAAGTCTCCTTTCTTTAATGACTTTCTTTATCTTTTTGTCTTCATTCTGTTCCACTGGTGGGACAGTTAAAGGAGTTGGGTTGCTTAGAGGAAACAATTCTTTATCAGCTGGTTGATAAGGTTTTATCAAGCTGACTGGAAAAGTGGGGTGTTTATTTTCCAATTCACCACTCAATTCCACTTGAACTGCATTGGTTCCATGTAAGGCAAAAATAACAAAAGGTCCTACATAAGAATCTTTAAGTTTCTTTGGGCCTTTTATATTATTAAAATTCAAGGTTGAAACTAGAACTAAGTCCCCTACTTTGAAGTCTGGTACTTTATGACTCTTGTCCCACTTCTGTTTTGCATAATCAAAAGCATCATCCATACTTTGTTTTGCGTGGTGTTTCACTTTATCAAGCATTATCTTGAAGCTGGAAGCTGTAGGAGGAATGTCAATCAAGTCTTTTCTCAGTGTGTCTGCGGGGAGTCTTGGATTCCATCCTTTTTCTAACATAGCAGGAGTTTGTCCTGTGGAAGAATGGACTGATGTCTTGTATGCCAATTCTAATGCAGGTATCAGAGTGCACCAGTCATGGGTAAAGCCATCTGAGTCTTTGAATTCTAATCAATAAGCACAGAATCTCCTGATCATGTCTTCTAAAGTTTGAATCATCCTCTCTGCTAGCCCATCTGTTTGAGGGTGATATGCTGTAGAGAATGATAACTTAGTCCCAAACAATCTATGAAGATTGGTCCAAAGTGCAGATGTGAATTTGGGATCTCTGTCACTTATGATATTCTTAAATAATCCTGTATTAGAAATAACTCTACTCCATAAAAGAAGAGCTGTATCCATAGCAGTGTCATCTTTATGACATGGTAAGAATATGGGAGTTTTGCTATATCTGTCTACAATGACTAAGCAAGCATTATAACCTTTGTCACCACTTGGAGGAAGTTCTGTGACCCAATCCATGTGAACAACTTCCCAAGGGGATTTTGGTTCTTGAATATGGATCATCAATCCAAATTTCTTGCCTGTACTCCTGTTTGCTTTCTGGCATCTATCACAGGTATGGAAATACTCAATGGTTTCTTTTCTCCAAGATGGCCACCATGCACAGTTCTTCACTTTTTCAAGTGTTCTGTCTTCTGATAGGTGTCCAGAGTAAATGCTATCATGGCATTCATGAAGAATGGTATTGATAAGAAATCTACTACACAGTGTCATCACACAAGAATGTTTTGTTCTATGGTAAATAATCCCATCAAACAAGTGAAATCTTCCTTCAGAATAGGAATTTTTCCAAACTTCATCTAGTGCATTAACCAAAGATGTGTCTTTGCAGTCTTTATCCAATAAAGAAGTCAAGATATGGCAATTCTTGTCTTGTTTATAAGACTCTCTGACCTCTTCAAAGAATTCAGTCCCAATATCAGTTATGTTAATTCCTTCAATTGGAATCTGTGGTTCAGCTTCCAAAGGTACATAAGCTGGGTTATCAGGAGTGTTGGCTAAAGCCCATCTACTAAGTCCATCAGCATTTTTGTGAATGTTTCCTGCTTTATGAACTATAGTCATGTTTCCTCTATATTCTTGAATGGCTATTTGCCATCTCAACATATGTCTGTTGGGAGTTTTCATGTTAAGAAGTGATTTTACAGCATTACAGTCAGTTATTACTTCAAAAACACTGCCATCAAGGTAATAGTGTAATTTCTCAAGTGCCCATACCAAACATAAGCACTCCATTTGGCTTGCACCATATCTGGCTTCTGTTGGTTTGATTTGTCTTGAGATATAACAAACTGGTCCTTCTGTAGGTTTGTCATCAATAATTTGGACTTGATGTAGGGCTGCCCCTAATCCATCTCCACATGCATCAATGTACAATTTAAAAGTAATATTCCAGTCAGGCATGAGGAGTAAAGGTGCTTCTGTAAGGGCTTTCTTTATCTTCTCATAAGCTTTAATTCTTTCCTGTGTCATCTCAAATACAGTCTGTTGATCACAGATTCTATAGAGTGACTTGGCTAGAACTGCAAAATCTTTCAAGTGTTGCCTATAGTAACTAGCAAATCCAAGAAAAGACATCATTTCTTTTTTATTCTGGGGTATTGGCTTAAGTAACACTGCTGCCACTTTATTCTTGTCAATACCCAAGCTCAAACCAGAAACAACATGTCCTAATGCTTTGAGTTCTTCAAAACCAAAATTGCATTTCTTAAGTGAAATTTTCATGTTCACTTCTGCAACTTTACGAAGTACTCTTGCAAGTCTTTCAAGGTGCAAAGACCATGAGTCAGAACATATAATAATATCATCAATATAAATGATAAGCCATCCTTCAGACAATTCTGTGGGGAAGATGATATTCATCATTCTTTGATAATGAGATGGAGCATTTTTAATGCCAAATGGCATTCTAAGATACTCATAAATACCACAGTGAGTGATAATTCTAAGTAATTTCCCAGCTTTAGGCGTCAAAACATTTTTATGGAAGCCTTTCAATGCATCCATTGATGTTATATACTTGGCTTTAGACAATTGAGTCAAGGTTTCTTGGATTCTAGGGATTGGATACCTATCTGGAACTGTGTAGGTATTCAAAGCTCTAAAATCTCCAACCATTCTTGACTTATCATTATGCCATGCAATAATAACAGGTGTTGTCACTTCAACTTCCTCATTATGGCCTACTTTCCTTAGCACACCAAGTTGGATCAACTCTTGGATATGTTTTTCCAAGGCTTCTCTAGCTCTGGGACTGGCTCGATAAGCTGGTCTTCTAAGTACTGGAGGATATGGTCTATCAATATTAAGAGTAATATCAATTTCATGTCCTCTTATAGCACCTAATGGTTCATTATCAGATGCAAATGCATTATTGTATGTATATAATACATCAATAAGTTTATTCCTCATCTTTGGTGACAATGATGGATTAATTTGTGCTTCAACAAGTTGTTTAGACACAAATTCATCTTTGTGAGTATCTTTGACAGAAGATACCACAGATATCTGTTTTGGTATATTGGAGAAAGCAAATTTTTGCCTTTTGTTATCTCCAATTGTGAAATATCTGTCTTTATGGTTATTTATATCAATACCATAAATATTCAAGTAATCATTTCCAAGAATGATGTGCTGAGATGTGCAATTATCCATTACTACAATCTCAGTTTTCATTCTTACACTTCCTGCTGGATGTGGGAATACAATATTAGTGTCCAATATGCCCAAGGGGTACATATTGTTACTGGCACTACTGAATTGTACATCTTCTATTGGTAATAGATGGTTTTTCCATTCAGGAAGTATAATTTGGAGATAATCTTTGCCAACACAAGTGCAAAATGCCCCTGTATTCAAATTGACTTTGGCTTCAATATCACTCATCAGAACTGATGTGATACAGGATGCTCCAGCAGTATAACCCTTTCCTTTAGCAGGTTTTGTTTTACACATTCTGGCATCTTGGATATTGATCAGGTTGCAGCAATCCTCACTGTACTGTGGCAAGTGGGTGTGGACTTCTGTGACCTCAAAGAAAGCTGAAATGTTTTCAATGGGATAGTCCTCCACTGGTGTATCTTCAGAGACTGCAGAATCTTGATCAGACTCTTCTTTCTCTTCAGTACACTGAATTTCCTCAATGACTTGAACTTCATTGATCTTTGTCTTCTTAGGGCAAGTGTTGGCTAAATGTGAAGTACTTCCACATTTATGACACTTCAAGACAGGTCTTTCTGGTCTTCTTCCCTCTCTAGGAATCTTTGAGACTATTTTGGACTCTATTGGGTTTTTAATCCAAGTCTTACCAATTCTTGTTCTGGTAATGATATCTCCCATAGCATTAATGTAGTCCTCTGTTGAACAGGGTTCCACACATCTGCTTTTGATAGCATGTTCCAGTTCTCCTCCACACTTTCTTAATATTTTCATATTAATCATAATGTCAGACATATCTGGGTGTAAAGCAGATAATCTGTCTTTTTGTTTGAAGAAACAAGTAAGTGGTTTGTCTTTTTCTGAGTTGAAAATGGCACTTTCAAAAGCATTCTCCATTTTAAACCTCTAAGAATTATTGGCCTTCGGTAATCACTTCAGATTTCCACCAAGACCAGTCATGTCTTCCATGATCTATTCTCTTTTTTTAATACCATTTCTTTGCAGTCTTGGTAAACAAACAATGTAATTTCCCTACTATGATTTCATCAGGTATATTAAAGTCTTCTTGCAACATATCAATAGTCCTGATGAATTCAATATGGTTGTATTCTCCTTCACCAGAGAATGTTGGCCATTCTTCTAATGTTGGAATATCCTTTGCAGAAATAACATTTTCTCCTAAGAATGGAGTCAAACTCTCCTTAACAGAAAGTTTTTCTTCAGTCAAAGGTGTAGAATGTCTTGGCATATGTGGTTCATGATTCTTATGAATTTGCTCCACACTTGCAATTATTTCATTCTTTAATTTCTGCCTCTCACTGTCACTTTTTGCTAAATGTATAGCAAATTGATTGGTGTTCTTAACTATTTTTAAGACATGGTCTTCAAGAGTTTTAAGTCTATCATTTACTTTAAAAATGGAAGGATCCTCTGTGTCATTATTTTGACATTGGTTCTCAATTCTATCACAAGCATTGCTAATTGACTCAAGGGTGACAGTTGTCAATTGATGCCAATCAGAATGTTGCTTGTCACTTTTCTTTAAATCATTGATGTCTAATGTAATTTGCTTTAACTTTGACTCAAGTTTGCCAATTTCTACACTAATACTTCTATGTACATCATTTATTTGCGTGGAAAAGTCCTGTTCATCCTTTCCTGCTCCTTGACTGTGAATTCCATAAGAGTTCTGGCCATATTGAAGACACTGTCCACTGCTGAAGGCTCCAATCTGGGGATCCTGTACCCTTGTGGGTAAGGTCTGTGCCAATTGGCTTTGCCTTTGCCCTTGCGTTGATGGTTCTTGGGACCTCTCTGTTTCTTTTGAGGTCCTTTGGGCTTGTCCTTGGATGCTTCTGAAGCTGGTTTGGAGCTGGTAGATGCCACTGGTGCCTCTGTCTCCAAAGTTGGAGTCATTTCCAACTCTTTCTTCTGGTCTATGGATAAAAGACTCTGGTTCTTCAACCAATTCTTTATCTTTTTGACCTTGTCTTTGCAATACAGGGGGCTCCAACCTCCTAAGAGTTCTATGGTCTTCTCCTGACCCAGAAAGCTCTTGATGTGTAAGTAAGAGTTCATGGCCCCCTGCCAAAGGCTTGGGCAGATTTCCCACTCCTCTTCTTTGGCTGCTCTGAACCAATTTTTTGTATTGGCTCTGATATATTTCTATTGCTGCCACTTGAAAATGGTTCAGCCCTGGAAATATTATTATAAATCAGTTCATGCTCAGAATTTACATCAAAATCTGTTGGTACAGACCTTGGGGAATGGGGGGCAACTCTGGCATCCTCCAGATGTGTCTTTCTTGTGGAAGATTTGGCACTTCTGGATTTGGTCTTGCCTCTTCCTTGTCCACATCCATCTGGCTGGACTGAATAGTTGCTTCCATTTCTGGTATGCACCATTTTCACGTCAATTTAAAGATAAAAGGTGAAAATATAAGATAAAATACACACCTTTTGGTGGTAATTTAGCTTTTTCTGAGTTGAATAAGGTGCCTCTTTTAGCAATCTGCACCTCAATACTGTCTTCAGATTCTGCTTCTGAAGATTCTGGACTAGTTATATATCTTTTACTGAGTCTGTTGCCAGCTGCACAGTATTTGATTAAAGACACTAGAAAAAAAATTATAAAAGAGAAAAAATTATTTTTTATACTTTTTAAAATATTTTTAAAGATTTTTTATAAGTTTTATATTTTTTAATATTAAAAAAATTATTCTTTTCAAAGAAAAAAATTAAAATTTAAGATTTTGAATGAAAATTAATTCATAGTAACTCAAAGAATAATTTTATGAGTTTTTGGATGTGAAAAAGCCACGTGTAAAAACAATATAAAATTAAACCAAATTCCTCAATGAAAAAGATTTTAAAACAATTTCAAAAATAAAAATATTTTAACTTCAAATTGAAAGAAAAAAATTAATGAAATTAATATATTTTAGAGCTTAAAAATATATTAATTAAGGGTACAAGGTTCAAAAAACACGGCCAGTCCCCCAAATGTAAGATGTGACTATGAAACTGATGATAATATTACTATTAATCAACAGTACTATGTCTGTTCTTATGAAATATAATAATAAAAATTATTATAACCACAATTAAATAATTATAAAATTATTTCTTTCACGTGTTATACACTACTAGTGATTATAACAGTGAGCAGTAATTGTCTACAAGAATCAATTACAAGAAGAATTTAATATTAAAAACTTCTTTTATTAAAATAATAAAATTATTTTAATATATAATTATCTTTTACAAGAATAATTATAAAGATAATTCTTGAAGAAAACTATTACTAGAGAAAAACTTTAAGAATTAAAGATAAATGACTCACTAATACTCCAAAGAACTTATTGATAGATAAAAGTAGAGAAATTTGACGTAGAATTGTGGATTTAAGGGATCAAAAAGGATTTATAACAGTATTACAACAATATATAGTTGGATTCTATGATTTCACGTCTTTCTGGTTGATTCTGAAAGATTTAAAACACTTAAGAATAGCTGTAACTAATACTTACTTGTTGGTAATAATGATTTAATAAATTGATAAGATGATGATATGGAAAAAACAGCAAGAGGAGGCCTCTTTTAAGTCAACAACAGCTCACAGAGGTGTGCCATGGAACAAACTGAGAAACCAGTTAGTGAGAGAACAATAAACCCTTTTGGTTTATTGATTACATCATTATTTGTCACATAACATTATCATAATTACTTATTTGATGCTTTTACGTGACTACCAACCCCAATATGGTTAAGAATAAAAGGAGTAACACTTGTAAATCTTCTTTTATTCTAAAATAATCATTGATTTCTCAAAGTTATCAATGTTATTGCCAATTTCATCACAGGGTGTAATTACTGTGAAATTTTGAAGATTCAGTGTTTCACGTGGAATAACCAAAAATGGACTGTAAGTAAAACTTTTCATTTTACTAGTAAAACTGTAATTATTTTTGGTTGTACGATAGATGATCCAGTTCTCCTTTAGTCCTGAAAGTTTCAGAAGGATTCATTAAGAATTGTATTTTTAATGAATTTTTGAAGTTTTTACCTCATTTCTACGTAGAATTGCAAATAGCAGTGTTTTGCTGGTTGCTATGAGGTAAATCAATGCATATGGGTCCCAAAAGGGTTTTAATTAATCTTTTGGGGTTTATCCATGGAAAGTCATTAGTAATTGACATGGTTACAGGAGTGTAAGTTTCTCATTACCTCCTTGGCACGTCAAAATAGCAGGTTATTTGCTATTTTCTGGTGTTTTACAGTAGTTGTAACTTGGTAACCAAGTTCCCAAAGAGTTTTGGTTTACCAATTGGGCCAAGATGAGCCATGGATCCATGCTCTGGAGCTATCCACGCCTCTGAGGTCTCAGAAGTTGGGTACCCTGGCTCTCTTTGATGTCTTTTGTCCCCCTTGCCTATTTTTTACGTCAAAATAGTAATTTAAGCTTAAAGTGAGATATCCACTATGGGTGTACCAAAAGTCCATGTAAGAATACCATGATATTAAGTGCTCAAAACATGCATAACACTATTCTTAGTGTATATGTAACATGGGATTTCTCACTTTCCCATTATTTTGGCTAAAAATCAAGAAAAACAAAAATTTTCACGGATCTTTTATGTGGTATTAATGATGTGGTATTGAAGTATTTTCAATTTTACCACCTCAAATACTTAAATTGAGCTTATTCACTCTATGGAGCTACCCTAGGTGAATTTTTGTGTAGAATCCAAATCTGGTCTTAAATCCATGGATTTACTTACTCAATAAAGAGTTATTCATCTTTTCTGAAATTGAAAATGATGAATTTTGGATATATGCATGACTTATGAGTTTTGCATAATTCAAAATTTCTTTTTAAGATAATTGTGGCCTATTTGGGTATGTAAAATATACCTCAAGGCTCACAATTACAATAATTAACTCAGTTGTAACCTCTAAAGGCAAATTTCCAAAAGCAGTAGACAACAAATTTGTACAAGGCACAGTCACAGGTAAATACCCTAAGAAAATTAAGTTGTTGACTGCTTCCAAACACTGATATGTCACCTGTATACCTCAGGAACCTTGTAATTCCAAGGAACCAGCCAGAGGACAGAGAAGGCTTGTCCAGGACCTGAAGACCAGGAAGAGGACACCTTTGACACAATGGTGGATGGCAAGACACTGAGGGAAAGAATACCCACTCTGCCATTCACCTTCCAATTCAACAGAAACTTCAAACAAAGGACTGGAAAGACATGGATCAAGTTCTTCAGCACCACCAACTCCTCAAAGATCCTTTCCAATGGAGCATGGACAACAAGAGGTTCAAACTAGCATCACACTGGGAAGAACTTGGACCAAGTTGTCAGAAGGTATGTCTCAAAGAGATATCCTTCAAAGAAATTATGGTGATCACCAAAGGATGGAATCCCACCAGGAACTTCAGACTCCTGGACAAGAGGGAAACCAGGATAAGGGAGAATCAAGCCACTATCCAAGCTATAGAAGAACAGCTGAACCAGACAGGGCCTACTCTGATTCCTTCAGGCTCACAAGGAGTAGACCAACACAACTCTCCAGTGGCTTCACACTATTCAGGAACAAGCAGATAAGCGGCCAAGAGTAACCATTCCTCACAATCCCAGGTAGTTTCCAGGAGAAGACAAGGATACAAGGGCAAAAACAAGACATCTTTCAGCCAGAGGAAGAGAGAGTCAGACCCAATGATCCAGAAATTGTTATATTTGGTGAAAGAAGTGCACAAGAACCAGAAGTAGTTGTAAATAACTCTAGGATAAGTAGGCCTATTAAGAGAAATATTACCCCCACTCAGATTGGACATAATGTTGTCACACCTGAGAGTAACCTAAACATTGATGCACTGTGGTTAAAAATGTCCCAATATTCTGAGCAAATTCAAAAGCAGTTTTCAGAACTTCAAGAAAGCCATGAGAGGATGATATAATTAACAGCCTCCATGGACCAAATTGTTAAAACTCTTCAGTAAGGCCATGCTCAATTTAGAAAAGCTTCTGAAGAAACCAATAAAAGACTGAATCAAGCCTTTCAATAACAGAACCACTGCAAAAGGGAAAGGGATTGTCTGTATCATGACATGAAAAAATTGTTTAATGTCTACCAAAATATGAAGCCCCAACCACAAGGCCATGTTTTGAATGATCTATACCACAAAGAAGAAATCAAACCACATACCCTTTTGGTGAATAATGCAAGATCTCCATCTCAATACCAGGATGGAGATAATATGTCTTATTCTGAGAAGGAAGCCTTAAAACAGCTTACAGAGGCCTCAAGATGGCCCAAATTCTCTGGCACAGGATAATATTATCATATGGAACTCATTGATCATATTGATGGACTCTTCATTGATATACCAAGCATACCAGACTACTGGATTACTGCCAGACTTAATACAGAATTTAAAGGTCATGCTAGTATTTGGTACACAGAAATGAAATAAATTCATGTCATGAGAAACTGGCCATGGTGGAAGAGTCAAATCATCAAAAAGTACAGCAATGGTACTTGGATATGGAAGAAGACCATGTCATTTTAAAATTACAAGTACTCTGTGGACAAAGATCCATATGGGTGGTGTCTTAGACAGTCTAAAAGACTTAAAGCCATTGATCCTTAAATGAATATTCATATGAGGAATCACAAACTCCTAACAAAATGCCAGGAGAACTAGAGAATGAATTAAAATGCAGATTTAACCAAAGTTGTACTATATATGTAATTGCAAACACCTTACAAGATGTAAGGAAATGAACAAATATAGAGAAATATTCTCCATAAAAAAGCAGTGGTTTCAGAGAAAAACAACCTTTCAAGGTGGAGTTTAAAGACAAATCCAAAGAAGGAGTGGCAGAAGTTACTAAGAAGAAGAACTCTTGTCACAATTGTGGTTCAACAGACCATTATTCCAATAACTGTCCAAAGGCAAAGAAGAAAGTCTATGCCATTGGTAATTCTCAGAGTAGGAATCTCCAATAGAAGATTCTGAATTGGATCATATTGGTTATGCCATCAGAGAACAATTGGATGATGACAAAGACCAAAGAGAAGAGTTTCTAGTGGAGTACCAAGAGGAAACACAAATAAAAATTCAGGACATACAGTTACAGGCAGGCATGCCACAAGATACTGAAAATAAAAACTTGTGTAAACACACACAAGATGCACAAAAATTCCTAGTCACACCAACTAAAAGAATGAAATATATACATGGTACAGCCACAAAGATTACTGTTTGTGTTTACAATGATCAAAATCCATTGATAATTGACAGTGGTACACACTTCCCAATAGTGGCCAGAGAGTATCTGGATGACCACTTCCCAAATTGGGAAAAGCATCTCTTTCCAACAAAGGCCAAAAAGATTAAAAGTGCATAAGGGAAGATGACATCAATTGGGACAATTATCCAAGTGATAATTATACCCCATAGTAAAGGTAATATCAGACTCAACCCAGAGTTTCTTGTGCTTGGAGATGCCTATATACAAGGAGTTTTACTGGGAAAAGATTATCAGAGGATGTATGGTATTGATATTTACAACAGTAACAACAGGCACATTACCATAGGTACAAAAAAGGAAAAGGAATTTCACTTGACATCTACCAGATTTTCACCCATGACCCTCTAGAAGAATGACTGAATGAACTCAGAGAGGGCTAATTCAGTACCAGCCTCACCAGTAAATAAAAACTTAGTTTCCTGAAAATGATGAGGAAAAAAAGACCAGAATTTGCCATTGGGAAGAACCTTTGGGAAAAATCAGAGGTCATGATATAAGATTATATCTAGGTCTCAAAAGACCTTATTCACACATGCTGAGAAGACCTCCATATCCAGCAAGCCTGGAAACTAGGAACAAAATTGAGAAACACATCAATGAGCTTCTAGACATGGATGTCATCAGGAAAATAGGACATAATGAAATAGTGGAAATCACCACTCCTGTCCTTATCACCTGGCATAATGGCAAATCTTGGCTGTGTGGGGATTTAAGAGCCCAAAATAACTACACAAAAGCTGATAAGTACCCCATACCCTAGATAAACTGGCAAAAGCCAAATATATAACCAAGATGGATTGTATGAAAGGTTTTCACCAGAATGGAGTTAAAGCAAACTCCATGAAGCTACTCGGAATTATATGCCATATGAGTATATATGAGTACACAAGGATGCCATTTGGCATCAAGAATGCACCAGCTCACTTCCAAAGGATGATGGACACAATATTACAAGAAGAAATATTAGAGGGCCAGATGGTAGTATATATTGATGACATCATTATATGCTCAGAAACATGGGAAGACCATGTGCAGTACATAGACAGAGTACTAAGTGAATGCACACCCATAAATCTGAAAATTTCACTTAAGAAGTTCAATTTTGGCCAACAAGAATTGGTGGCACTAGGACATAAAGTCTCAGGCCTTAGTCTGGCCATAGACCAAAATAAAGTAGCAGAAGTACTGCAAAAGCCACTACCAGAGAACATCAAATAGATGAAATCTTTTATTGGGTTTGCTAGCTACTACAGAAACCACATCAAACATTTTTCTCACATATTTAGTAGTCTATACAAGTTATGTTCAAAAGATGTAGTTTTCAAAATTACCAAGGAAAGGAGATATGCATATGAGAGTATCAAACATGAACTAACTAATGCACCTGTCCCAATACTGAGTTACCTTCAATTACCATTCAAGTTTTACATAGATGCAGCTTTCACTCAAGGATTAGGAGCAGCCCTACACCAAAGACAAATTGTGTATGGTGAACCAAGGGAAGGGGTAATATGCTACATCTCTAGGAAACTGAAAAACTCAAAAGCTAGGTATAGAGCAGCTCAGACTGAATTCTTATGCCTAGTCTGGGCCCTAGAGAAACTCCATTACTATCTGGAGGGTGAAGTCTTTGAAGTCTATACAGACTGCACAGTGCTAAAGTCATTACTTAATATAAAGACTACTAATAGACACATGTTGAGATGGCAAAAAGCCATCAAAGATTATAGACGTGACATGAACATCATATAAAATGAAGGCAAAAGTGTCAGCCTGTGACTCAAAACCAAAGCACAAGCATGACAGCCAAATACCATAAACCAATGGTAAAGCCAAGAAACCACCAAAACATGGAGCTGAGCCAAGTTAGCTCAAAAGGTATCAAAAGAAAGAGGATACTCACCCCTTTCCAAATATACCAGTCCCATCATCATAGGAAAAGAAATAACAAAGTTATTCCTGCTCAAAGTTGTTGCTGAGCATAAACCTTAATTTTCACCTCTCATCTGAAATCCAGAGCAAGAGGCTTGACCCCATGAAATGGGTATTCCAAATGAAGCTTTATGTCAGGGCTATCCAATGGTACCAGCCAAACTGAGCTAGCACAAGTATTACAGAAGTTATGGTCAAATTCAGGCCAAATAAGGGTGAATACAATATTCACTTCTCATCTAACTTCTACAATTTTAGTGTGAAATACCTAAAGTGGGGTATTTTTGGAAAGAGAACAATTGGGGATATCTCATGGTGTAATTAGTTTACCCATATCTCATCTAGAACAAAAGGTATAAGGCAAACAAGCCCAATACAGCTTTTTGCCTAAAACATGCATATGTACAAAAGTCTTGTACATGGCATACCTTTGCCATAACTAATGATACACATATCACATGAGGTACCATTGTGTAGATCACATATAGGGCTACACATATAACCAAATTTGAGGTTGATATCTCAAAAATGGACAACACTATGGCTGTTTTAAGGTCAAAATTACACAGTCTGGCCAATACAGCCTTATCATGGAATAATATCCCATCACCATGATTATAAGGTTTCAAACAGACGTAAGATCTTGTTTTTAATTCAATACCTCATAGCTCACTCAATACTGGGGTCCCATAAAGGCTCTGTACAGCATTCTTTGCGTCATACACGTCAGAATCAGGCTGTGTGGTCCCCAGATGAGATTTTCCACCCTGTATTGGTGAAAACTGCCCAGATGTGGTTTCAAAACCACATCTGAGCCCAATACAGGCTATACAGCCTTTTTGCAAACCACAAGCCTGTCCTTGAGAGTGAAAAATCTTCACTTCCTCTAGGTGAAAAGGTCTAGCAGCCTTTTTCCCATTTCAGGATAAAAGGAGGCCTTTTCACTGACAGAAAAGTAATCCCATCCTTCTCTTGAATTCCTACATAGTACAACTGTAAAAAACAGTTATACTCTTGGAAAAAAAACAGGTTATACTATAAATTTTGGTATTTTAGTCTTTATCATGGTAAACCAACAGGTAAAGCTGCACCCAGGGCTTTCAACAGCACTCACCACCACTAATCCACATTAGCAAAGCCCTTTATATCTTTAATCAAACCTTTGATTATACTCTTATCCATGTCATAGTCATAGTTTAAGTTGTAAATAGCTTTATTTCACCTTTATCATAGACTCAGCCTGACATTTTGGGGGCCAGGCTGTGTTTTTTTAAGTTTTTGGACCTTATAAGTAAGCTTTTTCTCTTATTTTCTCTATTTCTGACAAATTATTTTCTCTTTTTAGGTGTAATTCCTTTTTAAAAAAATATATAAAATATATATCTTTTATATATTTGAGTGGTTTATGTTACATACCACTACTTTTTATCTTTTTTAATCATATTGTTGTGTGGTTGATTATAATTAAATCACCACAAGACCGTTATTTTTGGTGTTTTTTACATATAAAAACACTTTAAGCCAATAATAAAGTCCTTTTTTCATTAAATAAGGACACCTCTTACTGTAAAGCCAACAGTTGAGGTGTGGTTGGGTGTATTGTTAATTCAATTACCCTCTTACACACCACTTTTATCAGATTATACTTGCTAATTACAAGTTATTATGTGAGATACTGGCATAAAAACAGTGTACTAGACATCTGTAAGCTGTATTCCTGACATGGAATTGTCAATTCAATTACACTGTCATTATAAAAGGGCATATTGTAGTAACATACAAGCCCAGAGGCCATTCTTAGATGTGCAAACAGCATTTTAAGAAGTCCTGACTGACAATAAGCCCTCTCTTACTGTTTTGTTTCAGTGGAAGAAAACTACATCCCACTAGAAACCCAGTCACAGGCCAACACACCAGTGACAACCTCAGAACCAGAGGGCAGCAAGGGCAAAGGAAAGAGGAATAGTGAAGTTCTCATTAAAGCAAAGAAGTGGACACCTATTGCCACTCAGAGGAATAGAAAACCATGAAACTCTGCTTCAATACAAGGTAAACCAACCTGAACCACTTGTATAGGGAAAATGACCATAATTAACCCAGTTGTGACCTCTAAAGGTAAATTTCCAAAATCAGCAGATAACAAATTTGTACGAGGCACAGTCAAAGGTACATACCCTAAGAGCATGAACTTTTTGACTGGCTGAAAACACTGATATGTCACCTGTACACCTCAGAAGCCTTGGCTTCCAAAGGAACCAACCAGAGGACAGAGAAGGCTTGTCCAGAACCAGAAGACCTGGAAGAGGACACCTTGGACAAAGTGGTAGATGGCGAGACACCGAGGGAAATCATACCCACCCTGAAACTCACTTTCCAATTCAACAGGAACCTCAAGACAGAGGACTGAAGAGACATGGGTCAAGTTCTTCAGCTTCACCAACTCCCCAAAGATTTATTTCAATGGAGCATGGACAACAAGAGGTTCAACCTGGTATCCCACTGGGAAGAACTTGGAGCAAGTTTCCAGAAGATTTGTCTCAAAGAGATAGACTTCAGAGACCTTATGGTAATCACCAAAGGTTGGAATCCTGCCAGGCAGTTCAGACTCCTGGAGGTGAGGACAAACAGGATAAGGGAGAGTCAAGCCACTATCCCAGCTTTAGAAGAACAGCTGACCCAGTGTCACAGGGGCTCTTCAAAGTGAAGAGGGCCTGGCACTCAGTAAACCGGGACTCACTTATGGAGGGCTCAAGGATGTGGGAAGATGGAATACACTTAAGAGTGTAAGGAATGAATTACTATAATAAACGATATGAGAAAAGCAGCAACAAAGAAATAAGAATAAGAAATAGAAGAGCCAACCACAAACAAGTCCAAGTCCACTGTTTCAACATGTCAGAATGGAAAGAGAAGGGTTAATAAGGATATGGCCACCCAGCTCATACTGCACAGGCAAAGAGAGAAATGCAAAGACTAACTTAAAATCAAATAATTATAATACCCAAAATAAGGATAAGAATAATTATAAAATAATAAATAAGCTAAATTAATTAACTGGGGAAAAGTCCCCAGGGGGGAGAAAGACGGGCTGGTATATGTGAGAAACACCAGCCCTGATCCAGAAGAAGAATTTTCATGAGAGGATTGAATCATTGAATTGAGTCTGGCCAATACAGGTCCTGTACAGCTGTACAGAACCTGTACAAGAGGTGTGGTGTATTTGAGTGATCATACAGTTTCATAATGGTGTATTGAAACTGTATTGGGTGAATCCAACCTGTACAGGTATTGACAGGCTGTATTGATGTACCAAACTGTATGCATGTTTCAGAATGAAGATTGCTGAAACTGAATGCTGATGCAGATACTGGATTTGCTGATTTGAGGTGTTTGAGTGGGTGTATTGATTAATACCCTTACCCCTGGTGAGTGGTTGTTACAGTATCCCCCTCTTGAAACTGGTGGGCTCCTGAACACCATAATACCCTGCCACTGTTGAGTGGCATCTCAATATCCCCACATTTTTTTCAAAAAATTTCTTTTTAATTTTCTTTTCCTCTTGACCATTATCCTGAAAATCCTTCTTCAATGCTTCCCTGTCAAATTAAATTGATTCCTCCCTTCTTTCAAGTTTTGAGTAAGTCTTCCACTTTGAAATATGCTTTTCTTTTCTTCTGATTCAATCCACCTTGCCCTTGGGGTGTGGCCTTGGGATATATCCCAAAATAAGGGCCACTGAGCTCTTTTGCTCAAAAAATGATGCTTAATGAGTATATGAAGTGTACTCATTGGGCAAGGCTTAATCCAATGAATCTTGAACAAATTTCCTCCAAGGGGTCTTGTCGCCATTGTCCATGGAAATGGCCTCAAACAGCCCTCAAAAGTGTTTTTGGGCTGTGGCCTCTACCCTGATGAATCTTGATATCTTTGATTTTTATGGCCTTTTGGGCCTTTTTGGGTGCTTTGGGGATTTTGGTCATTATTGGCCATTTTGGGTCTTTGGGGTCCTACGGTCCGCGGGCCGTGGGCCGTGGGGGCTATTGGAGGCCCCTAGGTCCAAATTTGATGGGGACCTAGGGTGCCCAAGGGGCCTAGAATTGGCCCAAGCACAATTTTTCACCCTATATGGCCTGGACCCATTGGTGGGGTCCAGGATCATCAAGATCCTGGCCTCCCCAAAGTTGCAGGGGAGGCCCTGGGTGATGAGTTCAGCCCCAAAGGGGTATGAACCTTCACCTAGAGGCTTTGAGGGGGGGACATAATTGAGTTATGGCCCCCATTTCCTTGAGGTCAAATCTTTTTCTTGATATGGAGTGGATTGATTCTGACGTCTTGAATCTTCTGCTTGCATATTCTTCAGTTATGAGTTCCAAACTGACTGAACTCACTGAATATTCTCCTTCTGCACCGCCACCGTCTGTTCTTCGTGGTTCTGGTGTCTTCAGTCAATTGTCCTCCCCTTCCATTGCGTCTTCTGGTCATTTTGATCCCTCCCAAACTTATGATGGGTTCAGAGCAGTTGAAGTTCTTGATCCTGCCTGTACTGAATTTTTGGCCAAGGGTAAGGACTGCTTTCAACATTACAATCCTGGATTGTCAAAATGCCACTTTTGCTTCATTAGGAAGAAACCATGTTGTCGTACCGGGTCAACTTTGTCCATCATCAGGAGGTACTTATGGAGCAGGAAAGATGGGCCTTATGGGCAAGAATTCCCCATTCTTGAGGAACCTACTCCTGATGCAACCTCAGGATTTTCTCAATGTGAGTGATTTGCCTATCTTGATTGAATTAGTACTGATATTTTGATGTAGTGACTGGTTCCAGGCAGAGGGATGTGGCCAGGTGGACTAATGTTGGAGGGCCCATTCCAATTGGTGGTAGGCCCATACACTACAGCTCAGAAATCCCAATCTCAAGGACCAATACTGATGGAGTAGTGAAGGTAGTGAAAAAACTAAGAAGAATTGTTGATTTCCCAACAGATCCAGATGCTGAAGGAAGTGATGAGTTGGATGGTGAAGAAGTTGAAGTTGTTCCTCATTCAGTTGGCCATCCATCCAGCAATCCCTCTTCTCAACCTCTTTCCAACACTAGATTCCAAAGCCAAGTTATTCCCAGCACTCCAAAAACCTTTCAACCAATGCTTGCTTCTATTCCTACAACCCTTCCTCCTCCTTCACCAACTACTTCCCACACCACCAGGCCTGCCTTGAAGCCAGAAGTAAGACCCTCCCCAGTTCAACAACCTAGAAACTCACCCATAGCCACCTCCCGTCAACTCCAACCTGTGGCCAGCTCCAGCAGAAGAAGAGATGGATTGTCCCCTTTGCCGTTTCCTGCCGCTCAAGTTTTTCAAAGAAGAGAAGATTGGCCTATCCGGGTTACCAGAGAAGATCCCAACGCGGCTAGTGAAAATCAAGATGCTGTGGCCAGATTGTTCAGGAGGGTTGATAGAAATAGCAGAGAGGTGATTATGTATGCCAATGACAGGACTATTCCAGGTACTGCTTCTGAAGAGATGGCTGCAAAATTTTCCTGGTATGAAGATGAGTTGATAAATGATTTCCAGAGAACTTTTGATTATTTGGGTAGAGATAACTAGTTTTCCTTTTCCTTGTTTGTGTTTGGTTGGACTTCTATCCCCACTCTTATAAATACTAAAAAATGAAAAAATAATGGAACCTCCCAATACATGATTTGGGAAGGGGTGTTGCTTTAAAGAAATAAAAGAAAGAAAATTATACAAGTAAAGAAAGAAAGAAAAATGAAAGAATAAGAGAAAATGAGAGTAAAGAAAGGAAATAAAGAAGAAATCCTGATGGTTGGTCCTTCTTGTGGTGAGTTTCTTGATTCTGGCCAAGAAGTGTCTCAAAAAGGAAAACCAAGCATTTGATGCTCACAGAGTGGCCAAGGTAATGTTTTACAAGACGTAGAACCCTCAGGGATCCATACCAGGAGATGGAACTTACTTTTGTAACTTCCACTCCCCACCAAGCACCATAAAATTGAAAAGAATTGCCATAAATGACTTCTAAGATGAATCGCCATAAATGACTTCTGAAATGAATTGCCATAAATGACTTGAAGTAATGAATGTCTTTAATCATAATGATTGGCATAAATTGAAATGATAAATAAGAGAAAAGAATGAAAATAAAGAAAGAAACATTTGGCCATATCTTGATAAGGTCCAAATTGGAGGGTATTGGTGTTGTATGCTTCCTGAACCTGTCCAAAGAATTGGCAAGTGCTCACAAAGTGTCCAAGGTGATGCTTACAGCAACATATGGGTAGAATACCCCCTTAAAGGTGCATTCCAGGAGAGGAACTTACTTTCATAACTTTTTCTCCCCACCAAGCACCATAAATCAAACCCTTGAGGTAATTGGACCAGGCTTGTCTGGATATAATGAATGGAAATCCTTAACAAGGTCTGGTGAGTTGGTAAGGTTGGAAGCTGGTTCCCAAGTGGTTCTTTCTGGGTCTTCACTGAATCCTTTCCACTCTACAAGATACCATAATTTACCTCTTTTGAGCTTTGAGTCCAGAACCTGAGCCACTTCCCATTCTTCTTGCTCCTCCACTAGGATTGATGGTGGTGGCCATTGATGTTGATTTGGGATAGTTGAATGCTTAACTGGTTCTAATAAGGACACATGAAAGACAGGGTGAGATGACTTCCATTGCTGAGGCAACTTGAGGTGATATTCATGGCTGCCAATCTTCTTCAGAACTTCAAAAGGTCCCAACCATCTTTCTGATAACTTCTTGGTGGGTCTTGTTGTCTTGATGTTCTTGGAAGCTAGCCATACTTTGTCCCCAGGTTGGAAATCAGGTGGACTTGTCCTATTTCTATCTGCATACTTCTTGAATCTCATTATTGCTGACTCTAATTCTTCTTTGACAACCTGCTGTACTGATTGGAGTTTTGTTGATACCTTTCCAGCAGGTGAGTCTTGAGAAATATGGATTGAGTCAAAACTGGGATTTGTTCCATAAATGGTGAAAAAAGGTGATTGCTTGGTTGATGAATGTTCTGCATTATTATAGGCAAATTCAGCCAGAGAGAGCCAGGTGTACCAGTCATCTTGATGATAGCTGACATACATCCAAAGGTACTGTTCTAGTATCTGATTTACCCTCTCTGTCTGTCCCTCTGCTTCAGGGTGAAAAGCAGCTGAAAGATCTCTTGATATCTTGAGCTGCTGACATAATTGAGTCCAAAATGATGAAAAAAATAAAGATCCTCTATCACTGACAATACTGACTGGAAGGCCATGCTTGGAAAACACATGACTAATGAAAATTTGAGCTAAGTCCAGAGCAGTGATTGTTCCATAAGCTGGAATGAAGATTGCCATTTTTGAGAACCTGTGAACAACTACTAGAATTGAGTCAAAGTTGTTTGACAAGGGCAATTGAGTGATAAAGTCCATTGATAATGAATTCCAAGGACCAGACGGAATTGAAAGAGGCTTGAGTAATCCAAACTTCTTGTGATGAATGTTCTTCTTTCTTGAACATTGCTGACATGAGGACACATAGTCCTTGATGAATTGATTCATGCCAGCCCAATAAAAATCCCTCTTGATGAGCTTGAGGGTCTTCTCCTGGCCAGGATGGCCAGCCAATGGTGAGTCATGACGCTTTTGAAGAATATCGAGTTAAAGCTCTTCATTGCTTGGGATTACCACTCTATCTTTGAAAAATAATAACTTGGCTTGAGGTTCAAGAGAATAAACTGGAGCTTATTCACCTCTTGCTAGTTGCTTGAGTATTTCTTTATAGTCTTTGTCTTGCCATACTTCTTTTTGAATCTTGTCCACTAAATCTGAGAAAATCTCCGCTTTGATTGAGAAGAATCTTGACTCTTGAATTCCATCTTGCTTAAGTACTTGATGAAAATTTTGAGGATTCTTGCTGATGAAGTTCACCCCCCTCTCTGGGTACATGTTGTCCCAAGGTGACAAGGCATCTGGTAAAGTGGCCAGCCTGCCTGGGCGGTAAGTGATAGTGAAATGAAATTCTGAGAGAAATTCAGCCCAATGGGCCTGACGACGAGTAAGAACTTTGGAAGACATGAAATACTGCAAGGAAGAGTGGTCTGTCAAGACCTCAAAAGAATTGGAAAGAGAAAGAAGAAATGCTCTCCGGCGCTTGAGAGCCCAAACTATGCCAAGGAGTTCCTTGTCATGAATTTCATAGTTCAGCTCAGCTGGGAGAAGCTTGCAACTATCAAATGCAATGGGGTGCTTTCCTGAGTCATTCACCTGACTCAGTACAGCTCCCAATGCATAATCAGAAGCATCAGTCTCTACAATAGTAGGTAGAGATGGATTGAAATGGGATAAGATAGGAGCAGAGGTGAAAGCTTCTTTGAGTGCTTGAAACTGACTAAGAGCTTCCTCATTGAAGATGAAAGGAGAATCTTTTTTAAGGAGGGAAGTGAGAGAAGTGATTTTTTTGGAATAATTTTTAATGAAACAACAACAAAAATTGGCAAAGCCAAGAAAGGATTGAAGTGCTATGATGTTTGTGGGCTGAGGCCAATCAAGGATCTGCTGAACTATTGAAGAATCCATCTTGAGGCCATCACTTGAAACAACATAGCCCAAGTATTCCACACTTGAGGCATGGAATACACACCTGGAGGCTTTGGAAAATAAATTATTTTCTCTGAGTCTTTGGAGGACAGAGGTCACATGTTTGACATGTTCTTCCTCAGAACTTTAGCATACCATAATATCATCTAGATAAACCACAACAAACACATCCAAGAAATCTGCAAATATATTAGTCACAAGATTCTGGAAAGAAGCAGGAGCATTGGTCAAACCAAATGGCATGACCAAATACTCATAACTACCATATTTGGTTTTAAAGGTGGTTAAGTGCTCATCCCCCTCTTTGATTCTCAGAAGGTTATATGCACCATGCAAATCTATCTTGGAGAAGAAAGTGAAACCGTTGAATACGGTAAGGAGCTGGTTCATAGGAGGAACAGGGTATCTGTTCTTCCTAGTGACAGCATTGAGTTTGCGGTAGTCAACACACAAACGAAGACCTCCATCCTTTTTTTTGACAAAAAGGACAGGTGCTCCTGTTGAAGAGGAGCTTGGTCTAATGAAACCTTTCTCTAAATTCTCTGAAATGTAGGCCTGTAGTGTTTCTGACTCTTGATTTGATAAGGAGTAGATAACACCAATTGGAGGTAGAAGACCCTCCAATTCGATATGGTGATCACAGGCGCGGTGTGGAGGAAGTTTCTCTGCTTTCACCTTGGAGAATACATCCAAATATTGGTGATAAGCAGGAGGGACAACCTTCAACACAGTTTCAATTTCTTCTGGCTCTTCCTCCTCATCCCACTGCTCCTCCAGGGATGCATGAAAAGATAAGGGAAGAAGGTCCATATCCCCTTGAAAGAGATGAAGTGAAGATATGGCAACATCTTCTCCAACATCCTTTATCTCTTTGAAGACTTCATCTCTTAATGGAAGTAATGACTGAGAGGGAATGATGGAAGGGGTATGGACAGAAGAAGGAAGGGAAGGTGTCTTAAGTTCACCAACCAGAGCAACACTGTTGACAGCAGTGGCTAAGTCATTACTAGTAGAAGGAATGATACCACTAGAATCCTTATGACTAGAATCATAGGTGATCTGTCCATTTTTGCAATCAATAATGGGATTAAAATGGTAAAGGAAATCATAGCCCAATATCAGGTCTTCTCCCTTGGGTGAATCTATGATAAAGAAGTCCCATTCAAAGCTTGGGAAGGAAGGCAAGTCAACTACCCACTTGGTATAATGAGTGATGAACAAGGCGGGGGATTCATTAGAATCCAGAATGAAAAGAGGAATCTTTTCAGGGAGCTTTGACAGAGTCAATGAGTACTTGAGAACAAAATTCTTTGCAATAAAAGAGTTTGTAGCACCAGAATCAATGAGAATACTATAAAAAATATCAGAGATAGAAGAAAAAATAAGAAACTTTAAAGATTTCTTGACACTAGTATTCAGAGTGCACAATTGTGCTCTTGAAGGAAATAAGTGGGAACCATTGAACACATCATGATTCCCACTCAGGCTTTTCCCTGCTTGCTAGGGAAGCCTCTTGATGAGGACCCAGGCTTGTTCTGAGGTCTCTTGAAGCATTTTTCAATTGGGTGCTTTCCACCACAATAAGTACACAACCCCTCTTTAATCCTCCTGTCCTTTTCAGAACCAATCAATTTATTGTCCTTATTGAGGAGAGCAGCATGAGGCTTGTCCTTTGAAGATTGAAACTGCTTTCCCTTCTTATTCTTCTTCTGGTGAGGCCTCTTTGAAGATGAGTTTTGAGGAGGCCTAGATTGATTGGATCCATTGACTGGAGGCTTCTTTTCTTGATTTCCACCCTTTTCTTTTTGCCTCTCATGATATCTTGTGTCTAACTCTAAAGTGACATCCATAAGTTCTTGAAGATTATCAAAATCTCCACGGTGAGAAGCCAACTGATCCAATAATCTTGATGCCAATCCTCTTCTGTAAACATGGATATAAGCTCTTTCCCCCCAATCTCCAATTCTTGACATTAAGCTTCTGAAATCTGCAATGTACAAGGAAACATGACCACTCTCCTTCATCCTCAAATTGTCCAACTCTTGTTCAGCTTTCCTGACTTCATTGGGGTCACCAAACAGAGTGAATAATTGAGATTCAAATAATGGCCAATCATTGAGGAGGTAGGAAGGGTCTTCATTGGAAATATTTGAGAGATAGGGTTCAATCCACTTTCCAGCTCTACCAGTGAGAGAAGAAGTTGAGTAAAGAACTTTCTTCCTGTCAGAGAAGAAATTTGCTGGATCATTATGGAAGATTAATTGAAAGGAATGGATAAATCCTCTCAATTTCTGAGCTTGAGTACCATCAAAAGAATCAGGTGCCTTCATGGATAGAGTCTTGAAAGCAGGGGCTTTGGAATTGTCCCTGGGAGCAACTGCTTGAGTGAGTTGCCTCATGAATTGAGTCATCTGCTCCATCATCTTGAGGAGACTTGGATCAGTTTTAGAGACAAGAGGTTGACTAGAAAGTGCTAGATTAGAACCCTGAGGCACCTCTGGAGCATTTGCCAAGGCATCTGCCACTTCAGTTTCCCCAGAATCTTCCTCTTCCATGGACTCTTCCCCCTCTTCATCTTCAACTTCCCCTAATCTTGCTCTTTCCCCTTCAGACATGCCAGGATAGCCACCCAAAAGTCCAGAAAAGGATCTTGATCTTCTAGATTCCATTCCACCTCTTCTTGAGGGTGCTGCTCCTTCCATTGGTGGTCCTCTGTCCAAATTTGCACTCAGTTGATGAACTGATGGTGTGCAGTCAAGAGGAGCCTTTATTGTAGGAGTAAGAACAGCTGGGATTTTTTGGGATCTAGTGTTCTTTGCTGGGGGACTATGCTGAACTGACATTATGAACAGAAGTTGAATAAAAGAAACTTGATGGTATTGAGAACAGAAATCAGAACTTGGCCAAATCAATCACAATAAATCTTGATGAGTCTTGAGGAATCAATTCAATTCTTGAGGTGAAATCAACTTCAATCAACAATCAATCAATTCAATCAAAAATCAACAATAAATCAAATTCAAATTAAATATCAATAATCTTGAGTAATCAAAAATCAATCAATATTCAATCAATGATCAATCAGTCAATAAATCAGTGTCTTCAATATGAAATCAAGGTCTTGAGGAATCAATCAATCACTTCAAAATCTTCAGAAATCAATTCAAATATCTTGATGAGTCAAATCAATCAATAATCAAAATCAATTCTTGAGGATCAATAAAATATCTTGAGAATTCAAAGTCAATCAATCCAATCCAATGAAAAAATCCTGAATTGCTGAATCAATAAACCCAATGAATCCCAATGAATAATCCAATCAATTAAACCAATCAATAATTCCTAAATAGAACCTGAATGATAACACAGAAAAAATTTGATTTGATAAAATGAATGAAGTGAATGAAATGGTCAGCAATGATTAAGAAAGAAGAAAAATCAATTTCATATGAATGAAATAAATGAGATGAAATTGATGAGAAAGAAAAAATCATAATCATTAAAGATAATTAAATCATAAAAGAGATCATAATTGATGAATAAGATAAAATGAATATAAATAAATGAAAGAAAGAATCAAATATGAGTTAATTCATTTAATCTCACAGGGGCTCTTCAAAGTGAAGAGGGCCTGGCACTCAATAAACTGGTACTCACTTATGGAGGGCTCAAGGATATGGGAAGATGGAATACACTTAAGAGTGTAAGGAATGAATTACCTCAATAAAAGATATGAGAAAAGCAGCAACAAAGAAATAAGAATAAGAAATAGAAGAGCCAACCACAAACAAGTCCAAGTCCACTGTTTTAACATGTCAGAATGAAAAGAGAAGGGTTAATAAGGATTTGGCCACCCAGCTCATACTGCACAGGCAAAGAGAGAAATGCAAAGACTAACTTAAAATCAAATAATTATAATACCCAAAATAAGGATAAGAATAATTATAAAATAATAAATAAACTAAATTAATTAACTGGGGAAAAGTCCCCAGGGGGAGAAAGAGGGGCTGGTATATGTGAGAAACACCAGCCCTGATCCAGAAGAAGAATTTTCATGAGAGGATTGAATCATTGAGTTGAGTCTGGCCAATACAGGTCCTGTACAGCTGTACAGAACCTGTACAAGAGGTGTGGTGTATTTGAGTGATCATACAGTTTCATAATGGTGTATTGAAACTGTATTGGGTGAATCCAACCTGTACAGGTATTGACAGGCTGTATTGATGTACCAAACTGTATGCATGTTTCAGGATGAAGATTGCTGAAACTGAATGCTGATGCAGATACTGGATTTGCTGATTTGAGGTGTTTGAGTGGGTGTATTGATTAATACCCTTACCCCTGGTGAGTGGTTGTTAGACCCAGACAGGGCATACTCAGATTCCTTCAGGCTCACACAGAGCAGGCCAAATCAGCTCTCCAGTGGCTTCACACCATTCAGAAACCAACAGATCAGTGGCCAAGAGTCACCATTCTTCAAAATCCCAGGACGTTTCCAGGCAATGAAAAGGATACAAGGGCAAAAGCAAGACCACCTTCAGCCAGAGGAAGAAATAGTCAGACCCTATGATCCAGAAACTGTTGGATTTGGTGAAAGAAGTGCACAAGAACCATAAATAGCTGTAAATAACTCTATACTCAGTAGTCCCATTAATAGAAAGATTACCCCCACTCAGATTGATCACAATGTTGTCACACCTGAGAGTAACCTTAACACTGATGCACTGTGGTTACAAATTTCCCAATATTCCGAGAAAACTCAAAAGCAGTTTGCAGAACTTGAAGCAAGCCATGAGAGGATGAAAATATTAACAGCCTCCATGGATAAAATTGTCAAAACTCTTCAAGAAGGACATGCTCAATTGAGCAAAGCCTCTGAAGAAACCAACAAAAGACTGAATCTAGTCTTTGAAGAACAACACCACAGCAAAAGGGACAGGGATTTTCTGGATTAAGACATAAACAAACTGTTTAATGTCTACCATAGCATGAAGCCCCAACCACAAGGCCATGTTATGGATAATCCATATCATCAGGATGACATCAAACCATACGCCATGCTGATGAATAAGGCAAGATCTCCATCACAATACCAGGATGTAAATAATATGTCTTATTCAGAGAAGGAAGCCTTGAAACAGCTTCCTGGGGCATCAAGCTGGCCCAAACTCTCTGGAACTGGAGAATATGATCATATGGAACTCATAGATTATATTGATAGACTCTTCATTGATGTACCAAGCATACCAGACTACTGGATTACTGCTAGACTTAATACAGCATTTAAAGGACATGCTAGTATATGGTACACAGAAATGAAAGAAATCAATGGTAGAAGAAACTGGACATGGTGGAAGAGTCAAATCATCCAAAAGTACAGCAATTGTACTTCAATATGGCAAAAGACAATGTCATTTGAAAATGACAAATACTCTGTGGACAAGGATCAATGAGTGGTGTCTCAGACAGTATAAAAGACTTGAAGCCATTGATCCTCAAATGAACATTCAGATGAGGAATCACAAAATCCTGACACAAATGCCAGTAGAACTAGAAAATGCAGTAAAATTCAGATCCAACCACAATTGCACTCTAGATGACATTGCAAATTCCTTACAATATGTAGGGAAAAGAACTAATATAGGGAAATACACCCCATATAAAAGCAGTGTTTTCAAGGAGAAACAACCTTTCAGGGTGGAGTTTAAAGACAAGCCCAGAGAAAGAGTGGCAGAAGTGGCAAAGAAGAAAATTCTTGTCACAACTGTGACTCAACAGACCACTATGCCAACAACTGTCCAAAGGCAAAGAAAAAAGTCTATGCCATTGAGAAAGTCCCAGAGGAGGAATCCCCAACAGAGGATTCTGACTCAGACTCTATGGGAGATGCCATCAGAGAAAAATATGATTAAGAGAAAGACCCAAGAGAAGAATTTCTAGTGGAATACCAAGACGAAACACCACTAGAAATCCAGGACATACAGTTAGAAGCAGGCATGCCACAAGACACTGCCAACAAAAACTTGTGCAAACACAAACAAGATGCACAAACATTCCTGGTCACACCAACCAAAGGAATGGCATACATACATGGGATGGCCACAAAAATGAATGTTTGCATTGACAATGCTCAAAACCCATTGATCATAAACAGTGGGGCACACTGCTCCAAAGTGGCCAGAAATTATCTGGAAATCCACTTCTCAAACTGGGAAAACCAGCTGTTGCCCACCAAAGCAAAGAACTTCAAGAGTGCAGCATGGAAGATGACTTCCATTGGGAAAATTATCAAAGAGATAATTATACCCCATAGGAAGGGTAATATCAGACTCAACCCAGAGCTTTTAGTGCTTGATGATGCCCACATCCAAGGGATTTTACTGGGAACCAATTACCAGAGGATGTATGGCATAGATATTTACAATAGTAAAAACAGGCACATTACCATTGGTACCAACAAGGAAAAAAGAATTTCACTTGATATATACCACATATCTTCCCAAGACCCTCTGGAAGAACTACTGAATGAATTCAGAGAGGGACAGTTTAGTACTACCCTCACCAGTAAACAAAAACTAAGCTTACTGAAAATGCTGAGAAAGAATAGACCAGCATTTGCCATTGGTGAAGAACCATTAGGAAAGCTTAAAGGCCATGATATAGAACTATATCTGGAGGTGGAAAGACCTTATCCACCCATGCTCAGGAGACCTCCTTACCCAGCAAGTCTGGAAACTAGGAAAGAAATTGAAAAACAAATCAATGAACTCCTGGACATGGATGTCATCAGAAAGATTGGACATAATGAAATAGTGGAAATTACCACTCCTGTCCTGATCACCTGGCATGATGGCAAGTCTAGGTTGTGTGGAGATTTCAGAGCTCTAAATAACTACACCAAAGCTGACAGGCACCCTATACCCAGGATACCTCATGCATTAGACAAACTGGCAAAAGCCAAATTCATAACCAAAATGGATTGTATGAAAGGCTTCCACCAGAATGGAGTTAAAACAAACCCCATCAAATTACTCAGAATCATATGTCATATGGGCATGTATTATTACACCAGGATGCCATTTGGCATCAAGAATGCACCAGCCCACTTCCAAAGTATGATGGACACCATATTTCAAGAAGAAATGCTGGAAGGCTGGATGGTAGTATATATTGATGATATCATTATATACTCAGAGACATGGGAAGACCGTGTGCAATACATAGACAGAGTGCTAAGTAAATGCACACCCATAAATCTGGAACTTTCACTTAAAAAGTGCAATTTTGGCCAACAGGAGCTACTAGCTCTAGGACGTCAAGTCCCAGGTCTTAGTCTGGCAATTGACCAGAACAAAGTAGAAGCAGTACTGAAAAAGCCAGTACCAAGAAACATCAAGGAGATGCAATAATTCCTTGCGTTTCCTAGCTACTATTAAAACCACATCAAACGTTTTGTCCACATAACTAGTAGTTTATACAAGTTATGATCAAAAGATTTAGTTTTTGAAATTACCAAGGAAAGAAGGGATGCATATGAGAAGATCAAATATGAACTCAAAAATTCACCTGTGCTCATCTTGCCTGACTTTGAACTACCATACAAGTTATACATAGATGCAGCATGTAGCCAATTCTTAGGAGAAGCCCTTCACCAGAGACAAATTGTAGATGGTGAACCAAGAGAGGGAGTAATATGTTACATCTCTAGGAAACTGAAAGATTTAGAAGCTAGGTATGGGGCCACCCAGACTGAATGTCTATGCTTAGTCTGGGCTCTAGAGAAACTCTATTATGATTTGGAGGGTGCAGTCTTTGAAGTCTACACAGACTGCACAGCCTTGAAGTCTTTACTGAACATGAAGACTACCAATAGACACATTTTGAGGTGGAAAATAGCCATTCAGGAGTAGAGAGGGAATATGACCATCATATACAAAGAGGGTAAAAGTCATACCAATGCAGATGGCCACGGGACAATGTCAAAAGCAACCTAGCTTAGGACCCTGAAGTAGAAGCTAGAATTCCTGTCCATTTCATGGAAATAGACAGGAAGAAAAACTTCAGATATTCTGAGTGGGCACCAGAAAGTGGTATCCCAGGAAGTGGAAACACTGACTCAGAAGGAACAGAAACTCCCATATTGGGAATAAGTTCCTCAGAACTGCACAATGAATTCTTCAATGCAGTGATGAAGACATATGCCAAAAACAAACAATGTGGCATATTGTTGCAACTCCTTCAGCAAAAGGACAGGAGCCCAGAACTGGAATCCTGGTTAGAAGAACACTTGTTGAGGGACTATAAGGACAATAAATGTTTCCTTATAGATGGCCTGCTCTACCATAGAGAGAAAAAAACTAGTGCACTCACAATAGTAGACACAGAACATATATCTTTGATCCTGCAGGAATGCCATGACTGCCACTATATCGGATACATGAGTGAAGAAAGAACCAAAGAAAGGGTGGCAAGCACTGCTTGGTAGCACAAATGGGAACAGGAGTTGAGTGAATATATCAACACTTGTGAAAGATGGCAAAAGGAAAATAGAAAAGATGTGAAGAATTATGGGTTACTTCAACACATAGAAGAACCCAAACACCCATGGGAGACCATCAACATGGACTGGGTTACAGGACTTGTCCCAGGAGGCAAAGAGAACTTCAATGCCTGCTTAATCACAGTTGATAGGTTCAGCAAGAGTATGAGGTGCCTACCATGTCACAAGGAGGACACAGCCATGGATACTGCTATGTTATTCTGGAACAACATCATATCTACCTGTGGAGTCCCTAAGATCATCATCAGTGATGGGGACCCAAAGCTCACATCTGAATTTTGGACCAACCTCTATGACATGCTAGGTACTAAACTTGCTTTTTCTACAGCTTACCATCCACAAACAGATGGATTAGCTGAAAGTATGATCCAAACAATGGAGGACATCCTTTGGAGATTCTGTGCCTATGGCATGGAATATAAGGACCATGAAGGTTACATCCATGACTGGGTTACCCTTCTACCAGCAGTCCAACTGACTTATAACACAAGTCAGCACTCTACCTCAGGAAAAACACCTTCACTGGTAGAAAAAGGGTGGAATCCCCTATTGCCTGTGGATCACTTAAAGAAAAGTCTTATGACCATCCACCCCACAGCCAAAGATTTCCCTTAAATGTGGAAGACAGCTTGTGACACAGCTTCCAAATGCATAGCTGAGGAAAACAAATATAAAAAGCAGAGGTGGGTCAAATCACACATGGAACCTGACTTTAAAAAAGTGGACCAAGTGTTAGTGTCGACACAGAACTTTAATAATCTCAAAGGACCCAAGAAAATGAAAGACTCATTTGTAGGGCCCTTCACTATCATTAGATTGATAGGGAAAATGCAGTGGAAGTCAAACTCACAGAGGAATTTTCCAGGAAACACCCAGTCTTCCCAGTGAGTTTAGTCAAGCCATACTTCCAGAAAGAGGAGGATAAATTCCCCTCCAGAAAGAAGAACCCCACACCACCAGAAATAGTGGAAGTGGAAGATTCCCCTGGACCAGTGAGGAAAATCATCAAGGCCAGGAAGATCAGACTTAATGGTAAGGATCAGAGACAGTACTTAGTCAGATTCAAGAACTAGACAGCTGATACAGACAAGTGGTTGGCAGAAGATGCCATACCAGATGGGAACCTTCATTTAAGGAGATTCAAAGCCTCTACAAGGACTGAAAAGTCTTATCAATTATGAGCCTTTTTTAGAGGGAGGGTATGTTATCCTTTGACTCAAAACCAGAGCACAAGGATGACAGCCAAATACCATAAACCAATGGTAAAGCCAAGATACCACCAAAAAATGGAGCTGAGCCAAACCAGCTCAAAATGTATCAAAAGAAAGAGGAAACTCAATCCTTTCCAAATATAAAAGTCCCGTCATCATAGGACAAAGAATAACAAAGTTATTTCTGCTCAAAGTTGCTGCTGAGCATAAACCTTAATTTTCACCTCTCATCTGAAATACAGAGAAAGAGGCTTAACCCCATCAAATGGGTATTGAAAATGAATCTCTAAGTTTGGTCTATCCAACGGTACCAGCCAAACTGGGCTAGCACCAGTATTACAGAAGTTATGGTCAAATACACACCAAATAAGGGTGAATAAAGTATTCACCTCTCATCTAACTTCTACAGTTTTAGTTTGAGATACCTAAAGTGGGGTATTTTTGGAAAGAATAAACTCAGGGCTATCTGATGGTGCCATTCATTTCCCTATATCTTATCTAGAACAAAAGGTATAAGGCAAACAAGCCCAATAAAGCTTTTTGCCTAAAACACACATATGTACAAAAGTCTTGTACATGGCATACCTTTAGCATATTGAATGATAAACATATCAAATGAGGTACCATTGTGTAGAGCACATAAAGGCCTACATATCAAACCAATTTTGAGGTTTATATCTCAAAAACTGACAAAGCTATGGCTGTTTTAAGGTCAAAATCTCACAGTCTGGCCAATACAGCTTTACCATGGGATAATATCCCATAACAATGATTATGAGATGTCAAACAGACAAAGAAAATTTTTTTACTTCAATAACTCATATTTCACTCAATGCTGGGGTCCCATACAGGTTCTGAACAGCATTCTACGCATCATACATGTCAGAATCAGGCTGTGTGGTCCCCAGATGAAAGCCTTCACCCTGGATTGGTGAAAACTGCCCAGATGTGGTTTCAAAACCACATCTTAGCCTAAAACAGGCTATAAAGCCTTTTTGCAAACCGCAAGCCTGTCCTTGAGAGTGAAAAATCTTCACTTCCTCTACATGGAAAGGTCTAGCAGCCTTTTCACCCCATTTCAGGATAAAAGGAGGCCTTTTCACTTCCAGAAAAGGAATCCCATCCTTCTCTTGAATTCCTATGCAGTACAACTGTCAAAAACAGTTATACTCTTGGAAAATGAAGAGGTTATACTATAAATTTTAGTATTGTAGTCTGTATTATTTCAAACCAACAGGTAAAGCTGAAACCAGGGATTTCAACAGTGCTCAGCACCACTAATCCACATTAGTAATGCCCTTTATATCTTTAATACAAACTTTTTTAATACTGCTATCCATGTCACAGTCATAGTTAAAGTTGTGAAGAGCTTCATTTCACCTTTATCATAGACTCAGCCTGACAAAAAGCCACAGCAATTCAGATGGCCACTGGATAATGTCAAAAGAAACCCAGCTTATGACCCTGAAGTAGTATCCAAGATCCCTATCTATATCATGGAAATAGACAGGAGGAAAAACTTCAGATCTTCTGAATGGGCGCCAGAAATTGGTACCCCAGCAAGTGAAGAAGCTGAATCAGAAGGAACAGAAACTCCTATATTTGGGGTAGGTTCCTCAGAACTATACAATGAGCTCTTCAGTTCAGTAATGAAGCCTTATGCCAAATACAAACAGTGTGGCATATTGTTGCAACTTCCTCAACAGAAATACAGGAGCCAAGAGCTGGAATCCCAGTTAGAGGAACCCTTGTCGAGGGACTATAAGGATAAGAAGTTTTTTCTTCTAGATTGACTACTATATCACAGAGAGAAGCACACAAGTGCCCTCACAGTGGTGTACAGGGACCACATATCACTGATCCTGCAGCAATCTCATGACTGCCCCTATATGGGACACATGAGTGAATACAGGACCAAGGAAAGGGTAGCAAGCACAGCTTGGTGTCCCAAATGGGAGCAAGAGTTGAGTGAATATATAAACACTTGTGAAAGATTCCAAAAGGCAAACAGAAAAGATGGTAAACAATATGTGCTCCTTCAACACATAGAAGAACCCAAACACCCATGGGAAACCATTAATGTGGACTGGGTCACAGGACTTGTCCCAGGAGGCAAAGAAAATTTCAATTCCTGCCTAGTAATAGTTGATAGGTATAGCAAAAGTGGAAGGTGCTTGCCATGTAACAAGGAGGACACAGCAATGGATACAGCTTTGTTATTTTGGAATAACATCATAGCCACATGTGGAGTCCCAAAAATCATAATTAGGGATAGGGACCCAAAATTCACATCAGATTTTTGGAGCAATCTCTATGACATGCTAGGTACAAAACTTGAACTTTCTACAGCTTACCATCCACAGGCAGATAGTATATATGAAAGGATGATCCAAACAATGGAAGACATCATTGGAAGGTTCTGTGCATATGGCATGGAATATAAGGACCATGAAGTATATAACCATGACTGTGTTACACTTCTACTATCATTCCAGCTTTCTTACAACACAAGCCAGCACTCTACAACAGGGAAATCACCCTCACTGGTATAAAAAGGGTGGAACCCCTTATTTTTTGTGGATCACCTGAGGATTAATCTTTCAACTATCCACCCCACATCCAAGGAATTTCATGATATGTGGAAGAGAGCTTGTTTCACAGCTTCTAAGTGCATAGCTGAGGCCAAATAATACAACAAGCAGAGGTATGACAAGACACATATGGAACCAGACTTCAAAGAAGGGGACCAGGTGTTAGTGTCCACACTCAACTTCAATAATCTCAAGGGACCAAAGAAAACAATATTTTCATTTGTAGGACCCTTCACTATCATTAAATTGATAGGGAATAATGCAGTGGAGGTTAGATCCACAGAGGAATTCTCCAGGAAACACCCAGTATTCCCAGTGAGTTTGGTCAAACCATACTTCCAGACAGGAGAGGACAAGTTCCCCTCCAGAAAGAAGACTACCACCCCACAAGACATAGTGGCAGTGAAAGAATTCCCTGGATCTGTTAAAAAGATAATCAAGGCCAGGAAGATTATACTTAATGGTCAAGACCAAAGACAGTATTTGGTTGGATTTAGAATCCAGACAGCAGACAAAGGCAAATGGTTTGCAGAGGATGACATACCAGATGGGAACCTTCATCTAAGGAGGTTCAGGGCCTATAGGAGGACTGAACAGTCTCTTCAATGATATGCCTTTTTTTGAGGGAGGGTATGTTATCCTGTGAGTCAAACCCAGAGCACAAGCATGACAGCCAGATACCATAAACTAATGGTAAAGCTAAGATACCACCAAAACATGGAGCTGAGCCAAACCAGCTCAAAATGTATCAAAAGAAAGAGGAAACTCACCTCTTTCCAAATATAAAAGTCCCATAATCATAGGACAAAGAATAAAACATTTATTCCTGCTCAAATTTGTTGCTAAGCATAAACTTAATTTTCACCTCTCATCTAAAATCCAGAGGAAGAGGCTTAACCCCAGGAAACTGGTATTCAAATTAAAGATCTAAGTCAGGGATATCTAATGGTACTAGACTAATTGAGCTAACACCAAAATTACAGAAGTTATGGCCAACATAAGGTCAGATAATGATGAATAAAATATTCACCTCTCATCTAACTTCTACAATTTTGGTGTGAGATACTGAAAGGGGGTCCTGCTATGAAGAGCACAATTGGGGCTATCTTATGGCACCTTTCATTCAACCATATCTCATCTATAACAAGAGTTATGGAGAAAGAAGGTTTCATGCAGATTTTGAGAAAATCATATATATGGATAACAAAAATTGAATATGGCATAAATTTTCCATATTTAATGTTACCCATACCAAATGGGGTACCATTTTGTAGATCCCAGCAAGGGCTAAACAATGAACCAACCTTGAGCTCAATATCTCAAAGACTGACAAAGCTATAGCTGTTTAAAGATTAACTTTCCACAATTGGACCAATACACCTTTTCTGTGGGATAATATCCCATAACCATGATTATGACATGTCAAACAGACAAAGAAGAATTTTTATACTTCAATATCTCATAGTTCATTCAATACTGGGGTCCCATACAGGTTCTGTACAGCATTCTACATGTCATACACATCAGAAGAGGGCTGAGTGGTCCCCAGATGAAATTGTCCACCCTGTATTGGTTAAAACTGCCCAGATGTGGTTTCACAGCCACATCTGCGCCCAATACAGAGTATACAGGCCTTGTGAAAACCACAAGCCAGTACTCTGAAGTGAAAAATCCTCACTTCATCCACGTGAAATGGTCTAGAGGACATTTTTACCCATTTTCATGATAAAAAGGGACCTTTCTCTACCCAAAAGAGGAATCCCCATCCTGTTCTTGAAGTCATATTTAGTAAAAATTTCCAAAAAAAGTTATATTCTTTGAAAACAACTTGGGTATACTTCAATTCTTAGTATTGTAGCTCTTATTATAGTAACCCAGCTGGTAAGACTTCACCCAGGGCTTTCAACAGTGCTCACCACTACTATTTCTTAATAGTAAAGCCCTAAATACTTTATTCTAATCCATTATTATCATCCCAAAGCCTTTTTTCAAGTCATTTCACCATTTAACAGTCATATTCAAAGTTTTAAATAGTATTATCATAGCTTCCTCATAGACTCATCCTTACAAGTTTGGACTCCTCAAACATCTTCCAATTACAAATGGTCCTTGGACTTCTCTTTCAATGTACTTAATCAATCAATTTCCACTTTCCCATTCCTTTGACTCAATCCTTTTCATAGTGGACAGAATCTCAAAAATGGCAGTATTTATTCCAACAATGTGTTCAATTACTTCACTGTATTTGGCCCATTTTTTTATCAAGAATATCTTTTCAAAGCATGGCCTTCCTTCAAAAATTGCTAGTGATAGAGGTTCCCTTTTTGCTTCTTCTTATTTGGGCCAGCCTTTGTCAGAATCTCAAGATTTCAAGAGATCTTTCAACTGCTTACCATCCAGAAACTGATGGACAGACAGAGAGGGTAAATCAGATACTAGAACAGTACATTTTTAGGTATGACAGTTATTATCAATATTATTAAGACAACTGGGTCCCTCTGGCTGAGTTTTCTTAAAATAACTCTGACCACTCTTCAACAAAACAATAACCATTTTTCACTTCTTATGGAAGAGATCTTCAATTTGACTAAGCTCACATTGCTCAAGATACTCCTTCTGGAAAGTTATCAACAAAATTCCAATCAGTACAGAAAGATGTAAGGAGAGAACTTGAAGTTTCCATAAAAAGGCTTAAGAGGTATGTAGATAAAAGTAGAGCAAGACCCCCCCCTTTTCAATCCTGGTGAAATGTAATGGCTTTCTTCCAAGAACATCAAACAAGCTAGGCCCACCAAAAACCTGTCTGAAAGATGGTTGGGTCCCTTTCAAATCTTGAAGAAAGTCACAACTCATGACTACCATCTCAAGCTCCCATCCCAATGGAATTTCATCCACCCAGTCTTCCATATTTCACTCTTAGAGCCAGTAAAGATATCATGAATCCCAAATTGGCATCAAGAGCCTCCTCCTCCAATTATCATTGAATTAAGAGGAATGGGAAGCTGCTCAAATACTGTACTCAAAGCTCAGAAGAGGAAAAATATGGTATTTGGTGGAATGGAAAGGTTTCAGTCAATACCCAGAAATATCAACTTGGGAAACAAATGAACACCTCAAGAATTTTGCAGAACTTGTCAAGGATTTTCATTCTTTATATCATTACAAGCCAGGACCCAATTCTTCAAAAGCTTGATTATTGATGGTGCTTGGTGGGGAGAGAAATTACCAAACATAAGTCCCACTCCTGGTCTACACCTTTGAAGGTATTCTACCCTTCTTGTTTTAAGCATCACTTTGGCCACTCTTGTGAGCATTCTTCAATTTTTGGACCAATATTTGGCCAGGCTTTCAACATCAATTTCAAAATTATGGCCATTTTCACTTGGGAAAATTGACCATTGTTTTCTTAATTATTTTCCAAGTATTTACCATTTCCAATTCATTCATTCAAGGATTGTTTTTAATTTATGGCACTGGTGGCAGTAGTAACTAACAAAAGTAAGTTCCTCTCCTGGTTTGCACTTCCCTGAGGGGTGTACAATCTGTCAGAACATCACCTTGGCCACTCTGTGAGAACCTGGCATCAAAATTCCTTTCCAAGTCCTTTGCCCATTTCAAAATCAATTACCAACCTTTGTGATGAAGATTGGACCGTCCTCAAGATTCATTTCTTTTTCTTTTTTTCTTTTTTCTTTTTATTTCAAATTTTTCTTTAGTTACATTAAATTCAATTAATAGACAAATATCATCCATTTTCAAATTATACTTCAACCAGGAAGCCAATTTCAAAATAAGATCAAGTAATTCCCACATCAGATGCCAGCATTTTTAATATCAGTATCAATTTTATTTCTCAAAGGAACTCCTCCTTATCCCTCTCTCAAAACTCTTTCCAATAGCCTCAACAGAATTTACCTTGTATTGGTGCTCAGGAGCTCACTATTTCACTGTGGGGGTACTGTCACATTCATGGAAATTCACCCTCTTGGACCTCCATATAGCATATCAATTCCATAGGCATAATCCCTGGCCAAATTGGCCGTTTCATCTTTCCAGGCCTTTTATGGCCATTTCACTATCTGGGGCCAGCTTGGCCCCTTCATCATCATCAGGCCTTTCCTGGACAGTCTTTGTTTTTGAGCCCTCTTAGGCATTTTCCAGTCAAAAGGGAAATATACAGCCCAAAAGCTTGTATTTGGCGTTTTAAGATTTAAGTACAGTTTTGCACATTTTGCACATTTTGGCCTATTCATACATTTTATGCCATTTTCCCATGTAATATGGGAAATATTCCTAAATAGCCATATTAGGTAATTTGAGGCTTAATTGCCAGTTTTGTAAATTTTGTGCATTTTTTGTGCACTTTGCACAAATAAGGTTTTAAAGCTGTATAAGCTGTTTTTGGACAAAACACCCAAAAACACTTTGTCACACTGAAGCCACCCAAAAACCATTCTTTACTCATATCATCCTGGAATCCTTCCAAAAGATATTTGGCCACTTTCATTCTCCAATAACCAAAAGTGCCATAAATGGTGTTATACACCTTTATGAATCTTTTTCCACCAGAAATCAAATGGCTCCAATATCAAATGGTTATTTAACCATTTCAAAAAGACAACAAGGCATCATGTAATCCAGACAGTTCATCAAGGCTCAAAGGCAAGTGTCACTCTCAAATATCAATGACACCATCAAGCAATCATTGCATATTCTCATTCACAGTATTCATCCAAGGGAGTACTGGCAGTTCATTCTCAAGGGATATTCAAGAGGTGGTTCCAAGCAATATTTCAATTTTCAATGCTCCCCCAATCCACCTTTGCAACTACATTCATTAAATACAGTCTGGATTCATCATTACCTGTATTTTCAACCATACACCATGGGAAAATCATTCAACCCAGTTCATTTCCCAATTTGGAAAAGTATACATTCCATCAGACGATCAATACAGCTTCCAGTATTCAATGAAGATCAGCTGCCAGCCTGAAGCAGTCAAGCACTCAACCTTTCACATATACCAGCCTTCTTTGACCCTGGGGGTGTTTTCCCTCAGTTAATTAATGTAGCTTGATTTTATTTTATCTTTTTATTTTGTTAAGTGAATACTTATATTATCAAGTCAGTCATTTAGCTCCTTTTCTTTTCTTTCTTTGCCTGTCAGTGGATATTTGTGGTCATATCCTATACTAATCTCATTCTTCATTTTGAAAGGTTGAAATAGTGATTAAGGACTTACTTGGTTAGATCTTTGGCCATTTGGCTTCTTATTTCTCTTATGGCATCCCATTTTGTACCTGCATATTTCTTACATAAATTAATTGCTTTTATTTTGGTCTTCTTTATTTTTTGTAGTCTTGCAAGTGGGTTCCCTGATTACTGAGTTCCAGGCCACTATTGTTATCCCCAAGAGCTCCTGTGACAGATATTCATTAAGGGGGTGTGATGGAACTAAATATTTAGCTCATTTAAGTGGTTTCAAGATGAAAGATGTGAAAAATCACTTATTTTATTTTTTCTCTTTACATTAAATGAAGGACTTAAATTATTTAATGGAGTGACATGTTTGAAAGAGAGTATGCAGAAATAAGCTGCAGCTATTTTGGAAGTAAAATTGAAGTGAACCAAATTTCACTTCAGAGCCATGTCAGACAAGGTTCAAAGCATGGTCTCAATCACTTTAAAACAAGCTCTTTATTTTCATTGACGATTTCCCAAGGCATGTACATATGATGAAAACATCTTGGATTTTAATTTTGTAATATTTTCATGTCAGGAGCTTGCAAATGCACAAATAGACTTTCTGTTCATACTTTGTAGTCATTCTCATTCAAATAATGAATAATATGAATTAATAAAGAAAATATTTATCAAATTCTAATAATATATCATCTTTAAAAATCAAATAAATCTTTTACCGCTTGAAAAAGTGAAATAATGGATTCAATTTAATCATTGAACTTGACTAAAAGTTACTAAATTATTATGAACATTTTTGAAATATTTCTTATTGAATCACATGAAAAATATTCTTAGATATCTTCCATGGATTGAGTGACTTGGTCCTCTTTCTTGATATCAAACACAATATTGAGGTCTGTAATTGGGACTACCAGTATTATATTCAAGTCAGAAATGTCTTATTATATCACCTCCAACATGTGTTAATGCTAAATTGAATAAAAAAATTTCTTATTGCTGAAGGAGAAATAAAAAAATAAGAAAACCAAAGAATAGTTAATGAAGAGTCTTGCTCAAAAAAAGGAATAAGCTAAAAGGATGATAATAACTTGAAAAAGGTAAGAATAGAAAAGTTTGGTAAAGCCAAGTTGTTTCTCAATTTCTATTGATGGTAATATTATTTTTGTCATCTTTTCTTTGAATAATACCAGTAGAAAAAATGCTATGAATCTCACATCAAAGAATTAATTTGGTAGGGTTATATGCAGCCTTTTGAATCTCATTTAATTATTCTATGTTATTATCTCATATGTCTAGTTTTCTTTTTTTTCTTTTTCTCTGCAAATTTGACTGATATTTGATCTGAATTTTTGTTTTTTTTCTTTTTTTTCTTTTTTTAATGTTTGAATTGAATTGACTAAGTTTAAAGTTTGATTTTGTATTTAAATTTACAGTAGTCACTTTGTAAGTCCTGCAGCTATAAAATTGTCGACAATTTTACATGACAGGTCCTGTAAAATTCCTTATTGCTAAATTGTTGACATTTGTCATCTATCCTACAGTAGTGAGCCCCCAAACTCCGTAAATTGTGATTTTATTCACAAGCTTCATTTTTTTGAGTAGCAGGTGATGATCTGCACAATGCTTGCTGATTCTTTTCTAATCAAGAAAATACAAATTTGAAAGATTACATGGGAAAACATTTTTTTCTATTTACAAAACATGAAATTATATTATTAATAATGAAGAAACTGATTGGCCTAAAAAATGAAATAAGAAATTATAAAAATAAAAAACAAGTATAATGATTATAAAATTATTAAAATCTTACTAAATGAAGAAGAAAAAATATAAGCTTTAAATTTTTTTTTTGGAATAAGCTCATAATCTTATAGTTTTTTGATTTTACTTCTTCAATTAAATAAATAGGAATATAAAAGTCATAAAAAGGCCTAAAGCATTCAGTTTCTTGATGTATTTATTTTATTGAAAAAAAAATCTTGTGTACCACCTCTTAAATAGAAAATTAGTAGTATTATTTTTGTAAATTAAGATGATTATCCAAACAATTAGGAGATTGGAGCAATTAATTTTCAAAACCTGTAATTGGGTCATGATTATCTGCAAATTTTCATTTAAGCTGAGAGTATAGCTTTCAAGTAAGATTGTTATAGTAAGTATTTTTCTGATTAATATCATAATCAAAAGAGGGTAGCTTTCATATTATAAACATTTTATGTATCCTATCAAACTGGGAGAAATAGAAATCTTAGAGTTTCTTTAATATTCCAGTTGGCTTGAAATACCCTGGAATATTACCAAACAACTAAACCTTGGTTCCAACCTAATTCAGAGGAAGGTTCCAAGCTAAGTCTAAGACAGCTCCAAGCTAATTTTCAAATGCAACACCTTCTTTCAGGTTTATACACTTTGCTCATGGTTATTGTGGCTCACAACAAATAAAAACGCCGTTATCAGTGCCCAAATGTGGCTTTAAGCCACAATGTGTCCATTTAGGCCCATAAAAGGTGAAAGCGCTCACCAATGGATGGCTTAGTAATTTCCTAAAATCCATAATTTTTCTAAAAAAGTATTTTTGATGGATTTGGAGCCTCATTATTCAATTTTCTTGGAGGGTATTCTATGGTAACACTTGGTGTGAGATTATAACCTTGGCAGCTTTCAATTTAAAAAATTAAAAAGTGGCTGAAATTGTGGTACCAAGTACACTAATAAATATTTTGAAGCCCCTGAACTACTTTGAATTAATTTTTCATAGCTATTCAGGCTCAAACTAATATTACTATTTTTCAAAGAGTCCTTTTCTTTTTTATGAGTAATTTATTAGTAAATTTTTATCTGTGAGAGATACAGGTACAAGTGACATATTTTTCATATCAATTTAGTTTCCAATTGAGAAAATATTATGCTTGATTAGTCTCTCATCAAAGACTTAGAAGCTGGATTGGAGGTGAGAAATGGCAGCGTTCCCTCTATTTATCCAATTAGTAGTGTTATGGTATATCTGGATACAATTATGATATAGTCTTCAAGCCTGTACCGTTTTATGGCCCTCTTTTTTATCAAAATAATATTTTTATCAAATTGAAAGGCTTCCTTTTTTGAGTATTCTATTTGGTGGTTGTGGCCTTGTTGTGACTTTACTTTATTCCATTAATTCTGAAGATGTCTATTTCACTCTTCTCCTTGGAGACCATCTTTGTGGTAAACTTGGGGGTCATTATTGTGTTCCAGCTTTGATCCATAGTCTAAAATGTCTATTCAAGGTTAAAATACTATTTTTTCATTATCATCACTTGATTCTTCAGAGATAAACACCCCTTCAAATATGATTCATCTATTTTATTTAGAAACCTTTCAAGGAATCCTGTAAGCTATTAATTAATTTATTTAAAATTAAGAACAAAACCTTCTCTAAAAACAAACAAGTGGCCTACTCACCAATAAAAAGGAAGATTTTTCACTCTAAAAGATACCAATAGCAGACTTTCTTCATATGTAGAGTCACTGGAAGGGATAATTTAAGAGAAGAAATAATGTGACCAGTTATTTATTACATAAAAAGCAATCCTCAACAATTTCATCTCAATTCTTGAATGAAATATCTTTCCTCTAAGCTCTATAATATCTTTTCAATTCAAGTTCTATATAAGATATGGAGAAAACTTGAATCTTTTAAGCATTGTCCTTTTGGTACCATCAATCAATATTGTATAATTTTTCTGTTTTTTTTTGAAATCGGGAGAAAGCCTCCTCATAAGCAAGTACATCTTCTCAAATACAACAAGACCTCAATTATGATTTCTTTAATATAAAATGAAACAGGAGTAAAACATTTACCCCTTTTCTTCAAATAAAAGTACATAAACCAGCTTCATTTCAACAAAAAATATTAATTCCATCTGTTTTATCAATGTCTTGTCAAGTCAATCCTGCTTTCTGAAAGTACTATTTTTGAAAAAGTGAATTCTGTCTTGAAATTCTGAGCTTAAACATAAACATAAAAAATTTTCCCTTTTTTGGAAAAATTTAAGGGTAATGGTAAACACACGTAAGCTTTTAGTAAAAACACGTAAGCCCTTATGTGTTTTTACCAAATTATGGCCAAAACACGTAATTTTATGGTAAAAACACGTAAGTAACCTAATTTTTTTATAAAAATTCCTCAGGCTCATTTTTGAGAATTTTTAACATTTTTTTTTGCCATATTTTTTCTGACATGGGATGTGAAGGTCCCCGAATTTTTTCAAATTTTTTTTTTGCCCAATTTTTCTATTTTGGGAAATTTGGTAAAATGGCCTATTTTTTTAAAAAAATTCATTAAAAATGTTCCCACTTATGAATTTCAATAATTTTTCTTTTAAAATGAAGGTGAGAATGTTGAGAATAATAAACCAGAAGCCCAACATTTTGGTATTTTTTTTGCAAGAACATTTGTAGGCCTAAAAAGTCCATGTTTTTTTATGTTTTTTTGTTCATGTTTGTAATTAAATTGAAAATGCCATTTATGACATAAATTGAATTCAAAATTTAATTTATGATGAGTGGAAGTTAAAATTTGATTTTTGGCATTAACAGTGTCATTTATCACATAAATAGTGCCATAAATGGCATCACTAATGACATAATAATGCCATAAATGGCATCAAGAATGACATACAGATGCCATTTATGGCCAGAAAATTGGCATAAATGGCATTACAGCAATGCCATAAATTGAATTTAATGGCCTTGACAATGCCATTTATGCATTTAAAAATGCCATAAATGGCCTTAAAAATGGCATGAATGGCCTTAACATTGACCTTAAAAATGGAATTAATGGCCTTAACTATAACATAAATGGCATCAAAAATACCATTTATGGAATCAAAAATTCCATTTGTGGCATTACATAAATGGAATTAACAATGCCATTTATGGTGTTACATAAATGGCATTATTCCATTTATTGCATTGATAATGCCATTCATGGTATTAGTAATGCCATTAATGGCATTGTTAATGTGGCATTATTAATGCCATTTATGGCATTAATGGCATCAAAAATGCAACATGGCATTGTTGATGCCATAAATGGCATTAATGGCATCAATAATATTTCATTGATAATTCCATTTATGGCATTGTTAATGCCGTTTATGGCATTGTTAATGCCATTTATGGCAATGTTGATTCCATAAATGGAATTAATGGCATCAGAAATATTTCATTGATAATTCCATTAATGGCACTGTTAATGCCATAAATGGAATTTTTAATGCCACAAATGGCATTAATGGCATCATAAATGCCATAAATAGCCATATTTCATTTAAAAACCATCCCTTACGCGTTTTTACCATAAAATTACGTGTTTTTACCAATTGATGGTAAAAACACGTAAGTTTTTAGTAAAAACACGTAAGCTCTTACATGTTTTTACCAATACCCAAATTTAATAAACCAAATTATCTGAAGTTGTCCTGCCAAGAATAATTAAATTTCCGCCCCCAAATATTAGAACTCATTTACATCCAATGTAGGTAAGAATAAATTATGCCTTCAAGAATCAACATTCAATGTGTTTCATTGCAGCTCACTATGAGAAAAGTGGCTCTACCTGACAGCAAGTATTTTATGTTAAAACTTCCTTGTACTAAGCATATAATAAGCTTGGATCCTTCCTCTGAGCTAGATTGTACCCAGGAATTTAATATTTCTTCATATTCTGAGTTATTTCAAGCTACTAGAATCACCATGAGCAAATTGTCTAGACCTGACAGCAGGTGTTGCATTTTGAATTTGACATTGGAGGTAGATTGGATTTAGTTTGAAGGTAGTAAAGGAACTCAATTCATAAATAGAAGCTTTGGAATAAATTAAATCCACATATGCAAGCCACAATTCCCTAATTGACTTGGCTCAATATCAGTGTTTGTTCAGGATTTTCAAAGCCCAAAAATTCAAAAATACACAATCAACAGAGTTATTTTAATTTTTAGTTTGTTCAAATATCATTTATTACTCTCTATCATTTTCTTTCCAAAAAATTCAATCTCTGGGTATTTTCCTGTAGATGTTAACATATATATCACACTTTCAATATGAGCTTTCTGTCAAGCTCACTCATGGGAAAGATAAATAATAATGAAGTTAGAAACATTTAATTTGAAAAGATGATTATAATTAATCTTGGAATTTCTCAGGGACTTTGTGACTGTCTGAATATATACATATTATGAAAAATATGTCATACCATTTGACTTTTTTCTCTTATAAAAAGCTGTATTTAGTGAGGCATTATATGCCTTATTTTTTCTCTCTTTTAAGATAAAGGTTTTAATACAATTGAAACAAGATTTCAATCCTTGTGGTACAGATTCATTTTAAGGAGAAGCTGATCAAAATTTAGTCTATATTGAAAGAATACCACTCCTAGTTTAGCCCATAAACTAAGTTGAAGGAGAAAATTACCCTTATATCTAGATAAAATAAATATTTAAGCTAGAATACAAGTTTTTAGCTTTATTATCAAGGAAATTTTCATTATACTATTCCATGGTGTAAGCTACAAACTATTTTTATTTTCATATAAAAAAAATTGAATTGATAATATAGCTTTAGATCTTCATCAAAATCAAAAACATCATATTCTAGAATTCTGTGGAGAATTCAATTTTTATTTACTGATACAAATTTAGGTCAGCTTAGCATATTTCTGTGGAGAAATTATGAGTTCCACAATCAGTATCTTGATTTAATGTGTTACTCAAATATGTGAAAACCAAGATCATTTGAATTTCTATTTTGAGGAGATGAGGGTAGTATCTGTATAAAAACGTCAAATTAACATGGAACAATGCAAGTTTTTTTTTGAAATTTGAGGAAATCTAATCTTCATGTGTCCATATGGCCAGCCATTCTTGCTATCAGTTATTTAATTATATAAAACGATTTTTTAAAGGAAATCTTTTACATAATTATTGTGATAGTTTTTGCAATTTAAATTCAACACAATTCATATTGAAACAATTCTCAATGATTAGGATATAAGGAGAGTGCTCCATGGAATCAAATATTTAATATCTCATATGAAATTGATGGGTTTACAGACTTAATCATCTTGCAATATAATTTTTACTTTATAAATACTACATAATTAAACTCAGATTATCAGGAGTAATTCAGAAAAGAGTTTTTCACTTTCTCAAAACTGAAATCTCCTCAACAGTTTTAGGGATATCTTTCTATGCTATATTTTATCATGTAATTTAAACTGATATATAGCTTGAATATATATTGAAAATAATTGAAAGTGGCATATTCATGAATAACTGAGACGGCTTATTTAGCTTTCTTTGAAAAAATAGGAATCCTATAAAATATTTAGGAAAAAGAACTTGTATAAATAGGTTCTTTTAACAAATTTATTTCTAAAAATATATCCATACATATCTTGTGAGTATTTTATATTAATAATTATGCCAATAAACTTGGAAAATCTGAAGGTATGATGAACTTAGAATAATCAGATATTTAGAAATTGGAGGTAAAAAGATCATATACACAGCTCTCTAAAGTGTGTTTAAAAGATAATATGAGAAAATTTGGTGGTTTTCTTTGGTATTTATCCTTCCCAAAATGGTTAAAGTACTGATTAAATTCACATCTCAAAAAGGGAGGCGACAGAAATAGGCTTAACCCTTTGGGGAATTGAGCTTCTAGTGGCACAAATATTACTTTGGAGCCATGTCCAATCAGAATCTGAAACTTTCTTAATAATATCTCAAGGATTGAATTGTAAGCTGCAAGGATTTATCAAGTAACTGACCCATTCAATCTTCTTTTTTTGATGTAAAGTCATGAATAGTCTCTTTTCAAACATTTTCGAACACATATTTGAATTTTTTCACAAATAAGTAATTGACTATTGAGAATAATATCTAATAATTTGCTTTTATCAATGAAAATATGATAAAACGTTTATATATATCTTTTTGAAAATAAAGGAAAACACTGTTGAACCTGAAAAAAGTAAAAAAAGAATCAATCTGAATCATTACAATATTTAAACAGGCTTTTAGAAAAATCAATCTTTTATATATTTTTTTGACATAATCCTATTCTATATTGGCATATACTGTTAGCCTGTGACTCAAAAATAGAGCACAAGCATGACAGCCAAATACCATAAACCAATGATAAAGCCAAGATACCACCAAAGCATGAAGCTAAGCCACACCATCTCACAATGTATCAAAAGAAAGAGGAACCCCATCACTTTCCAAATAAACAAGTCCCACCATCATAGGACAAAGAATAAAAAAGCTATTTCTGCTCAAAGTTGTTGCTGAGCATAAACCTTAATTTTCACCTCTCATCCGAAATCCAGAGAAAGGAAGTTAACCCCATCAAATTGGTATTTGACATGAAGCCCTAAGTCAGGGATATCAAATGTTACTTGCCAAATTGAGCTAGCATCAGAATTATGGAAGTTATGACCAAAATAAGGTCAAAGAAGGGTGAAAAAAATATTCACCTCTTATCTAACCTCTACAGTTTTAGTGTGAGATACCTAAAGTGGGGTCCTTTTGAAAAGGACAACAATTAGGGCTATCTGAAAGTGCCATCCATTTCCCCATATCTCATCTAGAATAGAATTTATGGGGCAAATAAGTTCCATAAAGATTTTAAGCAAATCAAACATATGTACAGAAACTCTTGTAGATGGCATAACTTTGCCATATTTAATGATAGCCATGTCAAATGAGGTACCATTGTGTAGAAAACATCCAGGGCTACACAATGAACCAACTTTGAGCTTTATATCTCAAAAACTGACAAAGCTTTGGAACTTTTAAGGTCAAAATCCCACATTTAGACCAATACAGCCTTACTGTGGGATATTCTCCCATAACTATTATTATGAGGTGTCAAACAGACAAAGAAGCCTGTTTATACTTCAATAACTCATAGTTTCATCAATACTGGGTTCCTGTACAGGTTCTGTACAGCATTCTACACATCAGAAGAGGGCTATGTGGTCCCCAGATGAAAATATTCACCCTGTATTGGTGAAAACTTCCCAGATGTGGTTTCAAAACCACATCTGAGCCCAATACATGCTATACAGACCTTGTGAAAACCACAATCCAGTCCTTGGAAGGGAAAAATCTTCACTTCCTCTACATGGAAAGGTCTTGTAGCCCTTTCCACCCACTTTGAGGATAAAAAGGGACCTTTTCTTCACCAGGAAAGGTTTCCTCATCCTATCTCTTGAATTCCTACATAGCACAACTGTTAAAAACAGTTATACTCTTTGAAAATAATCATTTTTAACTATAATTTTAATCATTGTAGTCTTTAATGTTGTAACCCAACATGTAAAGCTGCACCCAGGGCTTTCAACAGCACTCACCATCACTATTTCTCAATAGTAAAGCCCTGAATATTCTATTATAACCCCTTACCATCATAAATAAACCTTTTATTTCTTATTCTTACCATGTCAAATTCATTGTTAAAGCTTGCAACTAGTCATTAATAAGCTTCATCATAGACTCAGCCTGACATATACATATCAGATATTAAGCAAACTGACCCTTCCTTCTTTAAAAATAGCAAATTATTCTCACTTTTTATTAGTTTTATCATAATGCTATTGAATTTGAAAGCTCAAAATGCTCTTTCCAAAATTATTTTATAATAGACATATTCTTTGATTTCATTGTTGAAAGAGAAAACAGAGACAAAAAACCCCCAAAAAATCTTAAAAATATTGTTTTAACAAAGATTTGGAATAAAATGACAGAAAGAACTCAAAAGAAGAAGTATAAAAAATTAAAAATGTGAAATGCATTTTTTAATATTATTGAAATCAATATTTTTTCATATTTTTTCAATGAAAGCAAGAGGAAATTTTGTTTTCTTCTAGGCTAAATCCATTTTGACCATTTTTTTCACTTTTTTGTGTGTTTTTACAAATTTTTAGAGTGATGTGTTATTTTGATTATGTTATCACTTTTTTTTTATTTATTTATTTTTTGCTTTTTTTCAATTTTCTTTAATTCCTTTTCATTATTTTGAATTTTTTTGGCTTTCAATTAAAATTACCATAGAAGGCTTTGAAAGGCCTGCTAATGTAAAATCATTTACAAGTGCCAATTTTGTTACAGGCCCTGTACTGTAATTCCCTTTTAAAATTTGCATTTCTTCCAGTTTCAGGGGCTGTAATTTATAAAACCCACTAATTCTCTTTTGAACTAAGAAATACTACTCTAAAACAAGCAATATTAAGGTATTTTCCCTTTAAAAAGAGAAATTTTGGTTTTTGTAATGAAAATTGATGCAAATTTTTGAGGATACAAAGAAATCAGAAAATGATAAAATCCAAAAGAACCTGAATTCCAGATATTCAAATCAATAAATAAGACAAAATAGACATCTTTTTTCTATTTCTTTCAAAATAGTTTCATTGAAAGGGATTTCAAAGCCTTCATCTTTTTCTTCTGAGGTTCCAGAAAATTAGCCATTTTTGAAAAAAACATATTCAACAATCTAGTTTTTTTAAAAGAGGATTCAGATGCAAAAATCTGAGATATGTATTTGCAGCCATTTTTCAAGATGGAAATAGGAAGTACAATTTTCATAAATTAATAATAGCTCATCAATAAATAAAGATAAGAGATTTATTCATTTTATAAACTGCTTTTCATTTATTTTGGCTTTGAAAAGAATGGAGCTATTTAAATTGAAAATATTTTTTAAGATTTAATTCTTTATCATAGAGGGTATTCACTTGAAGATGAAAATAGAAATGGAAACAATTTTCATAAAATATACTATATTCTTGGTCCATCCCATCAAGAAAGGAAAAAAATCCCTGAACTTCTGTAATATTCCAGTGGCTTGGAATAACTTAGAATACTAAAAAACTCAAATCCTGGCTTCAATCAAGCTCAAAGGAAACGTCCAAGCTCTTTCTAGAAGAGGTTCAACCTAATTTCCAAATGCAAAACCTGCTGTCAGGTGAAGCCATTTTTCTTATGGTGAATATTACATAACATACAAGATTTCAATTCATTTTAATCTTATATAGCACATTTACTTTATATTACATAATTATCATGAAACACGTCCAAAAAAAGATTCTTTCACCAATTCTTTATAGTAATTCATAAATTATGAACTATAAAGATATTTTACCCTATAATTACTGTGACTTTAAACAATTATCTTTGTCTTTCGAGGGCCTTCATAAGTGAAACCTAGTTTAAAAAATGAAGAAATGTTGTATGTGACTTGGTTGGTTACTGATGATTAATGAATATTAATATTAATTCCTATTTTTCCTTTAGAATCTGTCTCCCTTCTAGCTCTTTTTTATATGAATTCAGAAATTATGAACTATAAAGATATTTCATCCTATCTTTAATGTGACTTTGGGCAGTTCTCTTTGTCTTTTGAGGGCCTGCATGAGTAAAACCTAGTTTCTAAAATGAAAAAATGTTGTATCTTACTTGGTTGGTTACTTATTATTCAGTAATATTGAAATTAATTCCTATTTTTCCTTTAGAAGATTTCTTAGAAAGTTTTCCATGTTGAAGTAAATTCTCATTTTGACAAGCAAAATGAATATACCTTTTTTGTCTCATAAATTCATTTTTTTCAGATTTAGAAGAAAGAAGATAAATTATAATAGAATTTTCCTCTGATAAATGTATTAAGAAAAGTAAAAAATAGATGATATATATAAACTTTATTTTTTATTTATTAATATTTTTGCAATTGAGGTATTGCTTCAATTTGTATCTCATATTCTAATTAATCTCTTAATTAATTATTTTTGTCAAATTTTTAAATAGTGTGGCTCTCATCTCTTTTTCTGATATAAAGAGAATGGCTTGCTTTTTCTTTTGAATATTTTCTTAGTTTACTCAAAAGAGAAGTAGAAGGACTTTCCAGTTACATTCTTATACTTGAAAAAGTTTTTCAATTTTACTGAATTCTACATTTTCAGGAATCAAACGCTCCACTAATTCAAATAATCTCAATAAATGTTTACATTAGGGGGTGTCAAAGTCACCAAATCCCGCCTTAAAATAACACGGGATTTGGAACCCAAATCCCAACACTAAATCCCAGGTTTTTTATGTATAAATCCCATGGTATTTTGACCAAATCCCATGCATCTGGGATTTCAGCTTGAAACCTAACCCAAATGAGTACTCACAATTCATACCTGTACAACATGTTCTTCTGAACTCCATTTTGGACAATCTGACCGAACAGCTGATAGTCCATTTATACTTCATCATCCATATAATAATGCCTCGATCCAAAGCAAGACAAATCAAGACAGACATGAAGATCACCTCTGGCCTGCCTCATCCATCAGGTCACTTAATACGTACAGATTATTTAACAATAATTAATTGGCTTTCAGTCAAGTCCAATTTCGAGTCATGTTTTGGTACTAGCGGTTCAACAACTATTGGAAGACCTCCTTCCTCAAAGCAGCATGGGTTTCAGCTTATGGCCATTGAGGTCAACAAAAAATCACGAAATCGCCTAAACCTTAGTTCAAGCAGCATCCGAGATCGATGGCGAACATATAAAAAGAAATATATGGCAGCCAAAAAATTCAAAAACTTAACTGGGGCTGGAATAACGGAAGATGATGAGAGTAAAGGAATAAAATCCATGAGTGAAAAGCTGGAAAGTATGTGTCCTTGCTATGCAGAAATGGATGTGCTCTTTGGCCACAAGCCCAATGTCACTCCCATTGCAAGCTATGATTCGCAAGAAAAAGACAGTCTCAATGGTGATGATGATGATGTTTTGCTTGATAAGGTACGCTATGGTCTCTTCCTTTTTATACCTCAGATAATTAAAGCCCATTTGCTTTTCAAAGGAGAATAATCACTTGGATTCACCTCACAATCTGGATCGTTTGCTTCATAATGAGGATAACTTGGTTCCAGTGGAAAACCTTCAAGATGATTTGGTAAGTACATTTAAGAGTCATATTTATTCACACCAATATTGATTATTCCTCCTTTGATCAGAAAAGTAAATCCATAATGCATTCAGCACAAAAGCGTAATCAAGCCATGACACCCAACTTGAATGACAAGAGTGGTTCTAGGAAAAGGTCGCTGGATATGTTTGCACCTACTTATGCAAATATACTTGAATCACGCAACAAAGGTATGACTTGCAATTATGGATACTATTAAGAATCCTACTGACAAAATTCATGCTTATTAGCCCGTGAAATAAGTGAACATGCACGTTTGGAGTGGGACAGGGAGAGGTGGAATGAAGAGAAAGTGTGCAACATGGAAAAACAACGGTTTGAAGAAGTCAAGCTACAAAAACAAATGGAGTTTGACGAGAAGCAAAATGCAAAGAAACATGAATTTGAAAAAGAAAAGTGGAATCGTGAATTGGAATTGAAGGAAAAGCAATGCCAGATGGATCTCACTATAGCGGCATTGTCATCAAGCAGGCCAATCGGGGAGCTGGAACGCATTCTGGCATTAGTCAATAAAAAATAACTTATTACATATGTGTAATGTGATCAATTTATATATGGTGCTTGTTTAATTATTGATCTTATGTCATGAAATCTAACTCCACTTTATTACCAAAGGGAAATTTCAATTTTTATGCATAATTGATGCACCAACTTGCCATTCCAAGTGCATATGACATTTATTTGCAATTTGCGGCAGATTTGCAAATTTGAGCAAGTTTTGCATTGAGCATTTATATGAAGTCTGTTCAAAAATCAAATTCGATGACAGTTTGTTTCCTTTTTTATGAAAATGTCATTTTATGGTTTGTTAGGAAATTTTTTCATCTTTTTCTATATATTTTTTTAAATTTAATGGTTATTTTTTATTTTGAAGGGTTTCAACTTTTAAATGGGCAAAGTCCCTTGTTCAGTTGATTTTTGATTTTTAATTCTTAATTTTTAATTTGCTTTTTAAAGTTGATTTTTTCCTTTAATTTCATTAAATTTTTTTTTTTTTACTGTTCACCCCTCCCAATTAAAAAAAAAAAAAACTTTTTTTAAATTTTTTTTTTTTGAATTTCAAATTTTAATTTTCATTTTTGCTTTTCACTCCTCCCTCTTAAAAAAAATCACCAAATTTTTTAAATTTGATTTGTCAATTCTCAATTATTTTTATTCTATTTTTATTTTTCACCCTTCCCTCTTAAAAAAAAACTCACTTTTTTCAAAATTCAGGTAAGTTAATTTCTCTTCTTTTTGTTCAATCACAATCCTTTTTTGCTAATTTTTTTTAAATTTTTCTGTAGGTAATGTCCTTTTGGTCTTTTAAAATATTTTAATCATTTTTTTGCACCTCCCATCACCATCATCATCCACAACTCACCCACCCATCATTATTTCTTTCTTTTTTTATAATCATCATCATACATCACTCATCATTATCCATTTCCGACTTTTTTTTTTTTGGATTATGATCTTTACTAACCATCACTCATCATTATCCATTTCCGACTTTTTTTTTTTTGGATTATGATCTTTACTAACCATCACTCATCATTATCCATTTCCGACTTTTTTTTTTTTGGATTATGATCTTTACTAACCATCACTCATCATTATCCATTTCCGACTTTTTTTTTTTGGATTATGATCTTTACTAACCATCACTCATCATTATCCATTTCCGACTTTTTTTTTTTTGGATTATGATCTTTACTAACCATCACTCATCATTATCCATTTCCGACTTTTTTTTTTGGATTATGATCTTTACTAAACTTTTTTTTTCTTTTTTGTTTTAATTTTTGTTTTATTTGTTCATGTAGGGGTGGATTATTTATAAGGGTTTCTTTTGCAATGTCATTTCATTTCCCATCCCTTCCATCATCCTTAAAATTCAAAAAAAAATCTCCTCCTCCTTCTCATTCTTCCAATCAGTTTGATGATGTCATGGTTAGGACTAAACCAGACTCAGCACATCATCAGAATGATTTGGAAGATGATGAAGCTCATATTACTCCTCTTGATGTCATGGTTAGGACTAAACCAAATATAGAACATCATGAGGATAATAATACCAAATTAAATAATAAAAGAAAGCTCACCCGAAGCCAAAGACAACACATCCATGATTCAAAAGAAATAATGTCTCACCTTGGCCATTCCAAAAAAGAATTTAAAAACTTTTCCACAATTTCGATTGACAAGAAATCTTCAAATGCCTCATGGTTAAAACTTCCATCACTCCCCCATCCTTATATCCTCATTAATAAAACATCCAAGCCGTTTTTGCCTGTCATCATATATGAAATAACCCCATTTGATAATTATTCTGGCCACTCTCAAATGCTGCAAAAAATCGTCATGACATTAATGTCCTTATCTCAAAATCGACAAGAAATTAAAACCAATAAGCAACTCGAAGGTGGCATTATGAAAGGTATTGGGTTTCGATCTGGTTCTGATGCTGGAAAATCTGCAGGTGTGTGATCTTTTTGTCATATTCCCTTAATAATTACTGACTGATTACAAAATTATTAGGTGTTTACTCCAGAAAACCTGGTTTAACTCCTCATCAAATTGAAACAGATAACAATCAATGGATCAAGCTTCATGAATATGACGAATTCATTACCTCAAGAATCTCCCATTTTTCAAAATTAGCAGCAAATGAAAATCAATCATTAATGGAAGCAGCCCAATTACCCAACTTCAGTCAACTCAAATGGACTTCTGCCAATCCCAAGGAAGGATTCAAATCGTTTACCAATGTCATTGTCACCCAAGATGGATTTTTCAATAAGCCACACAAAGATTTAAACGATCTCAATGCCTGGACTTATGGTATTTTTTCTTTTGTATCAAAAAAAGATTTCCTTCCACTTCCTACTATCTTCACCCCCTCTGGACATGGCTTACACTTCCCTGAATTAAAAATGGAGATCGATTTTTCAAAAAAACCTGGCATCATGGAAATACTTTGGAAGACATCAACAATGGTTCATCATACAACAAAACCACCTCCAGAAATTATCAATCATGACACAATTACTCATTTTGGATGTTCTTTTCAAATAAACCATAAATTATTTAATGTAGGTGACAAATTCTTGAAAATGACACCCACCGAAATAAATTCAAGAGTCAATGGGTACTTTGAACGAAATATGCAGGATCAAAAAAGAAGTAAAAAATGTTAATTGTAAATACTTTTATTTTATGAATAACATCTCCACTCCGTTGTATGCCATTAAATTAAGTACATAAAACATTGGTCCTGAAGAAATTTACAATTGACTATTTTTCCATGCCAAAGTGATTGGTTTAATTTTCTCACGCATATTTAGCACATCTTCCCCAATGTCATTGTTGGCCTGATTTTCCACTTGTGGTGGATCATCATCTTCATATAAATCAAACCACTCATCACCAATTTGAGCTAACATATTATGTAAAATCGTGCAAGACACAACCCAACTAACAAAATATTCAATTTCATGATTATACCTCATTTGATTTCTCATTTCCCTTAGAGAAAACCACCTCCCCTTCAAAATGCCAATTGCATGCTCGATTCTGACCCTTGATTTTGCTAGACAGTAATTGAATGAACGGTTGTCTTCATTATGTGCTACAACTCCCTTATATGCTGGAACAACCCAAGGAGAGCTTGCATATGCCAAATCTGCAAGTAAGTACTGATCCTTTTCATAAAACTCTTGAGGTGTTTGTGCTATTTTCATATGTTGATAGACATTCGAATCATGAAGTGACCCAGTACAACCAACATGCAGAGCAGTGAACTGCTTGTTGATATCGCAAACCAGTTGTATTGACATAGAATACCTTATATGTAAACCATCAGTAAGATTGAAATAAAGAATAAAGATTCAACAGCTTACCTTTTTTTGCGATCAAAATACGCTTCACCATCATTGGGAGGACGTTGTGATAATGGTATGAGACTCCCATCAATAAACCCAATGCACCCAGGGAAGCCTTCTGCTTGCATTACTTGAGACATTTCTCTGCGTTGTTCTATTGTTGGCCACACAATTACTTTGCGCTTCAACTTCATTAATATCTGAATGACTCTTTGAGTGTACAACACAATAGCCCCCTGTCTAATTCCAAACAACATTCCAATCTTTCCCAAAGCGGCCCCATTTCCATTTGATCCTAGCCTTGATAATGCCACAGCCAATTGGATGGCAGGATTGCGTTGTTTGTTTTGTGATGAGTTTTGAAAGATTTTATCAGCTTGAATTTGTGCAACCAATTTTTCAAATGATTCATGTGTTGTCCTACATAGCTGTCGAAACTTTTCAGATGAGAATGTCTGTAAATCATTCATTGTATACATGTAATGAGATGGATATCTTCTACGAGGATTGATGTATCTTTGTGAGGTTATCATATCTAACAAGATTATATCTTCCTGGATATCAGAATCACTATCAGAGTTGAGAGCATCGATGAACTGAAGTGAGTTCAAGGTCTGAAGTAAAGGTAGCCTTTGCGATGCCTTGGGCATGGTAAATAAAGAAACGGCTGGTAGTAAATGAAATTTGAAATCAAATAACTTAATAAATGATGAGTGTATTTAGATTTTATGCAAGAGAAGGAAATTTTTATGCAATTTAACATGCCCTTACTGAGTTGTGTGTTTGAAAAATGTGCCTTTATGGGAAGCTAAAGGTGGGATTTTGGTATTTAAACACGGGATTTGGTACCAAAAAACCTGGGTTTTTGTACCTCAAAATACCTCACCTCTTTAGGTGTGGGATTTCTGAAATCCCAAAAAATTAATGTGGGATTTTGGCAAAAAAAAACGCGGGATTTTGAGTGTGGGATTTGGTAACTTTGACACCCCCTATTATTAGGTGTTATATGGTTTACTACTATAGCCTTGAATATAAAGATAAAAAACTATAAACTCACACCAATTCCAAAATCAAAAAAAGTAAATAACTCAAAAATAGGAAAACAAATCTCAGAAATTTTGACATCGAAATATAAAAAACAAATTTTAATACCAGGAATGAATATAATATCCATAAAGTAAATGATAATAAAGTTAAAAAAAGTGAAATAAAATCAATAAAACACATTTTTTATATCAGAATAAATATTTCTCAAAATTTAATTACAATAATAGAAAAGCTACAACTCAGTTTTTATAATTTTTTTATCATTTATTTTTTGAGGAAATTTTATTCTTTTAGTTGAATTTTCTCAATGAAATACTTTTAAGGGCAATTTTTCTCGTTTTTTTGATATATGCTTCCCTCTTTAACAATCAGGAGGGAAAATGTTGAATTTAAGAGGAAAATATCTGTGAATAAATGATAGAAAATCCATTAATTTAATAAACTATGGAAAATCTCAAATTGAAGTATCAATACTTTGTTAGATATTCTAAAATTAGGACCAAGAAATTAAATTCCTGAGATTTATCTGAATACTCTTCTCATAGGTTTGAATCAAAAAAATATTCCAAAAAGCTTATTTAAGTATGATCATTTCCTGATCCAGTTAAGTTTCAATTAAAAATAATATTTCATTTTATCAAGGCTTGAAAGAACTTCTATGATTTTTAGAAAGCCGTATTTGTGCAAATTTGGTCATAATGTCATTGAAAAACTCATCATTCATGACCTGGATGTGTGTTCAATGTAGGGTAGGAAAATAGATTTTTCCCTGCAGGACTATTTTAATATGTTACCATTCACAAAAAAAATATGGTAAAATTGATTGAATCCAAATACTTCAGAGGTGACTGTGAAAATTTTTTAAAGCTGTTTGGACATGGATTTGAAGTGGTATTTTCATCAATTCAATGCTAATTCAAAAGAATTTTCAGCTTCTTACTGTTAACGCCATCTTAAGAAAGATTGGCTTAATAAATATCTTAGCCCCTTACTCAAAATGAATACTAAAACACAAAACCAGATTCTGTCTTGCATTTTATTTTGGAAATAATTGAGTAAAATTCATGTATACTTCAATCAACTACACCTTATAGATATCTTATGTTTCCAAGCTTACTATTCTTTAAATTTTACTGAGTTGAGAATATTTAGTATAATTTCAGAAGCTTTCTTAAAATATTTATGGAGAAAATATGAGAAAGAAACTTGGTAAAAAAACTTATTTTATACCATTCAATTTGTTAGGATATTACACAGGATTTCAATTATTGAAAAAATAAATTGATGAACTCTTTTATTTCTTGAGAAATAAGAAAGTTTGAGTTTATAATGAAATACATCCAACATTATTATTTACTTTAGTTTGATCATTTAAGTCAATTTATCCAGTTCTGTCCCATTTTGGTGAGAGGTTTCGGTTTGGAACATATATTTCAGAAGCTGATTCCTAGAGCTACTACTTCCTCTATAGATTAATATAATTTTTTACATTTGTATATCTCCCATATATGTATATATCTATATATAGTTATCTTCCTCTATTTCTGTGAGCGTTGAGGTATATCTTACATGCCCAAATAAGCCACAATAAACATAGAGTTAACTTTGAAACTATGCATGATCCATAATTCATGCATATATCCAAAATTCATCACTTTTAACTTAACAAAAGACAAATAGCTTTTTTGTAAGTAAGTAAATCCATGGATTTAAGTCAAGATTTGGATTCTACAGAAGGACTCACCTAGGGAAGCTCAATAGAGTCAATAAGCTTAAATCAACTCTATGAGGTTGCAACATGGAAAATAATTCAAGACCATATCATGAATACCACATACAAGAATTGTTAAAATGTTTGTTTTTCTCAATTTCATGCCGAAATAATGGGAATGTGAGAAATCCTATATTCCATATACACTAAGATTAGTGTTATGTATGCTTTTGGGAATCAAAAATACAGTATTCCTATATTCAGCTGTGTTAAACCCATAGTGGATATCAGTCTTGAAGTTTGAATTACTATTTTTGATGTAAAAATAGCTAAGGGGGACAAAAAACATCAAAGAGATCCAGGGTACCCAACTTCTGTGACCTCAGAGGCATGGATATCTCTAAATCTTAAAGCCATGGCTTATCATTTCCTAATTAGTATATTAAAGCCTTTTGGGAACTTTGTTACCAAGTTAAAGTCCCATTAAATCATAAGAAAATTGCAAATAAGCTGCTATTTTGATGTGACAAGGAGGTAAAGAGCAACTCTGATTCCTGTAACCATGTCAATTATTGATTAAATTCCATGGATAAAACTTAAAACAGTAATTAAGACCCCTTTTGTACAAGTATCCATTCATTTACCTCATGGAAACCAGCTATACTGTGCTATTTGCAATTCTATGTAGAAATAAGGTAAAAAATTCAAAAATTCATTAAAAATACAATTCTTAATTAATCCTTCTGAAAATTTTGGGAAAAATTTAGAATATCATTATCTGTGTCAAAACTTCAAATAATTAATACTGCATAATTAAAATTGAAATTTTTACTTACAGTTCATTTTTGATGATTCCACATGAAACAATGAATCTTCAAAAATTCACAGAAAATACAACCTGTGAGTAAATTTACAATAACTCTGACACCTTTGAGGAAGTGATTTTATTTTTTTGAAATAAAAGAATATTTAGAGTTCTTACTCATTTTATTCTTAACAATAAATGGGTTGGTAGTAATGTAAAAGACTTAATTAAGTAATTATGATAATCTTATGTGACAACAGATGATTCAATCAATAGTCCAAAGAGGATAATTGGTTTCTCACTAAATGGTTTTTCAGTTTGCTTCATGAAACACCTCTGTGAAATTTTATTGACTTAAAATAGGCCTCCTATTGCTGTTTTTTCCAAATCATCTTATTATCCAATTATATATTTAGTGCCAACAAGTAAGTATTATTTAAATTTTTACTTGAGTGTTTCAATTCTTTCAGAATCAATCAGAAAGAGTTTAAATTATAAAAATATAATATTTAAAATTGTATTTAACTATAATATTGTTGTATTACTGCTATAATACCATTTTGATCCTTCAGATTCCCAATTAATCCATCAAAATCACTTTTCCAATTCTTTACAAGGTATTATGTGAGTATTAGTGAGTTTTTTTCTTCAATTGTTAAAGTTTTTCTCTAGTAATATTTTTCTGAAATAATTATCTTTATAATTATTCTGGCTAAAGATAATTATATATTAAAATATTTTTATCATTTTAATAAAGAAGCTTTGTTATTAAATACTTCTTGTAATTGATTATTGTAGACAATTACTGCTCACTGCTATAATCACTTGTAGTTTATAACAAGTAAAAGAAATAATTGAGTAATTAATTATTTAATTGTGGCTATAATAAATTTATTTATTATATTTCATAAGAAAATTCATAGTGATATTATTAACAGCTTCATAGACACATCTTACATTTGGGGTTGTGGCCGTGTTTTAACCAGAAGTTTGGCTTTAATCATTAACTAGACTTAATTTTTCTTTTCCAAAAACTGCAATACCTACACAAATCTTACATTTGGGGGCCTGGCAGTGTTTCCTGAGCCTTGTACCCTCAATTAATATATTAATTATAATAATTTTTTCTTTCAATTCAAAAGTTAAGATCATTTTAATTTTCAAAATTTTCTTATGAATATTTTTCTTATTGAGTAATTTAAATGAATTTCATATTTCTTTACACATAGCTTTTATACATCCAAAAACTTATAAAATTCTTCTTTGAGTTACTCTGAATTGAACTTTGGTTCAAAATCTTAAATTTTAACTATTTTTTGCTTTTAAAAGGGTAGTTTCTTTAATATATAAAAAATAATAACCTTATAAAAAAATTTGAGATTATAAAGAATTATTTTCTTTTGTAAACGTTTTCTCTGGTGTCTTCAATCAGGTACATTTCAGCTGTTAATAAGCTTGGTAGGAGATACATTAACAGTCCATAATCTGAAGAAAGTATTGGAGTGAAAATTTCTGAAAGAGGCACTTTATTTAAAGAAGAGATATCCACACAGCTACCAAGAGGTGTGTGTTCTTTGTATTTTTTTCTCTATTTTCTCTTGAATTGATGTGAAAATGGTTCATACCAGAAATGGAAGCAACTATTCAGTCCAACAAAGTGGATCTGAAAAAGGAAGAGGCAATACCAAGACCAGCTCTGGCAGGCCTTCTGAAAGAAAGGCACATTTGGACAATTCCAGAGCTTCCCACCATTCCCCAAGGTCTTTACCAAAAACCTTTGATATTAACTCTTAACCTGAGCTGATTCAAGGTAATGGCTTAAGGGTTGAACCACTTCCAAGTGGAAGCCATAAAAATATCAGTCCCAGTATAAAACCTGGTACAGAGAAGCCAAGGAAGGGAAGTGGGAAATCTTTACAAGCCTTTGGAAGGGGGCCATGAACTCCTACTTACACATCAAGAGCTTTCTGGGTCAGTAGAATACCATAGAGCTCTTAGGAGGATGGAGTCCTGTGTCTTGCAAGGACAAGGTCAAAAAGATAAATTATTGGCTTAAGAGCCAAAGTCTTTTATCCATAGACCAGAAAAAGAGTTCAAAATGACCCCAGCTTTGGAGCAAGAAAGGCCAGTAGAATCAACAAGCTCCAAACCAGCTCCAGAACAGCCCAAAGGACCTCAGAATAATCAGAGAGGTCCCAGGAACAATTAGGGCAAGGCCAATTGGCACAGACCTTACCCATAAGGGTACAGGATTCCCAAATTGGGGCCTTCAGTCATGGAATGTATGCTCAATATGGCTATAACTCTTATGGAGTTCACATCCAAGGAAAAGGAAAGCACAAACAAGACTTTTTCACAAAAATAATAAATGAAATTGGATATAATAAGTCTATTATGGAGGTAAAGTTTAATCAAATTGAAGCAGAGTTAAAGAAATTTACATCAAATCTCAATTACTTAAAAAACAATGACAGAAATTTCACTGAATGGTGTAAAGTGACAAATTTCAGACTTGAGTCAGTGTCCAATACAGGTGACATAATTGAGAAGGAATTCCAAGTACAAAAGGATGAAGTGGAGGATCTTTCCATTAGTCACATTAATGACCAACTTACAATCCTGAAAAATCATGTTTTATAAATAGTTGATAATACCAATCTTTTTGCCACACATTTTCCAAGGAGTGACAGTGAAAGGCAGAAATTAAAGAATGAGATTGTTTCAAATGGGAAACAAGTTCACATTTTTCCAGACATTCTACACCTTTTACTGAAGAAAACCTTTCTGTGAAAAAAAGTTTAACCCCTTTTCTAGTAGAAAATGTAATCTCTGGAAGAGATATCCCTAAACTAGAATAATGGCCAACATTCTCTAGTGAAGGTGAATATAAAAATATTGATTTAATGAGAACAATTCATATGTTGCAGTAATATTTTCATATACCTGATTAAATGATAGTGGGGAAATTACACTCCTTGTATGCCAGAACAGCAAGGAAATGGTAATACAAGATGAGAAAATAACATGGTAAAGATGATTGTCTTTGGTGGAAATCTGAAATGATCACCAAATGGGCAAACAATTCTTGGATATTTAAAATGGAAAATTCTTTCAAAAATGACATTTTTAGCTTAGAAAAAGAGAAAACTCTTACTTGTTTCCTCAAACAGAAAGACTGATTATCTGCTTTACACCCAGATATTTCCAACTCAATTATCAATATGAAAGTATTAAGAAAATGTGGAGGAGAACTAGAAAATTCTATCAAGTGCAGATGTGTAGAAGCTTTTTAATCAGAGGACTATATTAATGCAATGGAAGATATCATTACTAGGACAAGAATTTGTAAAACCTGGACTGGAAACCCTATGGAGTCCAAAGTAGTCCAAAATACTTCTAGAGAGGAAAGAAGACCTGAAATACCTGTCTTAGATTGTAATAAATCTTGGATCACCTCACATTTAGCAAACACTTGTACCAAAATAATATAATCAATGAAGCTCAAGTCATTAAAGAGCTTCAGTGTGCTTAATAGAAAGAAGGATCTGACCAAGATTCTGCAATCTCTGGAAACACACCAGCTGAGGACTATCCTATTGAAAACATCACAGCTTTTTTTGAAGTCACTGAAGTCCAAACTCACTTGCCACAATATAGTGAAGATTGCTACAGCGTGAATAATATCCAGGAGGCCAGAATGTTTAAGACTAAACCTGATAGAGGAAAAGGTCACACTTCTGGAAAATCTTTTATTACATCAATTCAAATGGATGATGTTGAAGCCAAAGTCAATTTGGAAACAGGAGAATTTTGCACTTTTGTAGCAAAAGACTACATTTAAATCATACTCTCTTAATGGAAGAACCATCTATTACCAATATAATGTGTGTAATTTAGTAGTACCAGCAATAATATGTACCCTTTGGGCATATTTGAAATTGATCTTGTGTTTCCACACCATGAAGGAAGTGTGTGAATTAAGACAGAGATAGTAGTAAAGGACAATTTTACATCTCAGCATATCATTCTTGGAAACAATTACTTGAATATTTATTGTATTGGCATCAATTACCATGAACATAGATATTTTACAATTGGAGAAAACAAAAGACAAAAATTTTCTTTTTCCAATATGCCAAAGAAAATATCAATAATATCTTCAGAGAAAGGTACATAGAAGGAGGAATTTGTGACAAATCAAATTTTTGAAGCACAGGTTAATCCAACATTATCATCCACAATGAGGCAAGAGCTTATTGCTGTGTTATACACATATAATAATTCATTTGCTTCAGATAATGAGCCACTAGGTGCTGTTAGAGGGCATGAAGCTTATATTACTATCACTATTGATAGACCATACCCTCCAGTACTTAGAAGACCAGCTTACCCAGCAAGCCCCATAGCTAGAGAAGCCTTGGAAAAATATATCAAAGAGTTAATTCATCTTGGTGTACTAAGAAAAGTAGGCCATAATGAACAAGTTGAAGTGACAACTCCTGTTATTATTTCTTGGTATAATGATAAATCAAGGATGGTTTGAGATTTTAGAGCATTGAATACCTACACAGCTCCATATAAGTATCCAATTCCTATAATCCAAGAAGCTTTGACCCAGTTATCCAAAGCCCAGTACATAACCTCAATAGATGCATAAAAAGGCTTTAATCACAACTCTTTGACACCCAAAGCCAATAAATTACTTATCATTATAGCTAACTGTGGTATTTATGAGTATCTTAGAATGTAATTTGGTATTAAAATCCTTAATCTCATTATCAAAGAATGATGAAAACCATTTTCCCCACAGAATTATCTTAAGGATGGCTCATTTTCATATTGATGATATAATCATATGTTCAGAATCATGATCTTTGCATCTTGAAAGACTTGCAGGAGTAATTGAAAAAGTTGCAGGAGTGAATATGAAGATTTCACCCAAGAAATGCAATTTCGGCCTTGAAGAACCTAAAGCATTGGGCCATATTGTTTCTGTTTTAAGCTTGGGTATTGACAAAAATAAAGTAGCAGAAGTTTTACTTAATCCAATACCCCAGAATAAAAAAGAAAGGATGTCTTTAATTGGATTTGCCAGTTATTACAGGAAACACCTAAAATATTTTGCAATTCTAGCCAAGTCACTATATAAAATCTGTGATCAACAGACAGTATTTGAGATGACACAGGAAATAATTAAATCCTATGATAGGATAATAAAAGCTCTTACAGAAGAACCTTGACTCCTTATTCAATACTGGAATATACCTTTTAAATGGTAAATTGATGCATTTGGAAATGGATTAGGGGCAGCCCTACATCAAGTTCAAAATATTGATGACAAACATATAGAAGGGCCAGTTTGTTATATCTCAAGGCAAATCAAACCACCCTAGGCCAGATATGGTGCAAGCCAAATGGAATTATTATGCTTAGTATGGGCACTTTATAAATCACAATATTATTTTAATGAATGTTTTTTTAAGGTAATAACTGACTATAATGCCATAAAATCAATTCTGCACATGAGAACACCCAACAGACACATTTTTAGATGGAAAATATCCATTAAAGAATATAGAGGTAGCTTTACTATAGTTCATGAATCAGGGAATATACATAAGAATTCTGATGGACTTAGCGGGTGGGTATTGGCTAATACTTCTGATAACCCAACCTATGTGCCTTTAGGAGCAGAACCACAAATTCGAATTGAAGGCATTAACATAACTGATGTTGGTACTTAATTATTTAAACAAGTCAGAGACTCCTATAAGCAGAACAAGAATTTCCATATATTGACATCCTTGCTGGAAAAAGACTTTAAAGACACAGCTTTAGTTAATTCCCTGGAGTAAATATGGAAATATTCCTATTCTGAAGGAAGATCTCACTTGTTTGATGGCATAATCTACCACAGAACAAAACATTCTTGTGTAATGAAGTTATTCAGTAGATTTTTTATTAATAATATTCTGCATGATTGTCATGATAGCATCTATTCTGGACACCTGTCAGAGGACAGAATACTTGAAAAAGTAAAAAAGTGTGCATGGCGGCCATCTTGGAGAAAAGAGGCCATTGAATACTGCTATACCTGGCAAAGATTCCAAAAAGAAAACAGGAGTATAGGCAAGAAATTTGGACTTATGATCCATATTCAAGGACCAAAACCCCTTTGGAATTTGTTCACATGGATTGGGTCACAGAGCTTCCTCCAAGTGGTTACAGAAGCTATAATGCTTGTTTGGTCATTGTAGACAGATACAGAAAAACTCCCCTATTCTTACCATGTCATAAAGATGAAACTTCTATGGATACTACTCTCCTTCTATGGAATAGAGTTATTTCTCATGAAGGGTTACTTAAGAATATCATCAGCAACAGAGACCCCAAGTTCACATCTGCACTTTGGACAAATCTTCATAGATTGTTTGGGACCAATTTATCATTTTCTACAGCATGTCACCCTCAAACTGATGGGCTAGCAGAGAGAACAATTCAAACTTTAGAATAAATGATAAGGCAATTCTTTGCCTATGGATTAGAATTCAAAGACTCAGATGGCTTTACCCATTACTGGTGTACTCTAATACCTGTATTAGAGCTGGAATAAAAGACAACAGTTTATTCTTCCACAGGTAAAACTCCTTCTATGTTAGAAAAAGGATTAAATCCAAGACTCCCAGGGACACACTGAGGAAAGACTTGATTTAAATCCATCCTACAGCTTCCATTTTCAAAATTATGCTTTATACAGTGAAAAATCATGCAAAAGAAAGTATGAATTGTGCTTTTGACTATTCAAAGCAGAAGTGGGACAAGAGTAATAAAGTACCAGCCTTCAAAGTAGGGGTGTTAGTTCTGGTTTCAATCTTGGATTTTAACAATATCAAAGTCCCAAAGGAGCTCAAAAAATTTTATATAGAACCTTTTTTTATTGTTTCCTTACATGGAACCAATGCAGTTCAAGTGTAATTGGATGACTAATTGGAAAATAAACACACCACCTTCCCATTTGGAGTGATTAAACCTTATCAACCAGCTGGCAAAGAATTGTTTCCTTTAGCTTTACCACAAGTGGAACAGAATTAAGACAAAAAGATAAATAAAGTCATTAAAGAAAGGAGACTTAGGGGTAAAAATCAAGGAGAATATCTTTTCAGATATAGATACTCAGTGCATGAAGATGAGTGGCTGGCAGAATCCGATATACCTGACTCAGAAAGCTTTTGCAAAGATTTAGGCATTAAAGAAGGCCACAAGCCTGAACATGCCTATAAATGGTATTTGAATTACTTGATCTGAGTAATATGAAGAGGTTGTAAAGTGGACATTAACTCCCCTTTGGCGCTTTGTTTCTTCTTAATATCATTGATAGAATTGTAGTACAATTTTATTTTTTTGGTGGGAGGGTATGTGGACCTTGAGGTATATTTTACATATCCAAATATGCCACAAAAAATATAAAACTAACCTCCAAGCTATTCATAACCCATGATTCATTCATATATCCAAAATTTATCATTCTTGATTTAAGAAAAGATGATTAACCTTTTTGTGAGTAAGCAAATCCATGGATTTGAGGCCAGATTTGAATTCTACACAGAAATTCACCTACAGTAGCTCCATAGAGTTAATAAGCTTAAATTAACTCCATGAGGTGGTAATATGGAAAATACTTCAAGAAAACATCATCAATACCACATAAAAGAATTGTGAAACTTTTTTTTTTCTCAATTTCACGCCAAAATAATGGGAATGTGAGAGATCCTATATTAAATATACACTAATATTAGTGTTATGCATGTTTGTGTAATTTAAAAATACAGTATTTTTAAATGAAGTTTTGGTAAAACAATAGTGTATATCAGTCTTGAAGCTTGAATTACTATTCTTGACATAACCATAGCTAAGGGGGACAAAAGACATCAAAGAGAGCCAGGGTACCCAACTTCTGAGGCCTCTAAAGCATTGATAGGTCTAAATCTTGGATCCATGGCTGATAATTGCCCAGTTGGTCTACTAAGATCTTTTTAGAACTTTTTTATCAAACTAGAGTCCCATTAAATCATAAGAAAATGACAAATAGGATGCTATTTTGACATGGAAAGGACATAAAGAGCAAATCTGACTCCTGTAACCATGTCAATTATTAATGATTTTCCATGGATAAACCTTTAAAGAATAATTAAAACCCCTTTTGTACTATTATCTATCCATTTACCTCATGGCAACCAGCTATACTGTGCTATTTGCAATTCTACATAGAAATAAGGTGAAAACTTCAAAAATTCATTGAAAATACAATTCTTAATTAATCTTTCTGAAGATTTCAGGACTAATGAAGAGTTTTTTTTTCATGTATAAACTAAAAATAATTATGACTTAATAATTAGAATTAAAAGTCTTACTTACACTCCATGTTTGATGATTCCACATGAAACACTGAATCTTCAAAAAATCACAGAAAATACAACCTGTGAGTAAATTTTCAATAACTTTTATAACTTTGATAAATTAATTCTTATTTTTAAAATGAAATAATACTTACAGTTGCTAATCATTTTATTCTTAACTATAAATGGGTTGGTAGTCACATAAAAGACTTAATTAAGTAATTATGACAATCTTACGTGACAACAGATGATACAATCATTAATCCAAACAAGATAATTGGTTTTTCAATCACTTATATTTTTTTCTCCACCAGACACCTCTGTGAGCTGTTATTGACTTACAAGAGGTTTCCTCTTGCTGTTTTTTCCAAATACTCTTATCATCCAATTATATCTTTAGTACCAACAAGTATTAGTTAAATTTTTTCTTAATTTTTTTACTTCTTTCAGAATCAATCAGACAGACATAAAATCATAGAAACAAACTATAGAAAATATTATTCAACTATCATATTGCTTTATTACTATGATAAGACCATTTTGATCCTTTGAATCCACAATTAATCTGTTGAAATCACACTGCAAATTTTCTACAAGGTCTCATTGGAGTATTAGTGAGTTTTTTTATTTAATTCTTAAATTTTTTCTTTAATAATATTTTTCTCCAAGAATCATCATTATAATTATTATTGCAAAAGATAGTTATATATTGAAATAGTTTTATTATCAAATATTTCTTGTAATTTATTCTTGTAGAAAATTACTTCTTACTGTCATAATCACTAGTAGTGTATAACAAGTAAAAGGAATTATCAAGTAATTTTTTATTTAATTGTGACTATAATAAATTTATTAATTATATTTCATGAAAACATTCATAGTACTGTTGATTAATAGTGATATTATCAACAGTTTCATAGACACATCTTATACTTTTTTTAAAATTCCAAAAGGGCCTGGTCCCTTGTCTACCCATTCCTCTTAGGCGTGGGGACTTCTGCAGGATAGTCTCCTTTCTCCCTTTCCCATCTCCTGTGAAAATATTTTTTCTTTAAACAGAGTATGTGGAACCTTTTGGGGTCCCACAATTGATGGATCCTTTAGGATCCCATTATCATACTTCTTTTTCCCTTGAATGGCTCTCATTAATGACTGTCCCTGCAGAAGTCCCTCAAAAGGCCTCTTGGGAATGATGGTGGCCTGCCACTCAGAAATAAGGGAACCCACTTGGAAGAATCCAAAGAATTAGATAAATTTCTCTAATATGAGATGCAATAAGATAAAAGGAGCCAAATGGCCAAACAGCTGACCAAGTAAGTCCTTAATCACTGTTTCCACCTTCCAGAAATAATAATGGAATTAGAAAAGAATATTACCACCAATATCCACTGACAGTCAAAGAAATCAAATGTTCTAAATTACTGGCTTGATAATATAATTATTCAATGAAGAAATGAAATAAAATAAATTTAAAATAAAATCATAGTATATTAATTAACTGGGGGAAACCCCCTCAGAGTTGAAAGAGAGGGTTGTATATATGAACAGTTGATAGTATTAAACCTTCAGGCTGAAAACTGATCTGTACTAAACCTTGAGGCTGTATTGAGTTATTTGGAAAAATACAGCTTTCCATGATTTGAGGATCAACTGGGTTGAATTATCTTCCCAGTGACTGAAATTTAAATACAGGCCTCCATGGAAGGTGACTGTATTTAGTGAGTTTGGTTGTCAAGATGGATTGAGGGAGACTTTAAGCTTGAAAACTTGATTTCAAACTACCTCTTGAATAATCCCTTTAGAATGAACTGCCAGTATTCCCTTGGAGGAAGACTTTAGAAATAAAAATATCCAATGATTTCTTGATTCCATAATTGTTATTTGAGAAGAACACTTGTGTTTGAGCCTTGATTAATCCTCTGTATGATGTGGTGCCTTGATTTAATTTAAAAAGGTTCATAATGGTTTATAACACCATTTATGGAACTCTTGGTTATTGGAGGGAAAATTTTCCAATGTTCTTTTGAAATTATTACCAGGAGTAAAGTGAGAGAAAAGGATTTTTGGGTGGCTTTGGGGCTTGCAGAAGTGTTTTTTCCATTTTTGGGTTCTTTGGCCAAAACAAACCTTTACAGGCCTAAAACTGTATTTGCCCAAAAAAGGGCACATCTGGCGATTAAGCCCCAAATGGCCTAGTATGGTCATTTGGGCATATCTTCTAGAATTAATGGGAAAATGGAATATTAAGGCATAGTGCACCAAAAGGTGAAAATTTTGCAAATCTGTACTTAAGTGCTACAAATAATAATTCATCCTTTTGGGATTTAGTCCCCTTGTTTACTTGGAAATTCCTAAAAGTTGCCAAGAATAGCCTGATGATGGTGAAGGGGGCAGGTTGGCCCCAGATAAAGAAATGGCCATAAAACTCCAAGGCAAAAGTGGCTAATTTGGCCAGAAAACTATGTATATAGCCAAATTTCCATAAATCAGATCTGGAATTGACATTATGTAAAATGGTCCAAGAGGGTGATTGTTGATTGTTTTGACAAAGACACACCTACACCCCTGTAAAATATTCATTGTCTATGGAACCTATGGTACTTGGGGTTTTACCCCCTTCCAAAATTACATTTGTGGACCCTGTGAGACCCTTCTATACACATTTCCATGTTTCCCAATTATCTTCTGACAGACTCTATCAAAAAGGTACCTTCTATGGGTGAAAATCCTATTAGTATGACCCAATGATGGGTTACTACTTTCCTGAGCTGCATACCTTTGAGGAGTAAATGTTTGTGATCTTTTACCTTCAAGCTAGACCTAGCACTAGCTTTTCAGCTTTTCTCAGCTTCTGATTCTGTTTTAACCTTATCTACCTTTCCCTAATCTCCACAGCTTTGTGGATTTCTCTTCTGAAGCTTTCACTACTCCACAGTTCTGCAGATTTCTCAGAATCTTTTGAATTATGAAACACCATCCACACTATATTGTTTGAGTAAATTTAGCTTATATAAAGCAGAAAAAAATTCTCTCAATCATTTTTAATAATTTTGGTTTTTTTTGTTTTTTCAATATTGGGGAAAGGCAGGAGATTAATTTTAAAATAATTAGTTTTATGAGCTCGTTACATATAAATACAATCTTTTATTTTTTAAGAATATTAAAACTCTTCATAGATCCTACTTATTCCAAAAATATATTTATATTTAGTTATTCATCCCAAAATAATAGAAAATGATATTTCTATCAAATATAGAAAACATAGTTCAAAAGTAAATAGATCTAAAATGAGACTAATTGAATAATTTTGAATAAAAAGAATAAAAAAAATTAATTTCAACCATATTAATAGTCAAAGTTCAATTTCACTCAAGTTTAACAAGTATGCTTCCATTGTCTTAATACAAACTATATACATTTTATGTATTAGATCTATATTTATTTTATCCATATTTTATCTCCCCTAAATTTCTTAAAATAATGACTCTCAAATTCAATTATTAATAATTATTTTATCTTTATCTTTGACAGATTCAAATATTCCACTATGTCAAAATTCTAAATTCCAAAAAATTCATTTTTTATAACAAATATTCCAATTAATAGATAAATTTTTATATCAAAATGATACATTCTATCTTCCAAAAACTACATAAACTGATATTTTATAATTTCCTTTCACAGTCTATGATATTTTGAAGATTTGGTTCTTTTATTATCAGAATAATTATCAATTGACCCCTTTCAATTTTGTCAGAGGAAAATTTCCCCAAGTTCAAAGTTAAATAAATATATTCTGCTTAAAAGATTAATATATCTTAAGTATAACCTATCTTTTTCTAAGTATAATTTTTTTATTAAATAATGGTGATATTCACAAAATGTGTACTCCATTTTTCCTAAGGCCTTCTTGAAATAACTCTCATTTCATTAATCTTAATGATTTTTTTAAATTTCAAATGGAAAATCTTACTTTTAGGGGAGAAGAAGCATAATAAATATTATTTCTTAATAAATATAGATTTTTATAAGAAAAATCAATTTCATGGTAGAGTCATTCTTACATGATATCTTTATGTTAAGAAGATCCTTGAGTCCTTAATAAATTCTCTCATTAATGAAAGATTACAAAATAATATTTCTATATCTTTAATATCACTTTTTTATGGTTTACCATAAATAATTGAATGAAAAAAATAATATTTAAGCTATAATATTCATTTAAAGCCCTATAAATTAGAACTTCAATTTTAAATTATGTTTTGAAACTAAATAATATGAATTTGAAAACAAAAACAAGTAAATGAAGCATTATAGTAATCCTTCATGAATTTATTTTTGAGCTACTTAGTTTTTAAAAGCCTCATTAAAAAAGATAAAAAAGAGTTAAATAAGTAAGCTGAAACTTTATGGCTGTAAATTTAATTTGTTCCAAAACTTTAATTTTAAAGTTCAATTTTTCTTCCTATTTCTAACCTATATCCAGATCATCTCCAAGATTAACACCTTCTGTCAGTTCTATCTGCTTTTATCATTGCGACTCCTATAAGATATCATAGCTAAAAGATGTATATCCATAATAGCCCCCCCTTATATTTTAAAATACTTAGTTAATAAAATGAAGGGTCTTGATCTAAAAGCACATTGAAATATATCAATTTCTTGAATTAAATAACATTCCCAATTGAACTTTAAAAACATAAATTTTTATTTGAATTAGATATTGTTAATTTGTAGACAATTGAAGTTAGTTTTTAATACCTAACCTCATTGGCTGGAATTCTAATCCTAAGAATTAATTACATCTGAAGTAAAAAAAACTCAACACCTCTAATTTATCTTCCATATTGATATTGTCAATTCAGATTTAAATCCAATGTGACCCAAAAAACTTTCATCTAAAAATAAATCTAAGTCTGATTTCTTATTCTCTGCAAATATTTTAAGATACAATCATCTCTTTATATTAAACTGTCTTAAATTAAAGAATAATTTTTCATCCTGTTCTGGATTTTTTGTAAAGACCTCAGCTGGAATCTTACAATTATCAAAGAAAATTTAATTTCAATTGATGAAAAATGAAATCAATAAGAGATCTAAAAATTGATTTAATCTTTAACCAAATAATATGTGAGACCAATGGTATAATTATAAAAATAAATAAATTTCATAAGAAACTTTTTAAATCTTCACTGGGGCTGTAGCTTATGTAAATTACAAAAAAAAAGTTACTCATAGAATGGCTCAAGAACTGGAAATCATTTTCTCATGCTATCAGAAAAATGGATTATATTTTGGTAACAAACCACATATATCTCCAATGGAAATTTTCAATCTACAAAATATAAAAATAGATGATTCAGCTTATTTTGTGAAATATTTGTATTTTGATGATGTAGGTGATATCTCCTCTATATTTTCAGAAAAAACTCACATTAAAAAGTAATTTTTTATTGAAAAGAGAACATATCTTCCAATAAAAACCCAATTCTGATTGTAAAAATGAAAGATATGCTAATGGATCATCAGAATAGCATCAAGATCAAGGAAAAATGTATTTTATGCCAATTTGTTATTATTTCTCACATTGTTTTGAGTTTTTTTTACTTAATATTAACAGAGGCAAAAAGAATACCCATTCAGTGACTTCATAAATTTATCTTAATTTCATTATGAATATTACTGATGATTATTTAAATGAAGAAGGAAAGGTGGAATCATCTCTTAATCCTTTACTATCAACTCCTTTTATAAGTACTATCAAGTGTGAATCATTGAGTAATTTAAATTCCAAGAGTTCATCATTAAAAAATAATTTTAATCATCTCATCACATCATGTGAATCTTGATTGAAAGCCCATCCTTAGGGTTATTAGAGATACTTTGGAAATTTGGAAATATGTTTTATCTGATATTATTATTTTAAATTTTATGGAATTAAATGGATATTGAAAGATTTTATTAATATAAAATGAAGTTGAAAGTGGAGAAACGGGTTTCAATTAAGCATAATTAGAAGTCTTAAATCTAAAAACAAATAAAAATTCCAATTAAAGAAGAAGAAATTTACTTTTTTAGGAAAAGAAATTGAAAATTTAAAGTTATTTTAAAAAGAAAAATCTGAATCTTAAACTTAATTTTCAGAATGATCAAAAAATAATGAGCTTACCATGGAAGTTTCATAATCAAATTGGTTAGAAACAGAACTTTACTTAATTATGAATTTAATAAAAAATAAGGAATTTCATTAATAAAATAGTTCTGTAGGTTTTTAACTTTTCTAAATTTCCAATGGAATATATGTGAAAGATTTATTTGGTATTCCATAAATTAATGGTAATTAAAGATCTCATATTCTTTTTTTAATCCATAGGTATTTTATATTTCATATTTTTCTGTCTATTGCGATAATTATGAGGGTTTATCTACGTATTATATACAGGATTTAATATCCATGAGTGGGGATTGATGTTTTAAAGAATATAAAAAATATTTAATCTTAAAAATAATTATCAGAATTGATATCATTGGAATTACAAAATCTTGCTAATCTTTTTGAAAACCTTCACAAAAAAGAGCCAAGATTGTATCATTACTAGTATCAATATATCTTTCAGAATTATGAGTAAAATCCTTGTCCCTCCAAATTATTTGAAACATTCCATTAGTTTGAGAAAAATAGACTTCAAATTCATTTTCAGTAAAATTAAACCATACATTTGATACTTTCTGTTATATATTTTTATTGATTTATTCATTAATTTTATTTAAATTCATCAACCATCAATTTTCCTCAGTTGAAGCATCTAGGTCTTTATGTGGTTTATTGAAAGATTCCTTTTTTGTAAAAGTTAAAAATTATGCAAAGTTTTTAGGAGTTAAATCATCATCAATAGTATTAAAAAGGATGGAATTCTCTTCTTTTTAATATTTTTTGCTTCATTAAATATTCCAAATGCTTTATTTTGAAGTGGTTTTTCAAGGTGAACTCCTAACCTAGCTAGCTTTGGTTCCCAATCATTCCAATCTTTCTTTTTTTAATTTGATTTTTAATCCATAAAATCCTACTCTTTAATTCTTTGTGATTGATTTCCACCATCCAAAAGGTCAAAATTCACCTTAGATTCTCTTATTGATAATTTTTACTTTTTAGAAGTATCTTTTCTTTTGTAAAAAGGTCTTCAAAAGGTAATTGCATTTTAGTTTATCTTCCAGTGAAATTTGAAAAAATGGGAGGAAAATTATGATTATGTTTGAAGTTTTTTTTGGGGGAAAAGACAAGGGTTTATTAAAAGTAAATGGTGTGAAAGATATCATTATTCTTCAAAAAATGGAAATTCTCATGGAATTCCAATATTTGTATATTTTTGGATTAATAGATTTTGGCTTTCAAAATTCCTTCTTGAAGCTTTTGTAAGGGGACAATCAGATAACTCAGAATAATTATCACTATTGTCATCTTAATTATGGGGGGTTGAGGTGGATGGCGTGAATGCTTTATTATTATCTAATCAAGGTATTGAATGAACTATATCATCCATATATATGTAAATAAGATTAAAATTTAATATTAGAAGTCTTTTATTCTACTGTGGGAAACACCTAAAAGGTGCACCCATTCATTATATGATAAAGTCACAGAACTTCTAGAGCCACTGATAGGTAAATAATATACCTAATATTCAATTTCAATTTTATTAAATGAAATTTATAAAATTACTTTAATTTCCTTGAGTTTTTTATTTTCTTTAGATAGCCTCAGAAATTTTCTTCTTATATTTCTTACTTGAATAAACCATTCTTAAATTAAGATTTTTTTAAATATCATAAAAGAAAAAAAAATTAGTCAAATTGGTTCCTATAGTTTTACAAAGTAAGAGGAAAAAAGAAGAAAAGATTGTTTTTTTTTATTATTTTTTATAAAAATAAGTTAAAAAGAAATCACTTTTTAATAAAAAAAAAATGTAAAAAAATAAATAAATAAATTTTGACCAAAACTGGCTTTTAGTGGTATTGATAGTAATGTTGATTAAAAAAAAACTTTTTCTTTTATCTTTCAAATGAAAATAAAATATCAAATTAAAAAAAAAATAACTTTTAAAAAATTCAATTAAAATACCTTGTAAAGCTATTCAGATTGAAGGAAAGCAAAAAAAAAAAAACAACCTTAAATATAAAAATTAAAATAATAACTAAAAAAAGAACTGGGAAAAAAAGAATTAAATAAATAATAATTTCAATTTATAAGGCCTCTTTATAAGAATTTTAGTTTAGATTGAGGTCAATTGAAAAAAAAAAAATCATTAGAAAAAAAAAAATTATTCTAAAATTTATTAGATTCAAAAATTTTTTTTTTTTAAAAAAAAAAAAAAAATTCATATCAAAAAAAAATTAATTTAAAAATAAAAAAAATAAAAAAAAAAATAAAAAATTCAATTAGAAATCCTATTAATTTTGAGGAGATTAAAAGAACCAAAAAAAAAAAAAAAAAAAAAAAGGAAAAAAAAATTAAATTAAATTTATTTATTAATTTATTTATTTATTCTTTTTCTTTTTAAAAAAAAAAAGTAAAAATTATTTTATTAAAAATTATTTTATTAAAAATGTTTTTAAAATTTATTATTATAAAAATTAAATTCAAATTATTTGTTGTTTTTTTTTTTTTTTTTTTTTTTCACAAAAGATTTATTAAATATTTTAATAATTAATAATAAATTTTAATATTATTTTTAATTTAATTTTTTTTTTTTTTAATTCTTAAAAAATTTTAAAATTTAATTAAATTTTTTTTTTTTCATAAAAAAAAAAAAAAAAATCATTTAATATTAAATAATTTATAAAATATTTTTTATTTAAATTTAATTTAAAATTAAATTTTATTTAATTCATAAAAAAAACTTCCTTTAATAATTAAAATTAAATTTTTAAATAAAAATCTTTTATTTTTTAAAAAGAAAATAATTAAAACTTTCTTAAATAATTATTTCTTTAATAAAAATTTCTTTTATAAAAATTTGAAATAATTATAACTTGAGCTTAAAAATTTTTATATTAAAAATTAATTATTGATTTTAATAGAATTATTTTTGTATGATTGTTTTAGATATTTATTTTTTTAAATACTCTTGATACATTTAATGATCCTTAAAGACCATTATCTCAAGCCAAAAAAAAAATTACTTATTCACATCAATTCATTCATACACTATATCACAAATAGAGTTGATAATTTGTATATATTATTCTCAATAACATGTTGAAGGAAATACTTTTGCTTTTTATAGAAAATTAACTTATGAATAATTGAGTTTTCTTTGAAATGATTTAATCAAGTTTCTATAAATAAACTCAATGAAACCTTGAAATACTTATATTTTTTCTTGACTGAGATATCTCCCTGAATTCATTATGATTGAGACATTAAAGATAAGATTAATTCTATCTAAATAGTTCTGAAATTATTCTTTTTTTTTTTAAAAAAAAAAAAAAATCTTAAATTTCCCTGAACAATTTAAAATAATTTATTAATCCTCCCCAAATTAATATTGTGTACAATTATTACCAAATTTGAAAATTTCTATATCAAATTTTTCTATATTTTCATTTTTTTTTTTTTGGAATATTTTATTCAAAATAATTATAATTTAAATCAATCTTTAAAATCTTTTATATTATTTTAAAAATATTTTTCAAAGATCAATAAATTATTATCCTTTAAAATCACTTGTTTTTTAAATGTAAGTTAGTTGAAAAAATTGGGGGTTAATAAGATATGGATTGTCATGGAAGTAATTTATATTTATTATTAGAATGTATTTCTATAGTTCTTCATCAGTATCATATTGATCTTTTGGTAAATATAAGAAAAGCTTTAATTGATCATTAATTTCAAATAAAGAATGAATTTTTATTTTAATTTCTTAAAGAAAGATGAGATTTTGGGATAAAAAATTACATAAATTAAGATTTGATATTTACAAAAAAAAAAAAATCCTCAAAAATTAAATTTGGTATTTGTGTTTTGAAAAAAATGAAGGTTTTTCAACTGTTTTATTTATTAAATTTTAGGAGATTTTAATATTTAGAATATTTAAAAATTAAATTTAATTAATTAATTAATTGATTAATTTTTTTTTTTTTTAAAAAAATTCTTAAAAATTATTCACTTAATAAAAAAAAAAGTTATTAATTTCAATTAAAATATTTAAATTTTTTTTTTTTTTTATAAATTAAATTAAATTAAATAATTAATAAAAAAAAAAAATAATTTTAAATTAAAAAAATTAAATAATTTTGAATTAAAAAAATTAAATATAAATTATTATTATTTTATTTATTTATTTATTTATTTATGAAAAAAAAAAAAAATGAATTTAAATTTCTTTAATTTTTTTTTTTCAAATCAAAAAAAAAAAAAAAAAAAAAATTAATTTAAATTTCTTTAATTTTTTTTTTTTTTCAAATCTAGAAAAAAAAAAAAAAAAAAAAAAAAAAAATAGAAGATAAAATTAATTAAAAATAAAAAATTTCTTTTTATAATTAAATAATAATAATTTTTTTTTTCTTTGAATTTGAATTTAAAGATTTATAATTTAAAATTAATTAATTAATTAATTAATTTTTTTTTTATATATTAAAAATAATAATAATAAAAAAAAAAAAATATTCTAAATTTTAATTAAAAGTTATTATTATTATTATTTTTTTTTTTTTATTATTATTAAAATTAAAAAAATATTAATAAATAATTAATTATTAAAAAAAAAATAATTAAATTTTGAAATTACTTAAATAACTAAGATATATATATATATCTTATTTAGAAATACTTTTATATCTTTATTAAAAAAAAAAGAGCATAAAATTCTTTTTTTTTTTATTTTTTTTATTTTTTTTTTTTAATTAAAAATTAATTAAATTTTATTAAATTTAATAAAGTTTTTTTTTTAATAAGTTTTTTAAAAATATTTATATAATTTTTTAATAAATTTATTTTATAAATAGATTTTAAATTATTATAGAATATATATATATATATATATATTTAAAAAAAAAAAAAAAAAAAAAAAATTAAAATTATTAAATATAATATTTTTAATATAAAATAAAAAAAAAAAACAAAAAAAACCATATAATCTTAAATAATTTAATTAAATTTAATTTTTAACTTTTTTTTTATTATTTTATATTTTTTTTTCTTTTTATTATTTTTTTATTTTATTTTTTTTAAAAATAAAAGTTTTTTTTTTTTTTTAAAAAAAATAAAATAAAAAAAAATAAAATAAAATAAATAATAATATTTTTTTAACAAATTCTTTTTTCTCTTTGTTTTTTTTAAGAAACATTTTTTCTTAGAATATATATATATTATAAATTGAATTCCTTTAAATTTAATTTTTTTTTTTTTTTTTGAAAAGTTCTTGGAGGGTATTATTTAAATTTATTAACAACATAAACTAAAAAAATAATATAAAGGATATTTATTTCACACTATTTTTAATTTCTAAAACATAGTCAATTTATACATTGTTATGTCAGAATGAATTTTTGGAAAGTTTTGGGTCCTCTAAGACCTCACCTTGACCATTTAATTATATGATAATAAAGGATCAATTGCCAAGTTATTGAGCCTCACCTAGGTGGAGCGTGGGGCCAGGCTTAGTTTTACTTTTTTTGAATAGGAAAAGATGTTGTAGATATTTCTTGACAGCCAAGTCGGATGATTTGTCGCTCTCCCAGGCTGCTGGAATTGTGACTCTTATCAAGAGATGATATCAGCAACCTCAGGGGCTTGGTAAGGTTGTTATCAATCGACCCACAGTTGATAGAGCTCAAGCTTCAACACGCAAGCTAGGTTGCCACGCTGCATCAGCCTTGAACGTCTCTAAATGTCTTGTTTAAATGTGCTATATGTCAAAGATTAAAGTTTTTATTTTGGATTGAAGTAAGTTTTTGCAACACTGAAAAGTGCCATCATTTTGAAATGAAGGTAGAATCCTATAGTTATCTTTTTAAGATTATACCAAAGCGACGTCTAACAACTGACTTTTCCGGGTGGTTCCTCAGTCAACACTATCTAAGATTAGATATTTTGGAGTCTCAAGAATTCTTTCTGGAAGTTTCTGAATAGCAATGAGCATGTTGATGGAATGGGAGGGCAGCTTGGCAAAGAATGATTAGTTTCAAGATTACATAAAAACAGCTACCCCTGCCAAGAGTATCATTTACAGGTGCAAGACTGCAAGAGGTTTGATTTTTTTTAAGGCTGTAGTCGGATTTTGAGAGCTGTACATGAAGATAGCATATGCTGCTACCCAGCGATTCCTACGAGTTTCCAAGTTCCAACTTGCAGAGCAATTTCTGGCCGCAAGCTACTCTTTACAGTATTTTTGTCACTCAAAAGATCCCATGGAGCTTAGTTTGTGGGTTATCTACTTTTGATCCAAGATTCAAAATCGCACGACAGTTTATTTTTCAGCTTAAAGCTGGAGCTGGATTGGAATAAAGGAAAGTACATTTTCCATGAGAATGGTAGACGTGTTAAGGCGTTTGAAGACCGATGATGAGCTGGCTGTCTGAGCATTTGAAAGGATTATTGTTAGCGGAAAAGGCAAAAATGGAGTGATAGATATTTGATTGAGGGAATAAGCAGCCTCAAGCAAGTCAAAGCGCATGTTTTTTAAGCAATAATCCAGTTTAGTTAAATTTCATTTGTCTTTAGGAGAATTGAAGGTGAAGGCAGGCTGTTTTTGGGATGAGCTCAAGGAAGGAAGGAATTTACCGGTTGAGGATAGTATACTTGCAGTTGTTGCTTTTTGGATTCTCCAAAGAGAATTTTTAATGTTGAGCTGGTGAAGTTCTTGGGATATAGCCGGTATGGTATAGATCCGACCTGCTTGTGATGGCGCGAGGACAAGAGGCCTGTTGGACTCAAGAGCACGCCAAGTGGTTGAACAGTAGTTCTGAGACCAAAATCTGGCGATTCTTGGAGATTCAGATCATCAGAAGATCAGGGTCAGGGTCAGACTCAGATGTGATTGGATGAATGACCCCAGCGGAAAGATTGCCAGGGCAGATTTGTCGGAACGAAAATTTCCGACGATGGTCTTGGCGCCGAGACTGGTTCGGGTATTCTTGAGTGTGTACTCAATAAATTTTCTATAGAAGAAATTAAAAAGGTTCATTATTCCTCTGAAAATAGAGTCAAGAAGACCGATTCTCAGCCATTGAACAATACTCAAGAGGCAATAGCCACAATACTGATTACGGAAAATCAACCGAAACCTGAGAGGCTGACACTGACAGGTTTAAGGTTGATCTGGAATGCTGGATGATAGAGTAGAGTTAGTTTAGTAGACAACTAGACTTGATTAATGATGAGCTAGAAAATATAAATTAGAAATCCAGATTGGAGTACAGTTGTACATGTAGTACGAATCGGATATCGATTTGAGATCGGACGGTAAGATAGAGATCGCAACGTTGGAGGGTGTTGTGGCGTTGAGGTTGGCTAGAATGCTGGATGGGCTTAGTGGCCGATCTGCCCGGATGAGAGGCGATAGGTCGTCATATCGACATTAGAGACAGAGGCAGAGGCTAGAGCTGCAGCCCAAGGACGAGCAGCGGCCATTAGAGAGTGATTCGTGCTCGAAATCTGAGAGCATGACTAGTTTGACTGGATTAGCTGGATTGCAACTACCACCCTGGAGCACCACCCTTGAGCACCGTCTAAGGATGAGCGTTACTTTTGACTTTTAACTTGAAAACTGAAAACTCCAAAAGATTTTTCTTGACTCAAATCGTAATTTCAAGATTCAGTACTAGATTTCTCACCAAAAAAGAAAAAAAAGGTGGAAGTTTGAAACTTGAATTTGTAGATTTGGCTGTACAGTACAGTACATTAGGGGGGCTCAATCTTTGACTGATTTACTCAAAAACATATTCTGATTTAGCCAAAATAATGCCTTGGTAAATTTAAATGACCATATGAGGTCATTGAGATGCAACTTTGGTGAAATTGAGCAAGCTACCCCCGAAAAAACCCTATCCCCCCTGACCCATGACCCATGACCCATGACCCATGAGTCCAAGTTTTGATTTTTTAATTTTAGATTTCGTGTTTATTTTTATTTTAGTTTTTCAAGTCCCAAAAATTGGGGGGGGGGGAACCCACACTCCTGTATCGCCTTGGGATCTTTCAATATTCGGCATGCCAGATTTTCAGGCGAATTTTATGATATCCCAGGCAGATTTCAGTCAATGATGAGTAGGAGCTTCCCTATGTAAATTGTAAATTATAAATCATAAATTGTAAATTGAAATCTCCTATGCAAAGCAAATCCAAGCTGGAGTTGGAAACTCGGAGTTGGAGCAAGCGTAGATCGGAAGATCAATCTGGCTCAGTTGGGTTGGGGGTGAGCCCACTGATGCAATTGGAGTACTCTACCACTGCTACTGCCACTGCTACTGCTACTGCTACTGCCAATGTGTCTTGAAGCTATAAAGCTAGCTCATCACTCCTCATTGGGGTGATTGGCCATCAGTCTCCCAGTGCGCTGCTATCGGCTCAAGAAGATTGACAAGATAATTTCAAAACTCAAGATTTTGTTCTAGACTTCGGTTCTGCTATCTGCTATCTGCTAAATTCGCTAAATTGGCTAAATTCTTGCAGTACTCTATCTGACTAGAGATCGGTGCTATACTATTCACTAGCATTGCTTCATAGTTCATAGAATCACTTAGAATAATAAAAAACTTCAAACGATCCAAATAATCCAAAGAAAGATAAAGAAAACGACTCCTCTCAAAAGATTCTTACAATCGACCTTCTTATCTTCACCGGCCATATCATCTACCTACTACGCTCCCTTCATCGCTCACAAAAATCAAACTACATGCTTGGTTTCATCGTAACTTTGTTTGCTTTGACTTCCGTCTTGGCCTTGATACTCACCACCCATCCTGTCCTCGCCGCTGCCTACAAGAGTCTGTATAGCCTCTCAAGACCCATAGGCACTACTAGCCAATCCATCTTGTCATGATTTAATTGCTAATCTTGATTTGGTCACCCTCATTTTGGGTTAATGACTTGCTCTGTTTGTCTCCCAGGCGAAGCTTTCCAAGGTTCAGGTTCAATTCAACCTGAATTATCCGCCCCACGACCTTGGGTTAAATCAATCAGGAGCTTATCGACCGACTCAAATCGTCAAAATTTATCACCCCCCACCAAAGATCGTCATCAAAGATACAAAAGAAATGAATTGGACAACGCTCATGACAAAAACCTACAAAAAGAAAAATGGGCCGCTTCTACCCAATCCACTGCTTTTTCTAACCCTCGTCCATGGGTTCTAAAAACTAAACAAGACGATCAAAAGTAATCACTTTCGAACTTTAGTTGACGTTCGTATTCAAAATCCTCTTCTCATACTCAAAAATAAAACTGATTTAATTTGGCTACCTTTCTATCCAGGAGCATACGGATTAAGAATTTTTGAATCATTTTAGCCAACTAAAATCCGGTGCTAATTTCTCTCAAGCTCAAATCAAGTATCAAATTTCTATTTAATAGTCATCTTCAAATTTAAACACGCAAAACCTAAGATTCAAATCAATTTAAGAGTTTCTCCTCTTCTACACTAGCTTTTGAGAAAATCTCTTGCTTTAAACGTGTCCTATTAAAATATAATAGTATTAGTCCTCTCACCGGAAATCTGGGTGAGCTTAGCTACTCCCTCAAAGTCTTCTCGTTGAATTACTTTCAACTTAAAGAATTTACACGCAATTTAGCTTCTTTTTATAAGTCAAAATAAAACCAATCTTCATCATTAACTCTATCGTTTTGATCGAATTTGACAAATGCCGCACCCATCTCATGATGATCAATTATTTGAGCCTTCAAAGGGAATAATTTCTTAAAGAATTCCAACTTGGATTCTTTATAAAAGTTTTCATTCTCACCCTTCAAATTCTTTCCTTACATTAAGATTACAAAAATGATAAAGTAAATTTCATTCTTATTTTCCAGAAAAGAATTTGAAATGTCCCTGTGAGATGCCTGACAACATTGACAAAAGAATTAATTTTTAACTGCTTATTCACAAAACTCATCTGGAAAAATAATGTTTTGAAAAAATATACCTAAAAATATCATAAGTTTTGGTCAGTTTAAAGAAAACATTTCCAAAAAGACAAGAATTCAAAATTGACAAACAGAAAGGAAAATAAAAACCTATTAAAAGGTTTCATCAATTTTGTTTAAATATTTATAAAATCAATAATCAAAAACATGAAATTAAAATTAAATTAAAAAAAAATTCAATTGAATTAAAAAAATAACATCATTAAATCTTTATCTCTAAATAAATAAATGAATATTTTTATTCTGAAAAAAAAAAACTCAAATAATTTTATTTTTAAATAAAAAAAAAAATTCTATGAATAATAATAATAATAATAATGAAACTTGATTAATTCAATTTATAAATAAACTTAATTTGAATTATAATTAAAATCAATTATTTTCTTTTTTGAATTTTTTTAAAAAAAAATTGAATATATATATATGTATTGATTTATGGTGTATAAAATGATTTTAGCCTGTTTTCAAGTCAAAAATATTTGATAAATAAATAAAATGAATAAGAAAAATAAGAATTTAATTAAATTAATTAAATTAATTAAGATTTTTCATTTAATCTTATTTAAATTTCATAAAATTAAACAATAAATTTGCTCATCATTTTTTTTTTTTTTTTTTTCATTGATTCTTTTTATGATTTAAAATCTTAAAAAATAATAAAATTATATAAGTTTTTTTTTTTTTTTTTTTTTTAAATTAATTTTTTTTTTTTTTAAAAAAAAAAAAAAACAATTTCAAACCAAACTTGAAAAAAAAAAAAAAAAAAAAAAAAAAATTGTTAAAATCTTTTTTTTTTTAAAAAAAAAAAAATTTATAATAGAAATTTATAAAATTTTCAATTTAATTTTATAATTTATTCAAAATTAACTTATTGATCATATATATATATATATATTAAAAAAAAAAAAAAAAAAAATTGTATTTATTTAATTTAATTTATTTTTATTTTTTATTTTTTATTTTTTTTAAAAATAAATAAATTAATTAATTAATTAGTTAAATAATTTAATAAAATAAAATAATTGAATAAGTAATTTAAAATTATTATTATAATAATAATAATAAATTTATTAATTATAATTTTTTGAAGTTTTTTCTTTTATTAATTTAAAAAATATAAAAAACAATCAATTAGATTTTTTTTTTTTTTTTTTTTAAAAAAAAAATTTGTATTATTTATTTTAGGGTATTGGTAAAAACACATAAGAGCTCACGTGTTTTTAAATGAAATATGGCTATTGATGGCAGTTCTGATGCCATTAATGTCATTTATGGCATTAAAAATGCCATTAATGTCATTTATGGCATTAAAAATGCCATTAATGTCATTTATGGCATTAAAAATGCCATTAATGTCATTTATGGCATCAAAAATCCCATAAATGACATTATCAATGCACTATTTCTGATTCCATTATCAATTCAATATTTCTGATGCCATCAATGCCATTTGTGGCATTAACAAGGCAATATTTCTGATGCCATTAATGCCATAAATGGCATTGATAATGCCACATTAAAAATGCCATTAATGGTATTGCATAAATGACATTAATAAGTCCACATTAAAAATGCCATTAATGGCATTATTGATGCCATTTATGGTATTGTTAAGGCCATTAATTCCATTTTTAAGGCCATTTATGCAATTATTGAGGCCATTAAATTCAATTTATGGCATTGTTATGATTGCCATGTAGGCCAATTTAATGGCCATAAATGGCATCTGTATGTCATTCTTGATGCCATTTATGGCATTATTATGTCATTTGTGATGCCATTTATGGCACTTTTGATGTCATAAATTGCACTGTTACTGTCAAAAATGAAATTTTGACTTCCACTCATCATAAATTACGTTTTGAATTCAATTTGGGTCATAAATGGCATTTTCAATTTAAATACAAACATGAACAAAAAGACATAAAGAAACAAGGACTCTTTGGGCCTACAAATGTCCTGGAAAAAAAAAAATCCCAAAATGTTGGGCTTCTGGTTTTTTATTCTCAAGATTTTTCACTTTATTTTAAAAAAAAAAAATTATGGAAATTCATAAGTGGGAAAATATTTAATGAATTTTTTTTTTTTTGAAAAAATAGGCCATTTTGCCAAATTGAGCAAAAAAAAAAAAAAAAATTTTCAAAAAATTTGGGGACCTTCACATCCCATGTTGTAAAAAATATGGCAAAGAAAAATTATAGAAATGCTCAAAACTGAGCTTGACCAATTTTTATCAAAAAAATAAGTTAATTACAGGTTTTTACCATAAAATTATTTGTTTTGGCCATAAATTGGTAAAAACACATAAGGCCTTATGTGTTTTTACTAAAATCTTATGTTTGTTTACCAACACCCTTACTTAATCAATGCTTTTACATGACTACCAACCCATTTATGGTTAAGAATAAAAGGAGTAACAACTGTAAATCTTCTTTTATTCCAAAAAAAATCATTTATTTCTCAAAGTTATCAATGTTATTGGAAATTTCATTTCAGAGTTTATTTTATGTGAATTTTTAAAGATTCAGTATTTCACATGGAATCATCAAAAATGGACTATAAGTAAAACTTTGAATTTTACTTATAAAAGTAAAACTATTTTTGATTTTTATATAAATTATATTTTTAATAATTGGTCCTTAAAGTTTTAGAAAGATTCATTAAGAATTTTATTTTTAATAAATTTTTGAAGTTTTTACCTCATTTCTATATAGAATTGCAAATAGCACTATATTGCTGGTTTCTATGAGGTAAATCAATGGATACTAGTCCAAAAAAGGGTTTCAATTACTCTTTTAGGGTTTATATATGGAAAATCCTTAATAATTGACATTGTTACAGGAGTCTAAGCTGCTCTTTACCTCCTTGGCACATCAAAATAGCAGCTTATTTGCTATTTTCTTATGATTTAATGAGATTTTAACTTGGTAACCAAGTTCCCAAAAGGTTTTAGTATAATAATTGGGTAAAGATAAACCATGGATCCAAGCTTTAGAGCTTTCCATGCCTCATAGGCCTCAGAAGCTGGGTATCCTGGCTCCCTTTGATGTCTTTTGTGCCCCTTGACTATTTTCACATCAAAATAGAAATTCAGGCTTCAAGTGAGATATCCACTATGGGTGTACCAAAGGTTTATGTAAGAATACCATGAGATTAAGTGCCACAAACATGCATAACACTATTCTTAGTAGTGTATATGTAACATGGGATTTCTCACATTCCCATTATTTTGGCATGAAATTGAGAAAAAAAAAATTTTCACAATTCTTTTATGTTGTATTGAAGTATTTTCCATATTACCACCTCTTAGAGTTAATTTAAGCTGATTCACTCTATGGAGTTACCCTAGGTGAATTTTTGTGTAGAATCCAAATATTTCCGTAAATCCATGGACTTACTTACTCACAAAAAAGCTCATACATCTTTTATGAAATAAAAAATAATGAATTTTGAATATATGCATGACTGATGGGTTATGAATAGTTCAAAATTTATTTTTAAAGATATTTGTGGCCTATTTGAATATGTAAAATATACCTCAAAGCTCACAAATATCCTCATTTTCTTTAAATCATAAAAGACTTTTTTTTTTAATTTTAATTTAATTAAAAGATTTTTTTTTTTTAAAAAAAAAAATCAAAACAAAATATTAAATATTTAAGATTATTGTAAAAAAAAAGACAAAGATTTTGAAGAAATCAAAAAAAATAATATTCTTTTAATTATAGGATTTTTTTGGTTAAGTAATCAATTTTAGGGTATTGGTAAAAACATATAAGCTGTTACATGTTTTTAATAAAAACTTATGTATTTTTGCCATACATTGTTAAAAAAACATAGGTTTTTAGTGAAAACAGGTAAGGGGTACCCTGGGCCCATTTTTAATCAAAAATGAAACACCAAAAACCCTGTATTGGGCCAAAACCTGCCAAAAAGAGGTTTTTCCCCACAACACCCCTCTAACCCAATTGTATAATTTTTGTTTTGCACATACCCCCCCCCCCCAAAAAAAACCAAACACCCAAATAAACCACATCATTCCCCCCAAAAAACTTTTTTTTTGAAAAACAGCATTACAAAAGCAATTTTGCAAAGCTTTTCACACTTTTCTTACTTTTTTTTCTCCCAAAAACTGCATTTTCCACCGCAACAAACTGTTTTCAATCCTCTAAATTTCCAATTTTTTACCTTCCCTCATACATTAATCCCACAATTAAACCACCTTTTTTCACTCTTAACCACATCTTTTGATTTTTCATACCTTTTTTCACTTCTTTTTCACCTTTCAAAAGGTTCTTACCCCATTCCAAATCCCTGAATTCCCCCTTTTTTTCAAATTCATACATCTTTTTCACTCAAAAATTCTTCAACCCCCCACTAAAGGTGAGTTTCAGACCCTTGAGCTTCTGTGGAAGCATGTGCATAATCCTTCCAGGGCTCAGGCATATGCTGTGTCCACCTTGAGGTCCAATATGACCCACAACCAAATTGAAATAAGTTGTTAAAGGTTTGGGAGCCCAAATCCCAACAAAAACTCCTTCAAAACAGTCATTTCAAGAAATATTGACTGTCAATTTAGACTTTATGCCAGAAAATATGCCAACATTACCATTTGAACTCTTAAAGTCAAAAATCTTGAACATAATATAAAATTCTTGAATCACTGCTCATGCAAAGGAAAATTCAAGCCCAATCATGCAGAAAGAGGGAGATTGAAAGGCCTGTAATCCTTAAAGAAATTTACAAACAAGTGAAGAAAATAAAGAAAGAAAAAATTCAAGTAAGAAGGCCCTTTGATTCTCTCATTGACACCCTTAAAGAAGAAAATTTTGTTTGGTCATCTGAAAGGGATTCTGAGGGAAATATTACCTTCTTGGTTTTTCACTCACCCCCTTTCCATAAAACTCCTTCATGGCTTTCCTCATGTAATTCTTATGGATTGTACTTATAAAACCAATAAGTACAAAATTCCCCTTTTTCATATTGTTGGATTCAGCTCAACCAATAAGACCTTTTATGGGGCTTTTTGTTTGATGAAGAATGAAACTGAACCCTCATATAGTTGGGCATCAAATCAATAAATAGAAAAGGTCCTCAAAAATACCAATATTGTTCCCCCTATAGTCATTTTTATTGACAGGGGTTTAGCCTTGTAAAACTCTCTTAAAAAGCTCTTCCTAGACTCAAAACTCATGTTATGTATTTGGAACTTCAATAAAGATGTATCTTCCCATTTAATGAAGAAAATTGGTCATGGAACTGATTTTAAAAATTTGATTGGCCTTTAAAATAAAGTAATAAACTTTTATCTTTCAATTTTATTCTTATTATTGGTCTTATTAATGAATTTGGGATTCATTTCTCAGGTTATGTATTAATACACTTAAAAGTATTTCAAAGAAAAATGGAAGAAGCTTTAAAAAAGTAAGTGAAAAATCCTGAAGTCTTGAAATATTTGGAAAATATCTGGCTTCCTCTAAAGGAGTATTATGTGCAAGCCTGGACCAACCACCATTGCCACCTGGGTGTGGGCTCCACCTCAAGAGTTGAAGGTGCCCATGCCATTGTTAAATTTGGCTCAAAAATTCCATGGGTACTCTCCTGGAGGTAGTAAGGGTTCTCCACATGGCTTTCATAAAACAATTTATTTAAATAATCAACAGAATCTCCAAAGAAATTATTGTCAATTTCAAGAATTTTCCTTGAAACCTTGGTGCTCTCAATGGCAAGGTGTCTCATTATTCCCTTCAGCTGACCTTTGAAAATTTTAAAACCAAATTTCCCCCAAATAAAAAAATTCACCAACAAATACAACAATTATAAAGGCATTCCTTGAAAGAATAAGACCCAAAAGGAATTTTCAAAGTGCCAAAGGCTTCAGATATCAAACTTCCATACTCAATGGAATTTGAATTTTCCTGTGAGGATTTTTGAACTTCAAATTATTACTTTTTCTCTTATTATCTTATTTTGTTTGTCATATTCTTCTCAGACTGGTTTTCAAAGTTATGATCAAAGTGTTGAGAAAAAAAAAGAAAGAATGAAGCCAAAAGAATATTTGAAGATATTGGGAATACCTTTTGTTTAAAGACCAATGGCATAAATCACTTCAATTCTTCAGAATTTTCAAGATTTTTTTATTGGAAAAGTCCCATTTGATCAAAATTCACAAGAGTAAAAAGGATTATCAATATTATGAAGAAACACTATAATTCAAGAATATCTGTGGAAGACTTTAAGTAGACAGGAATGAAAATAAAATAAAAATAAAAGAGAACCATCAAGATTTAAAATAATTGAAATCCAATCCAAGAGAAGAGGAAGACCCACATCAAAAGTGACCAACACAACGAAATCAATATCAAAGTCATTTTCAACATCTCCAACCATGGAAGAGGATTCATCTGAAGATTCTGAGGCCTCACTATAAAAATAAATAAGTTCATCAGATTCACTACCCTTGGAAACTGAATTGAATGAATATGGAAAATCAGGAGTTACCCTTAGAAGGTCCAGAATATTGGAAATGGGTAGAAAAACCTCACAAAGAAAGTCCTATAAGACTTCCAAAAGTTTTAAGATATATGATTCAATTGACTTTACCTGTGAGAATTTTCAAAGCCATTATCACACAAGTGATGAATGATCCAAGCTCTTTGTGAGTTTCTGATTATTTTTAATGTATATTTCTTTTGTTTATTTGAATATTTATTCATTTTTTTTACCTAATCTGATCAGGTACCTGGCTAAGAAGACTTTCCCAAGTTTATATTGAAATAAACCTTCAAGCCCATCAATGTCTAGGGTGATGGAAATTGTGGCTACAGAACAATATCCCATTAAATTTACAAGACTCAAGATAAATGGGCTGACTTTAGATGTGACTTGGCTGAAGAAATTCAAAATGATAAATACCTTTATGAAACCATAAACACTTTGATTCCCTCATTATCCTCTTATTTGGACAGAATTGAGTGGTATGAAGATGTTGGCCAGGCTCCAAAGAGCAAGTGGATGTCCATGCCTGATATGGGGGATACAATTGAAAATAAGTATCAAAGACCTGTTTTATTTTATTCCAAAGTCCAATATTTCTCTTTTTTCCCTTATTTCTGTCCCCCAAATGATAATCCACCCATTTTCATCTGTTTCTTGGATAGCTGTTCTCATTTTTTCCAATTGGATATCATCATTTCTAAAGTTTATCCAGTCTCCCCCATTACTGTGAATTGGGAATTTCATTCCCAACCACAAGCCCTGGGATGGGAAGATAAATTTAAGAAACACAGGATGTTATATTTGTCCAATATTCCTCCCCCCCTCAGAAAAAACCAACTATTTTGGAGGTTGCTTCAGATTGATTAATTTTTCTATATAAAATTTATGCCAATTATACCCCTCGTCAGTTCTATTTATTGATAAAATCCCACCTCAGTCTTATTTTTTATCAAACATGTGGAACTTTTGTACTTAAAAATAGTCATATTACAAAAATGAGAAAAAAACCCTTTTTGAGCCTTTACTTATCCCACCAAAAGAATTCCTCAAAATTATGGGCTTCTAGTTTTTAATTTTCAAGATTGAACACTTCATTCTTTTTTTAAAAAAAAATAAAAGAAATTCATAAGTGAAAAGATTTCAAATAAATTTTTTTTAAAAAAAATATATATACCATTTTATCAAATTGGCCCAAATTTTAGAAATTTTGGTAAAAAGTTTATTTTTTTTTTTGAAAAATTTGAGGATATTTAAATCTCATTTTGGAAAAAATATTGCAAAAAAAAATCTAAAAATTGAACCTGAGGAACTTTTTTTTTTTAAAAAAAAAAAAAATAGGCCACTTAAATGTTTTTGAAATGAATTGGTGAAAATACATAAGGGTTTACATGTGTGTGTTTACAAAAAACTTTCTTGTATTTTTTTCTTTCTTCTTTTAATTGAAATTGAATTAATTTTTTATTTATTTTTGACTTATAAACCCAAAAAAAAAAAAATTAAAAATTAAAAATTTGAAATAAGTAATTTGATTTTTTTCTTTTATAATAATAATAATAATAATAATAATAATCATAATGATTGGTTTATCACAACTTAATGAATATTAAATTTAAAATAATAATAATCAATTTTTTATTAATTCAAAAAAAATCTCAAATTTTTTTTGTTTTTTTTTTTACAAAAAAATAATAGTACCAAAAACCACAATGAATTATAAATATTTAAATTTTTTAACCATTGGACACTTCCTTAATAAACCTCAATATATATATATATATATATATATATGAAATGAAAAAGGGTTTTTATTTATTTATTTCTTTTGATTAAAAATCTTTCATTTCTTTTTCAAAAAAATAATCATAATAAATAATAAAAATCTTAATAAATCAAGAAAAAAAAAATCAAAAAATTATTTTTTTTTTGAATTCAAAATTAATTTAAAGATTTTTCTTTTGATTTTATAAGATATAAATTTAAAAAATAAGATTTTGTTTTTTGTTTTATTCTCTCTTTTTTTTTATTTTTTGAATTGAAATAATATATATATATATCAATCAAAACTGATAGTAGGGGGTGTCCAAGTTACCAAATATTGAATTATTAATCCTGGATTATTTTTTTTGCAAAAATATTTCATTTAATTTTTTTTTTTCAATTACAAAAAATAAAACCTTTTGGTATTTCAAGTTGAAAGAAACCTCTTTTTTTGTTACCAAATAATCAATTTTATCAAATCAAATACCTTTTTGTTTTTTGAAATTTTTTTTTTCCCAAGTCACCACTAATTCAATCTATATTGATTTCTATGATGAATTTATAAAAAAAATCTGATTAAATATTCATAAAACTTAAAATAAACTACAGAATTTTGTAATTTTAAAACAAAAATTCATTTAGTATATTGAAATACCAAATTAATTAATTAATAAAACATTAAAAAACACTAAAGTTAAATTATCTTTTCTTCAAAAAAAAAAACTTCTGAAATATCACCTCAAAGATTTTGAATTGAAAAAAAATAGAAATGAAATAAGATAATTATGAAAATAATTTAAGGAAATAGTAATATATTGAACCAGTTATATATAATAGTTATTTTTCTCATTCCAATCATTTATAATTGATATTAGTCTTAAGACTTCATCATTATATATCTTAAATATCTCTCTTCATTTCCTTTTTTGTTATTAAAAAAATCCAATTTGCAAATTTTAATTTTAAAATCAAATTAATTTATGATTAAATTTAATATTAATATTAAATTAATATATATTAACTGAATAATTTCTATTAATATCCTCATTTTTGAAAGAAAATTAAATAATTCAAAAATATATTTAGTCAATAATTTTTATTTTTATTTCATCATAAAAGAATTTATTTCATTTTAATTTAATTAAAATAATTTTACCAATAAATAATAATAATAAAATCAAAACAAAATATTTAATATTTAATATTATTGTAAAAATAAAATAAAATAAAATATTTTGAAGAAATCAGAAAAAAAACTTATTCTTGTAATTATAGGTTTTTTTGTTTTTGGTTAAGTAATTAATTTTATTAAAAATAATATTTTTTAAATATTTGTTTTCTAATTCCTTATTTTATATTGAGATTGAACTATTAAAACCACTAAACTCAGAGAGAATAGAATAAAAAAAAACAATTTCAACTTTTAAAACAAAGATTAAGAGAAAAGATGATTAATAATATTTTCTTTTGTATTGAAAAATAGAAAGGAAGAAATTTTGTATAATTAATTTTTGAATCAATACCTTTTAAGAATGAATTATTAAATTAAATTTGAATTCCAAAAAAAATAAATAAATGAGTTGGAAATTTATTAAAAATTTAAGTTTTAGATTTAAAATGATTAGATGACTTTTTAAAGAAAATTTAGAGTTTATTGGATTAAAAAATATAAGTAAAAATTTCTATAAAAAAAAACTATAAGTTTAATTTAAAAGATTCAAATTATATAATTTGATTATTCTTATCCTTTTACAGTTTTGATTTTTATCTTGATTAAACTTTAACAAATGGTTGGATTAAGATTAAATTTTTTCTTTTGTACACCTGAATTTTGATTTTTGATTTTTGATTTTTTTTTTTGGATTCTAAAAAAATAAAAGTGGACTTAGTTAATTTTTTTTTTAAAATTTAAAATTTAAAAACTAGATTTTTTTTCTTTGAGATTTTTTTCTTAAAATAATTTAAATATTTAAATTTTGAATTTGAAAAGTTTTTAACTCCCAATATTCTTTGTTTATTATTAAATAACTAATTAAAATTTATTAAATTATCAAATTATTCAAGATTTTACTCATCATAATTGAAGTCTAATTAATTTGATCCATTGAGGAATAAATTAATTAAACTCAATTTAATTGATAATTTAATTAAAATTTCAATTAATTTAAATTGAATTATTGTTTTTTTTTTAAAAAAACAAAAATAATAATAATTGAGATTTAAATTAATTCAAAGCCATTATTTAATTGGAAATCATAATAGATTCAAATATTAAAATCTTAATTTTTAACTTTAAATCTTTTACTATTAATTAAATTCATGATGATGACATCTAATTATTATTCTTAAATTATAATAAATTATAATTTTACTCAAAATTTGAAAAAAATTCAACTTTTTTTTGTTTGCTTGTTTCTTTGTTTTTTTAACAAAATATTAGAAGAGTCTTTTAAAAATTTACAAATTAAAAAGAAAAGAAACAAAAAACAGGGTAATTGATTAAAATTTTGAGAAAATAATCAAATAATTTAAATTTAAAAGTCTTTTTTTCCTTTTTTTTTATTTTTATTTTTTATTTTTAATTAAAAACTATTAATAATCTTTCAGATTAGATTTTTTTTGATTGTAATTTCAATTTGAATAATTAATTAACTGATAATTTAATCTAATTTAATTCTTTTTTCCTCTTTGAAAATATTGAAGATTCAATGAATTTTCATTTTTTGAATTAGGAATAAATTACAAAGAAAATATTAAACCATATAAAGATTTACTCTTAATTATAATAAAGCTATAGATATAATTTCTTTTTGTTTTTTTAAAGAAATGGATAAATAATGAATTAATCAAAGTAAACAGAATTATAAATTTCAATAAAGAAATAACTAAATTTAGATTTTAATAAATTTTATAATAATTTTGAAAGTAATTATGATGAATAAATAAATCATTTCAAACTCTTAAATTTCTTGAAATAAAGTTAATAATATTTTTTATTTATTATCATCACATGGATTATGGGATGACAAGATTTCTGAATATAGATATATAAATAGCTGAAAGCATTGAAAAGAAAATATAAAGAAACTCTGGCTTCAACAAATTTATTGTGAACAAGAATTGGAATGTCTTTCAGGGTCCATTCAAAGAAGGGTAGACTAGGTTTTTTCTTTAATTAATCCTGGTGAAAAAGAGATTACCATTTCCAAATATCAAGATTGATTACCAAAAAATTTGGCTATTAAGACAATTAAAAATATTCATTTAATATATCTTATTTGATAGTATAATATTACAAGAATAACTCATTTATTTTGCTTCAATTTTAAAATTTCCTTGACAAAAAAAGTGGAATATTTAGTAATAAATATGTACTATAAATATTAAAAAAATATCTTTTAAGAGATGAAAAACATACCTTGTAAATCCAATTTTTCATTCTCAATTCATTAATGGAAATCATAATGTCTTATTGCTTTTTATATGGAAGTTTTTTTCAGTTTAATTAAACAGATTAAGTTTACCTTCAAGTGAGAAATATTATCTTTAAAGAAACTCAATAAATCACACACTGGGACAGATATAACAAGATATTTCAAGGATTAATCAAAATAAAGGAGGGTGTTAAACTGATACAATAATATAACTTGAAATAATTATTAAATAGAATATCAAGATGGTGGTGATGAAATTTTAGATTATATAAAAATTCATTAAGATCTTTTGTATTTCAGAAATATCTCTTATGAATTCATTCTCCGAATAGTTTCATTTGTAAAATAGGTAGTTTCTATCAAAAAAAGGAACTCAAATTAGATTTTAAGATAAAGATTAATTTGAATATTCATTCTGAAGTTATCTCAACTTGATATACAATGATTAAGAAATGAAAGATGTATAAGCTTTAAAAGGTTTTCAATATCAATATTGATTAATTAAAAATGAAATTAAAACTTAAACTCATTATTAAATATTTATAATCTTATAGAAACTTTTGAATAATCAAAAAAGATAGCTCAAATAGTTTGTAATTATTTTGAAAATACAAAAAAAAAAATATTTTAAGAAATGAAGCTTGAAAATAATTATACTTTTCAATTCAAATTAAAAAAAATTCAATTTTATAAATTTTTTCAATATTCTTATTTAAATAATGAAATATTTTAATTAATTAATATAAATAAATAAATTTTTCTAAAATTATGACAAGATATTTTTGTTTATCTCATTTATATTGAGATTTAATAAGAAAAAAAACAATTTAATTTCAAATTAATTCAAATAATTATAACTATAGAATCTTAAAGAATAATTATTTTTTTTTCTAAATAAGAAAAAAATTTATTAAATATTTTGAAATTATTTATTAAATTATACTTAAAATTTTTATTAAGGAAAATGAATAAAAAAAAATTTTCTCCTTTTTTTTAATAGATTAATAATATCTAAATTATATTATTTAAATTATTCTTCTAAAAAGAAACATTCAATTTGATTTTAACTAAAAAAGTCTTTTAATTCAATATTATAATTAAATATTTAATCTTATTAATTTAATAATTCAGTTTTTTGCGATTTCAATTTGAAAAGAGAAAATATTTATAATTTAAATTATAAAAGAGATAGATTTTATAATAATTATTAAATAAATATTTTTTGTAAGAAAATAGGTATAATAGTTTTTATTCAAAAATTCAAAATTAAAAGATCTAACTAAATAATCTTGAAAACTAACCTCATAGAAATAATAATCCTAACATTAAAATTATAAGAATTTAAATAATCCAAAATCACAGCTAACTCATGAAAATTGACTTTAGACTCAAAATACAAGTTTTAATAAATTAAATTTCAACCAAAATGAAGTGAATGCTTAAATGAAATACTATTCTCCTGTTTGGTAAATTGGGAAGGCCATTGATAATTAGAAGTTATTATATATTTCTTTTAATTAATAATGATTTTTCTGAATCCCTAATACTTCCACGTATGAATTCTGACTATAAAATATTGGTTTCCTTGGGATTAGAATGCTTATCTATTCATTGGAATTTGGAATAAGTGGAATTGTAGCTTTCCTAAAGTGGGTGCGTTTCTTGTCTATCACAAGGTGAGTCTTCTCAATGATTGTTGAGCTTGAAGCTTATATTTAATTGGATACATGAATGAGATAACACATCTATTAAGGACATTAGCTAGTTATTATGTTGAAAGTATTAAGTAGAAGTAACTGGTTTTATCACAATTCCTTAATTTATTTCTTTTCTTATTATTTATTGTAAATATTTTTTGAAATTTAATTCTTGATATTTAAAAAACACAATTTGGTCATTATTTTATCATCATAAACTATGTGATGACAAGTAACACTAACCTGGTTTATTTTAAATAATCCAAGTTATTTATATGTATTTAAATGCTTATACAAAATAAAGTGGAGATTTTTTGATAAAATATGTTGATTTAACATCAAACCTGGGTTGATATAAAACAAAAAAGCTTTATTCAACATAAAACGTGGGTTGATTGAAGATAAAATATAGGTTGATATAAAATCAACCATGTACTGATTTAATATAACAATATACTGATTCAAAATCAACAATGGTCTTATTTGATATAAGCAATAGGTTGATCTAAAATCAACCATGGACTGATATATTTCCACATATAAAGATTATGGGTAATTTATTCTATATGATGAGACATTCATTACACATGATGAATAATTGATTATAAATTATGAGTAATTGAATACACATGATTATTAATTGTTTCCAAATTATTGGAAGTTGATTCCACATCATTTGGACTTGAATAAGCTCATGGTTGATTTTAAACCAGCTTATAGTTTATATTAAATAAACACAGGGATTATGTTGAATCAAAGCTTTGTTCATGTTATATCAACAAAGGGCTTTTGCTTAATAAACCTTTGGTTTACTTTATATAAACCCAGGGTTTATGTTCAATCTACGTTTGGTTTATTTTATATCAACTCAGGGTTAATGTTAAATCAACGTATTTTATCAAAAAATATCCAGTTTATTCTAAATAGAAATTTTAAGACATAGACATAACTAGATTTATTTAAAATGAAACAGGTTAGTGTGAATTTATTTCAGTTAGTTCATTATGATGAAATAATGCAGGCAGTTATCCCTATCAGCTTTCCCGTAAAAAGGTTGCTAAAATATAGCTCTAAGAATAGAGAGTTTTAATCATTATGAAAATCAGGATTCATTATTTATTCCGTTTTTAAACATATGATGAATATTTTTGTTGTCTAGTAAGCTCTGATTATCTGAAAGTTTAAATTAAGGTTATAGTTGGAGCTTATGAAACTTAGTTATGTAGAATCTTTGGGTCCAGCTTAAGTCGGAACTTTGTCACAGGGGCTCTTGGGGATAAAAAGAATGGCCTGAAACTAAGGAATAAGGGAGATCACTTTGAAGAAACCAAAAGAATAAAAGATATAAGAAAGAGTATATTTCTTCAATATAAATAATGCAAGTACAAAGATGAGATACAGCATCAGAAATAAAGCCAAAATGGCCAAAGAGAAAACCAAGTAAGCTCTTTGTTCACCTTTTCAACCTTCCAGAAAGAATAATGCAACTAGTAAAGGATATGACCACAAATTATACACTGACAGGTGAGAAAGAGGTGCAAATGACTGACTTAATAATATCAGTATTCACTATCAAGATGAAATAAAATAAATATAAGAATAAATCACAGTATATTAATTAATTGGGGGAAAAATACCCCAAGGTTGAAAGAGAGGCTGGTAAATATGAAAATTTGAGAGCTTGAATCCTTCAGCCTGACAACTGGTCTGTATTGAGTTCTGTAAGCTGTATTGATTGCTTGAGGAAATGTACATATGGCCAAATTGGGAAATTGACTGGGTTGAGTGCTCTTCCCAGGGTCTATGGTTAAAATACAGGATTTTATGGAACAGGAATCTATTTAATGAATGTGGGTGAAAAGGTGGATTGATGGATAATTGACACTTTCCAACTGGTTTGGAACTTCCTCTTGAAATATCCCTTTAAATGAAATGCAAGTATTCCCTTGGAGGAATAATTAATTCTTTAAAAGAACAAATAACTGATGATTGAGGTTATTGGTAGTGAAGGAAACACTGAGCTTGAGCAATTATTGATATCCTTGAAGATATTGAGCCATGTGTGCTGAAGAGTATTTTTGAAATTGAGGCAGGGCCGCTTAATTTGGTCACCATTGGATTTCTGGTGAAAGAAGATTCATAATTTTGTATAACACCATTTATGGCACTTTTGGTTCTTGAAGGGAAAAGGTGGTAAAACAATTGTGGAGAATAGCCTTGAAAAAAATTGGCAAAGGTGGTTTTGAGGGCTTCATAGGCTTTCTGGGTGTTTTGTGGACAGTTTTGGTTTTTATGGTCAAAATAAGCCTGTAAAGGCTTAAGACTGTATTTGCGAAAAGTGTGAAAACCTTGAATTTGAGCCCCAAATGGCCTGATATGGCCATTTGTGAATTTTTCCCATAATTCAGGGGAAAATGGAATAATATGGCAAAATGAACAAAGCTCTATTTACAGCTTAAAAAGCATAATACAGTCTTTTAGGATGTATTTCACCTGTTTACTGAGAAATTCTCAAATGTTTTTAAAGGCAGAAAGTGGCCCAGGGGCCAGGTGGGCCCCAGATGGCATTGAAATTTCATAAAATGGTCCAATAGGGTGATTGTTCATGGCTGTGACAGAACCCCCCTTCAATGGTGAGCTCCTCAGCACCAATACAAGGTAGAGCCTGTCAAGGCTAATTGGAAAGAGTTCTGAGGCAGGGATTCAAAGAGGAGGAAATTAAGAGAAAAAAAAATGAAACCAATATTATTTTTGAGATATGAAATGGGGATTTCTTGGTATTCTTTTGACATTGATTTTTGGACTTTATGAACTCAAATAATTTGAAATTTGACTTAATAAAGAAAATTTAAAACAAAGAACAAAAAGGAAATAAAATCAAGAAAAGAAATAAAGAGAGATGAATCTTAAGGAGGTTCAAATCTTGATCACAGGGGTTGATAATTAATTTGAATTGGCCAAGGACCTGAAAAAGTTGATTTATTCCAGGTTCTCAAAGAGTGACTAAGGTGATTCTTTCACAGATTGTAGATTCCTAATGGAAGTGCACACCAGCAGAGGAGCTTACTTTTGGTAATTACCACTCCCACCAGTGCCATAAATAAGAGAATAAATTGCTGAAGGAATGACTTGGAATTATAAACGACTTTCAAATTGAACTGAAAATGAATGGTTCATTTTCCAAAGTGAAAATGGAAATAAGCATTGGAATTGATGTTGGAAGATTTCTCACAAATTTGTATCCAAAATTAGACAAGTACTCACAGAGTGGCCAAGGTGATCCTTACAACAAAAAGGGTGAATACCTCTAAAGGTGCATACCAGGAGTGGGAACTTCTTACATAAAATCCCCTTCCCACCAAGCACCATGGAAATTTGATCTCTTAAAGAACCTTCAACTGGATTTTCATGAGACACTTGATGGAAATATTTGACAATTACAGGACAATTCATGAGGGTTTTAGTTGATTCCCAAGTGGCTCTTTATGGGTCTTGAATGAAACCGTTCCATTCCACCAGATACCATAATTTTCCTCTCTTGAGCTTGGAATACAGTATTTGAGAGACTCCCCATTCCTCTTCTTCTTCAATGATGATTTCAGGAGGAGGTTCTTGATTCCTATATAGGATACTTTATGTCTTGACTGGTTCTAAAAGGGGAATATGAAAGACTGGGTGGATGGACTTCCATTGAGATGGGAGCTTGAGGTGATAGGAATGAGTTCTGACTTTTTTAAATATTGGAAAAGAACCCAATTACTTTTCTTACAGTTTTTTTGGCAAGTCTTGTTGATTTGATGCTCTTGGGAAAAGCCATACCCTGTCACCAGGATTTAAATCAGGTAGACTTTCTCTACTTTTATCTGCATATCTCTTAAACCAGCTTATGGAAACCTCAAGTTATCTCTTGAAATCTTGCTGTACTTATTGGAATTTTGTTCATATCTTTCCAGAAGGAGTGTCTTGAGTAATTTGAACCAAGTCAAATTGAGGATATATTCCATGAACAGTCAAAAGTGGTGATTGTTTTGTTGAAGAGTGGTCAGAGTTATTGTAAGCAAGTTCAGCCCAAGGGAGTGAGGTGTGCCAATAATATTGATGATAACTAACACAACTCCAAAGATACTGTGCTAGTATTTGATTTACCCTCTCTGTCTATCCATCAGTTTAAGGATGGTAAGTATCTTACAGATTTCTTGAAATCTTGAGCTGCTGACAAAGATTGGTCCAAAAAGAAGAAAAAAAAGTGAACCTCTATAGCTGAAAATGCTTGAAAGAAGGAAATTATTTGGAAGGACATTATTGATGAATAAATGGGCCAAACCCAAAGAAGTGATTAAAGACATTGTTGAAATAAAAATTTCCATTTTTGAGAATATGTCCACTATAAATAGAATTGAGTCAAAAGAACTGGACAGTCAAAATTGAGAGACAAATCTAAGGACCATTTGGAATTGAAGGAGGCTTGAGTAATCAAAAGTTTTTGTGATGAACATTCTTGTCTCTTAAGCACTGTTGACAGGATTAAACATAATCCTTGATATATAGAGTCATGCCAGACCAGTGAGAATCCTTCTTGACAAGTTTTAGAGTCTTCTATTGGCTAGAATTTCCAGCTAGAGGAGAGTCATGGTGATTTTGATGTATTTTGAGTTGAATTTTGGGGTCATTTGGAACTACCACCCAATCTTTGAAGAGCAGAAGTTGGGAAGAGAAACCAAGAGAATACTCTTGCACATATTTACCTTTACCCAGTTACTGGAGTATACTTCTGTATTGGAGATATTGCCATAATGACTTCTGAATTAATTGAGGAAAAGGAATACACCTTGACTGAAAAGGATTATGAAGATTTAATGTCATCTTGCTTGATTATTTGCTGGTAATTCATTGAATTCTTGCTGATAAATCCTCTGCTCCCTGGGTAAAAATTGTCCCCATGTGATGAGGCATCTGGGAGGGTTTCCAGGAAGCCAGGGAGGCAGGTGACGTAAAGGTGAAATTCTGAAAGGAATTCAGACCAGAAGGATTGATGGAAATTAAGAATTTTGGAGGAAATTAAGTATTTAAGATATGAGTGATCAGCAACAACTTAAAATGAGGAAGAGAGGGAAAGAAGAAAAGACCTCCAGAGCTTGAGAGCCCAGATTATTCCAAGGAGTTTCTTGTCATTAATCTCATAATTAAGCTCTTCTGGAAGTAAGTTGCAACTATAAAATGCAATGGGATGTTTTCCTGTGTCAGTCACCTGACTTAGTTCAGCATTCAAGGCATAATCAGATGCATTGGTTTCTACAATGGTGGGTAGAGAAGGGTTGAAGTGAGAAATAACTGGAGCTGTGATGAAAACCTCTCTGAGTTTTTGAAACTATATGAGAGCTTACTCATTGAGGAGTAAAGCTGAATCTTTCTTGAGGTAATTGGTGAGTGAACTGATTGTCTTTGAATAGTTCTTGATTAAGCAGAAATAGAATATGGCAAAGACAAGGAATTATTGACAAGTGTTGAGGTTTGTTGAAGGAGGCCAATTGAGAGCTTTCTGGACTTTTGATTGGTCAATATTGAGGCCTTCAAAAGAAACAACATAACCCAAATATTTAAAACTAGAAGCATGAAAAATGCACTTTGACCCCTTAGCAAAAAGGTTATTACCTAGGAGTCTGGCAATAATAGTGGACACATGAGTGACATGTTCTTCCTCAGACTTGGAGAATACCATAATTTCATTCCAATAAACCACAACAAAAACATCAAGAAGTTCAGAGAAAATATCATTGACAAGATTTTGGAAAGGAAGGAGCATTGGTGAGCCCAAAGGGCATAACTTCCATATTTAGTTCTAAAAGGCATCAAATTTTCATCACCTTCCTTGATTCACCATGCATATCAATCTTGGAGAAGATAAAAAGTCCATTTAAAAAAGTTAGAAGCTGATTCTTAGGAGGAACAAGATATTTGTTCTTCCTAGTAACAGCATTGAGTTTGCTTCAATAAAGACACAAACAGAGGCCATAATCCTTCTTTTTGATAAAAAGAACAGGTACCCCTGTTGAAGAGCAGCTTGGATTGATGAAAACTCTCTATACATTCACTGAAATGTAGGCCCTGAGTATCTCCCACTCTTGGTTTGATAAAGAGTAGATGACCCCAGCTGAAGGTAGAGACCATTCCAATTGAATATTGTGATCACAGGCATGGTGAGGAGGAGGTCTCTCTGATTTCACCTTGGAGAATAAATCTAAATAGTGGTGATAAGAAGAAGGAAAAACCTTAATAATGGTTTCAATTGTTGTTATATCTTCCTCTTCATCTCACAACTCCTCCAGGGAGTTATGACAATATGAAGGAGGAATGTCCACATTCCCATAGAAGATATTAGGTGAAGAGATAGGCTTATCTTCTACAACATCTTCTATCTCTTTGAAGAATTTATATTTATAGATTAGTGATTAATGAGGGGAATATAAGGAAGGAATATTGACAGAAGATGGGAATGATGGTGTTCTTGAAGAACCAACCAGAGCTGCACACTTAGTGGAAGTTGAAACAGAATTACTGAGAGTGATAGAGGAATAAGTAGAGTACTTATAATCAGGATTAAAGGTTATAAGCCCTTTCCTTCAATAAATGGAGAGATCAAAGTTATTAAGAAAGTCAAATCCCAATATGAGGTCTTCTCCCTTGTCAGTATCAATGACAAAAAAGTCCCATTCAAAGCTTGGGAAAGAAGGGAGCTCAAACATATATTTAGTACAGTGAGTCAAAAATAAAGAAGGGGACTCTGAGGAGTCCAAAAGGATAAGAGGAATCTTCTCTGAGAGTTCTGAAATAGTCAAAGAATACTTGTGAAGAAGCTGCTTTGCAATGAATGAGCTGGTAGCACCAGAATCAATGAGAATAATGTCAAACATATCAGAAAGCAAAGAAAAAACAAAGAATTAGAGAGAATTATTGACACCAGTATTCTGAATGCACAATTGTACTCTTGGTGGAAAACAGTGAAGACCATTGAACACAAAATGACATTCTGTAAGATGTTTCTATGAAATGCTTGATAATATTACTATTAATCAACAGTACTATTACTGTTCTTATATAATGTGATAAATAAATTTATTCTAACAAAAATTAAATAATGAATTATTTAATTAATTCTTTTACTTTTATACACTAATAGTGATTATAACAGTAAGCAGTAGCTTTCTGCTGAAATAAATTACAAGAAGTATTAATAATAAAACTTCTTATTAAAATAATATAAAATTATCTTAATGCATAATTAGCTTTGGAAAGAATAATTATAGATATAATTCTTGAAGGAAAATATTACTAGAGAAAAACTTCAAGAATTAAGTAAAATACACTCACTCATACTCCAATAATACCATGAAAAGAATTAATAGAGTGATTTGATGGATTTACTGTGGATTTAAAAGAGCAAAATTTCTTTATAAAAATGATACAACAATATTATAGTTGAAACTATTGGAAATAATTAAACCACTTAAGCAAAGAATAAACTAATATTTACTTGTTGGTACTAAAGATATGATTGAATCATAAGATTATTTGGAAAAAACAGCAACAGGAATCCTCTTTTAAGTCAAGGAAAGCTCACAGAGGCGTGCCATGGAGAAAACTTAAAAAACCAGTGAGTGAGAAACCATTAATCCTCTTTGGGTAATTGGTTACATCACTTATTGTCATGTAAGATTATCATAATTGCTTCATTAATTCATTTCATGTCACTACCAACCCATTTATGGTTAGAAAAAAGTAATTAACAGCTTTTAATCCTCTCTTACTTTAAAATAATAATTAATTTCTAAAGCTTATCAATTTTATTGGAAATTTCATCATATATTGTATTTTCTGTGAATTGTTGAAGATTCAGTGTTTCATGTGGAATTATCAAGAATAGACTGTAAGTAAAGCTTTGAATTTGAATGATAAAGTTGTAATTATTTTCAATTCTTATAGGGATAATTTATTTCTCCATTGGTCCTGAAGGTTTTAGAAAGATTAATGAAGAATTGTTTTTTTAATGAATTTTTGAAGTTTTTACCTTATTTCTATGTATAAAAGCAAATAGCACAATAATAGTGGGTTACCATGAGGTAAATTAATAGATACTGATCCAAAAGGGGTTTTAATTACTATTTGAAGGTTTATTAATGGAAATTAATCAATAATTGACATGGTTACAGGAGCCAGAGTTGCTCTGTACCTCCTTTTCATGTCAAAATGGCAGCTTATTTTTCATTTTCTCATAATTTAATGGGACTTCAACTTGGTAACCAGGCTCCCAGAAGGTTTTAGTATACTAATTGGTTCATTATAAACCTTTTATCAAAGGTTTAGAGCTTTCCATTCCTGAAAGGCCTCATAAATTGTGTACCCTGGCTCTCTTTGATGTCTTTTGTCACCTTTAGCTATTATCACAAAATAATAGCGATTCAGGATTCAAGACTGGTATCCAGTATGGGCGTACCAGAAATGTATGTAAGAATACTATAGTCTTTAGTGCCATAAGCATGCATAATACTATTCTTGGTGTATATGTAACATGGGATTTTTCACATTCCCATTATTTTGGCATGAAATTAAGAAAAACAAATATTTTAACAATTCTTTTATATGGTATTGATGATGTGGTGTTAAATTATTTTCCATATTACCACCTCATAGAGTTAATTTAAGATTATCTACTCTCTGGAGCTACCCTAGGTGATGTTCTGTGTAGAGTCCAAATCTGTCCTTGAATCCATGGATTTACCTATTCACAAAAATTTCATTCATCTTTTCTTGCATAAAAAAATGACACATTTTGGAGATATGCATAACTTAGGCCTTATGCATAGTTCAGAATTTATTTAAATATTAATTTTGGCCTCTTTGCATATGTAACATATACCTCAAGGCTCACATCTTAACTCATGCTTTTCCATGACACAAGCCTAAATACTATGCTTCCCACCACAATAGGTACAAAAGCCCTCCTTCAATTGCCTTTATTTTTAAGGAAAAATGAACTTTTAGTCCTTATTCAAGAGGGAAGAATGGGGCTTGTCCCTTTTCTGAACCCTGAAATTCTTCTTCTTATTACTTGAGCTTGACTAATTTTGAGTATTAGAAGAATTTGAATTTTAAGCTTCCATCTTCTTTTCTTTTGAATGATTCTTCTCCTTTCACCTCTCATGGTATATGGTATCAAGCTCCAGGAAAACATCTATTAGGTCTTTAAGAGAATAAATGATTGAAAGGTTGGATTCCACTTCATCCAGAATTCTTGAGGTCAATCCCTTCCTGTAATGATTCATATAAGCCCTTTCACCCCAATCTCCAATTCTTGAAACTAGACTCCTGAAATAAGCAACATATGATGATGGATGTCCACCTTCTTTCATTATTGAAGCATCCAACTCTGCTTAAGCTTTTCTGACTTCATTTCAGTCTCCAAATAGGGCAAAGAGTTGGGATTTAAAAAGTGCCCAATTATTGAGAATATATACTGGTTCTTGATTGGTAAAATTGGAAAGATAGAGTTCAATCCATTTTTAAGCCCTGCCAGTGAGAAAATATTTGGCATAGAGAACCCTTTTTCTGTCTTAGGATGAATTTTCCTTATCATTATGAAAAATAAGCTATCAGGACTGAATGAAAATTCTTACTTTGAAGGGTTGATTCCCATAAAAGAAGTCTTCTGCCTTGAAGGCTGGTGGTCTTGAGGCTTCAAAAGATGAAGCACCTTGAATATTGGCCATAATTTGTGTCATTTGTTGCATGATGACCAATAAAGATGGTTCAGACTTGGCTATAGTTGACCTTCCAGTACCTTCAAGTGCCTCCACAGCAGCAGGGACAACCTCAGTACCACCAGACTCTTTTTCTTCCACAGGATTCTCCTCCTCTTCACCATCTTAACCAAGACCTTTGAAAGTGGTCTTTGACATACCTGGAAACATGGAAACTACACCAGAAATTTAATTTGACTTTCTTGGCCCTCTTCCCTCCTTCCTGGATGGTGCTACTCCTTCCATATTTGGTCCTCTGTCTATGTGGGCCCTCAGTTAATAAGCTGCTGGGGTGCCATCAAGAGGAACTCTTGTGATGGGAGTAATAACAGCTTGAGCTTTAGACTAAGATCTTGTCCATCTTGAAAGAGGTGAATATTGTACAGGAAGGCCTTTCAGAATAAAATGTAATAAAATATCAATATAAAATAAAAATTAGAATATGAGAAATTGAGGAAAATCAAAACAAGATGTTTGAAATCAAAATCAAAAGCAATACCTTGAAGGAAAATCAAAATCCACAATTTCTTGAGGTCAATTAACCAATCAGTGAACCTTGAGGAAGTTAATAAATATTTCTTGAGGAAAATAAATCAAATCAATGAACAGTTGAGGAAAATAAATCCATAAATTAAATAAAATTGATTTTTGAAAAAAATAAATCAATAATGAAATTGAATCAATGGAATCTTCAAGTCGCACAATTTCTTGAATTCAAAATCAAGTTTATGTCAAATCAATCAATCAATAATCAACATCAAATTGGAATCTTTCTATGAATAAAAATCTTGAATGATGAATCAAAATGAATATTTATGAATGAATATTGTAAATGAAATGAATTTTTGAATCAAACTGAAAATTAAAATTAACCTGTGACCTGAATTAAAATTGAGTGGAATAAAAAATGACTAAAAATGATCAGCCACACAATTTTAAGAGAAAGGAAATTTTTTGAGAAAAGATTGAAAGCAAATGCTAAAGAGAAAATAAAATTAAAATAATGGAAAAGTGATTGAACATTGAGAATTTCAAAGAGCAACACATTCAAGTCATAAAAGTTCCATAATTGATGAATGAATTATTTTGAATATAAAAGATCAAAAAAATGAAGAAATCGATTATGAATTAATTAATATAATATAAAAGGGGCTCTTGGGAATAGAAACAGTGTCCTGGAGCTCAGGAATCAGGGAGCTCACTTTGAAGATTCCAAAAGAATCAAAGAAATAAGAAAGAGTATATTTATCAAATAAGAATAATGCAAGTACAAAGATGAGATGCAGAATAAGAAAGAAATCCAAAACATTCAAAGAGAAAACCAAGTAATCCCTTTATTCACTGTTTTAATCTTCCAGACATAAAAATTGAATTAGTAAAGGATATGAACACCAAATATCCACTGACAGGTAAGAAAGAGGTGCAAATGACTGACTTATAATATCCATATGCACTATCAAGATGAAAGAAAATACAGATAGAAATAAGTCCTAGTACATTAATTAACTGGGGGAAAAATCCCCCACAGTTGAAAGAGAGGCTGGTATATATGAAAATTTGAGAGCTTGACTCCATCAGGCTAAAAACTTGTCTTTATTGAATCCTTGAAGCTGTATTGATTTCTTGAGGAAATGTACACCTGGAAAAATTGGGAAGTGAACTGGGTTTAAGGATCTTCCCAGGGTTAATGGCTGAGATAAAGGCCTTTCTGGAGCAAGACTGTATTGAATGAATATGGTTTCCAAGGTAGATTTATGGAGCATTGGCACTTGCCAGCTGGTTTGGAACTCCCTCTTTACTATCCCTTGGAGGGATACTGCCTTCTGGAAAAGAACCAATACCTGATGATTGAGGTGATTGGTATTGAAGGGAACACTGGGATTGAGCCTTGATTAACCTTCTTGAAAATATTGAGGCATGAGGTCTGAATGTCATTTTCAAAATTGAAGAATGGCCCCTTTATTTGGTCACCATTGGATTGCTGGTTAAAAAAGATACACAATGTTGTATAACACCATTTCTGGAACTTTTGCATTTTTAATGGAAAAGGTGGGGAAAATACTTCTGGAAAATGGCCTTGACAAACATTGGGAAAGGTTGTTTTGAGGTCTTCATAGGCTTTCTGGGTTTCTGGTCAAAACAAGCCTGTACAGGCTTAAAACTGTATTTGTGCAAAGTGCACAAAATGTCCAAATGGCCTGAAATTTCCATTTGGGCATATTTACCAAATTTCATGGGAAAATATGAAAAATGCGCAGAAATGCACAAAATGCAAAAAAGTGCGCAAATTGTGCAAAACTGTATTTACAGGTTAAAAAGAATAATACAATAGTTTGGGCCATATTTCTCCTGTTGAATTGGAAACTCCCAAACTTTCCCAAAGGCAGAAAGTGGCACAGGATGTCCTGATGATGGTGAATGAGGCATTTTGGCCCCAGATTATGAAATGGCCATAAAAAGCCAATTTTTAAAGACAATTATGGATATTGCCAAATTGCCATAAATTGAATGTGGCATTGGAATTCCATAAAATGGTCCAAGAGGGTGATTTTCCATGGTTGTGACAAACTTATTATTCAAATTTTACTGAATATTTCCAAATTAATTCTCACATAACAGCTTTGTTTTATAACCTCTTGATACAAAATCCCTTTGAAATAACTTACTTTTAACTGAATTTCATTTTTTTACTAAAATTCAATCACTAGTACTCAGGTCAAATGAGCTAAATAAATTTAAGAATCTTCAAGGAATGAAATTAGATAATGATTCAGATCTTGAAGAAGAAATATTACCACTTAATCATACAAGAAAAGAGCAAATATCTAAGAAAATTGGAAAATGATTTTTTATCATATATCTAAAATTCAGTTAATTTCTTTAGCTTATTAATTCAAAATTTTAAACAACTCTGAAATAGAAAGGATAATTAATTTTGAAGACTTGTATTATTGATTAAAAAATTTCATTTCTTCAAGAATGAATATAGCCTTCTAACCAGAGCTTTCATTAGAGAAATATAGTTTCAAAAAGGAAGGTTTTTCATTTTGAAAGGATAGGAATAATTTTTGGAGTTAAACATGAAGCTATAATCTATTATATCCATAGGAAATCATCAAGGTGTTGGTAAAATAAGAGTAATTGGTCTATTATGTTACTTCTTCAGATTATCAATCAAAAAAGAGAACCAAGAGTTAATCTAAACTTAGCCTTTTGAAGTTTTTATTGGAATTATCAATAAAAGCTTAATTCAATTTTAAAAAAAATTTTTTTGGAAAAGTTGATTTTTACTGAAATACTAGGTATTATTTGTTTCAATTTAATTTATATTTGAGTAAAAAGGTTCTTTGTTAATTTATTTAAGATTGAATATTAAATTTTAATGAAACTTATTCTCTAATGGGAATAGAATTTGTATTTCATTATAAGTCAAATATTAAATATTAATTATTGAATAAATTACTTATCATAATGTTTAAAGTTAGATTTAAGGATTATTTGAAAGGTTAGTATCTAATTGCTTATTTTTTGGAATATGAAGCTCCAATTTTATTGTTTCAATATAAAATGGTAAGCTATTGAACACAGAATGAATTCAAAGATTCAATCTGTTTTCTGTAATATATTTATTAAGAAAACAAATTTAATTTGAATATTTAAAGGATTTTGGACATCTTTCAGAAAAAGAAAAGATAAAATCAATAATTGGGAAGAAATTAATGTTTCTGTGAGATATATTTTCATTTGTGTAATAATTAAGCTTATAAGATAAAATTGGGGATTAAGAAATTATCCACAAGGAATTGAAAAATTCACTTCAACTTATCATGTAAATGAAAATGTAAGAATACAAGAGAGATTTAAGCCACTGTATTTTTAGTGATATTGCAATAAATTTTAGATTTACTCAATCAATTTCCTATTCCATTTACATGAAATAAAGTTTTCAGAAGTGATGAATGAAACAAAATCTCAACAACTATAAATTCCAATTTATTTATTTTTTCCAAAAGGTTTTTTCTAAAACTTCTGAATGTAACTATAGTTTTTTTCCTAAAAATTAAATAATTTATATTTCATTCAAAATGAAAAGAGAAAATGAACAAAAAAATAAGCTTAAGGAGCTGATAATATTGGTTTTATTTCTCTGTGAACATGTAAAGAATATTTCCAAAGTAGTTAAATGATTCCCCCTTTTCAATAAAATGAGTCCAAAATTTTGGCGGAGAAAAGGAAATGTTGTTCCTGGTAGGCTAAAATATATTTTTACTTAGACTGAAATAATCTCTCATGAAAATAAGAAAGAGAACTATATCTTCAATAATTTGATCTTTCTTTATAAATACGTATCTCATTATAAAAAACCTTACTAGTACCTCTTGAATTTGAGAGCATCAGAGAAATTTTTCCAGCCTGTGATCCCAAATAGAGCACCAGCATGAAATCCAAATCCCATAAGGATTGGTATAGAAATTATTGGACAAACATAGCCAATACAGGTAAAAATGAAAGGAGAGAAAATTATTAAATATAAGAATACCAACCCTATCCAAATAGGATGAGAAACAACAGCTTAAAGATAAGACAAAATAAGTAAAAGCCCTTATTCTCACCTCCCATCTAGCTTATGAATCTTTAATAAAACCCCCAACTAAATGGCATTCTTATTAAATCTCTTAATTAGAGCTATCCAATGGTATTATCCATTTCCATGTAGCACTCTTACTTAAGGAAATACCATTATAAGCCCTAAAAAATACAAGTGAGCTTTTATAAAATAGTATAGAAGTATATCCAAATTAAATATATAAATGAGAAATTTTATTTGATATATCCTAGACCTCATTATCTCCAAAATCGGCAGAGGGATTATTTTTCAAAGGTGTATTATTAAAGATACAGGATTTTGGAAAACAGCAATATGAAGAAACCCCTGTCTATTTTCCATATATTAATACAGCTATACTTTAAGGAATACCAAAATTTGGATCTCATCGATTCCTACAATTCTGAATCATTAGAATACCAATATATTCTAAATTGACAAAGATATCTGGCTTTGAGGTTTTTTAAGCCACATACAGATATACAAAAATACATCAAAAAGCTGAGAGCCCTTATAAATGTTTCTATTTATGAGAAGGTTAAAAATGAAGGATACCAAATTTAAAAGCTCTTAAATTCCTTCAATTATATTCTCTTGGAATCTCAATATCTCAAAAACTGACTCCGATATTTGGGTTGGAAGCCGTTACTGGTCTGTACCAACCAGTACTGTCCTTGGAATTAAGAAAATAGTTTCTTAAGGCTCATATCCTCCCAGGATGACTAGTATTAGTCATTAAAACACCCTGATTTCATAAAAGAATATCTGACATGGCTTGTAAAGAAACATTTCATTCTATATTGATCCAGAATGATCATTTGTGGTCCCAAAACCACAATTCCGACTATACTGATGTCAGAATTAAGGGTATAGACCCAAATTTCAGATTTCAGAGTGAAATTCCTTCACTGTAGAAATTTTAAGATCCTACCAGCCCTTCAAAGTCCCTAGAAGAGATAAACTCAGGTCTTTACACACTTGAAAAGACCTTCATCTTATTATCAATATTCTTACATAGCAAAATTGTCAACCATCATTAGTCCCCTTAGAATAATCATTATTCAATGAAAGACTAATTAATTTACTAATATTAAAATTCAAGATATCAGTTTAGTGCAACCAAGGTCCTCAGTAGACTCATAACCACTTTTACCACATAACAGTAGGACCTTTTTATTTTAAATTAATCAATTTACCACATCACAGTCATACAAATAGCTTGTATTTACAGCTTTATAGCTACTATATAGACTCAACCTGACAGCTCTTCATTATTTGAGAGAAATATCAACTGATTAAAGTGGGGAAATTTAAATCTCAAAATTATTTCTTGATTATATTTGATGGTATTTTTGGATAATTTTCAAGATTTGGAGTGAATGAATTTATCAATTTTTTTCATAATTACATTTTATAATATGTGATTTAACTTATATTTAATGGAATCCCTGATTGTTTGGAATAATTTCCTAATAACTGAATAAACTTCTTACCATCAGTTCTTAAAAATACTCAATAAGATAGATGACTTATCTTCCAGCTTAACAAACTCAGAACCATGAAAAAACTGGACACACTTCATAATACCAACAAAAATGTCTTTCCTTTTATTGTAATTTTTTTCTTTTGGATAATCCATTTGAAGAAATAATAAGCTTCATTTATCGATTAAAGCTAGATGTTTTTTCATTCTAGATCATCTGATCAAATACTTCGAGATCAGCTTTTGAAAGCCCTTTGGGACCTTTGAAAAACCTTCTACACCTCTATCTTGGCCAAAAAGAACTCATTTTTTTACTATTTTTTAATGCAAGACACATTTGGTAGCTAAAAATATCTGGAACCGGTGAGTTATTTATGCAAAATAAACATAAAAGAATCAGAATTAAGAATTATTTTGAAATATATTGAGCTCAGAAGTGAAGTTTAATTCAGAAAAAGATAAAAAATCACTTTCATAATCAGTCCATTTCACTTGATTCAGGAATTTTTTATAGCTCAGGAATTTCTCAAGATGAGTTTAATTATGAAATCATGAGATATACCGGCTTCTACATTTGCATCATTGAAAACTCTTTATCTCACTTCCCTGCCAATAATTCTGTCAGGCTGAGTCTATGATGAGGTGGTATGAATGTATTTGAAACTTCAACTCCAACTTTTACATGGATAATAAAAGTGAAATATAGTTCATATCATCTGAGATAATACCAGACATAAAATTGTCATGAAATTCATATAATATGGTGTTTCCAGTGGATCTATCAATAAGAGTAATAAGAACAGTTTGCTTCGTTCTCTGGTATAGACTTAAATCAAGGAGGTTAAATATTCCTTTATTATGAGCAATTTTACAGGGTTGATAAAGGGAATATGACAAATTTCAGCTCTTTTTGGAGTATTTTATATATAAGAAGGAAATTTTTGTCTTTTATATAGCTTTGTTTAACTTCTTCAAAGGAATCTCAGCCCATGCTAGTAAAATAAACTCTACAAATGGGTATTTGAGGTTCTACTTCTAGAGGTACATATGCTGTGTTTTGGAGTGTATTTTTAAAATGCCATTTAATAAGATAATCAGAATTTTTTTGGAAAATGGTCATGTTCCTGCTATAATCTTTCATAGAAATTTTCCCCCTCTCACATGTGTGTATTGGATGTTTTCATTCTTAACAATTATTTCACTTCATTGGAATAATTGATTAAAGCAAAAACACTTCAATAAAGATAATAGTGGAGTTGTTTCAATGCCCATACCAAACGATAGGCACTCCATTTTACTGGCTCCATATTCTTGTTTACCAGGTTTGATTTTTCTTGAAATAAAACAAATTAGTTCTTCAAAGGACTTATCATCAAAAGCTTGAGCTTGCTGTAAATATTCTTCAAGGCTTTAACCACTGAAATCAATATACACTTTTAAAGCTAATATCCTTTTTGTAATTAGTCACAAGGGTGCATTTCCTCAGTAATTATTGATTATATCAGATACCTCTACCCTTTAACTAGTCATTTCAAAGGTGGACCTTTGGTCACATAAGAGATCTAGGGGTTTAGCAAATTCGGAAAATTCTTTCAAGTTTTGTCTTTAATAGCTAGAAATAATGCATCGCCCTTCTATTATGAGGAATAGATTAAAGAGGAACTTCTGCAAAATTACTCTTGTCTATCCCAAGAGTTTCCCCTGAGACTACATGTCTAAACTATTTAAGTTCATGAAAGGAAAAGTTACATTTTTAAGGGATATCTTCATTTTTACTTGGAAAATACTTTCTAGTACCCAGCCTAGTTTTTATAAATACTTATACCAAGCTTCCAAGAAGATAATTATGTCATCAATATATATGAAAAGCCCTCCTTCAGACAACAATTGAGGAAAAATAATATTCATCATTATTTGGAAATGAGATAGTGAATTTGTAATTCCAAAGGGAATTCTCAATTATTCAGATATTCCTCGATGAGGTATTATCCTTAGTAATATTTGTGTTTCTGGTTTAAGAATTTCTTGGAATACTTGAAGATCATTTGTAGAGGCTATGAACCTTTATTGAGATAAATTTGTCAAAGTTTCATCTATTCTTAGAAGGAGGTATCTACCAAGAATAAAATGGGTGTTCATAGTACTAAGCTCACCATCCATTCTTGACTTATCATCATGCAAAGCTATATTTAATGAAATGATAATTTCCACTTCCTCAAAGCTTCCAATTTGATAATTTCAAATATATGATTCTCGAAAGCTTCTCTGTCTCTTGGAATTTCTGAATAAGCTGTTCCTCTTAATAATGGAGGATAGGGCCTTTCCATATTAATATTGATTATCCCTCATCGACCTCTAATTGATCCATGAGGCTCTTTATCAGAATTGAAGGAATTCTTTTACTTATAGAGTAAATTCCAAAGTTCTTTTTTGTTATTTTGTGTCAAACTTGGGCCAAAATTAGCCTCAATCAATTAATTATCAAAAAAATCACTATTAATCCTTACAACTAATTCTTTAGTCATCTTTTTCTTTGGTAAAGATTATTTTTCTACTTTTTTTGGTCTCCGATTTTAAAATACCTGTCTTAATTGTTATTAGTATCAAGACTATAAATTGAAAAGCAATAATTTCCTGTGATAAAATTCTTACTGGTACAATTGGAGATAGCTACAGATCCTACTTGAAGGCTTATTTCACTTCATGATATGGAAAAATAATTGATTCCTCAATTTTCCCTAGGGGGTGCATATTTTGACTTGCGCTACTGAATTTGATCCCTTGAATAGGTAACAGTAAACCTTCAAAATAAGGCAAAATTCCTTCTAATTAGTCATTTCCTCCCCAATTAAAGATTCTCTTGCGTCTAAATCTATGATACCTTCTTTATTGTTAAGTATAATACTAGAAGTTCAAGTATTTCCTGCTGTATAGCCTTTACCAGCTTCTGGTTTCGTCCCAAGAAGCTTTTCATGTTGAATAGGGTCAGGCTATGACTTTATCTAATCGCAAGAGTTGAATAGCTGTTTAAATATAGAATTTAAAATGAGGCATTGGTATTGATAGCATCTACTTGAAATATTTTGACTTCTAAGCTTTCATCAAAACTAGGTTCTTCTTCTTTGTCTGATTCATCATTAGTGTTTCTTTAGTGTCATTATCAATGTCATCTATCACATCCTTTTTGAAAAGAGTCGCGGCTAAGTGAGCTTTTCTACTGCATATATGAAATTTTTGACATTTTAAATGCCTGTTTTAACAATTTTGGTATTTTGCAAGGTCTTATTAACTGGTTTCTGGGGAATATTGGATGTTTGTTATTTCTAATATTTGACAATTTCTTTATTTGATCATATTTCTTAAAGAACTCCAACACTTTCATAGATTCAAAATTGTTTTGTGACTCTAAGCTTGATACCATTCTCCAATTCACCACCACATTTCCTAAGTATTCTTTAGTGAATTAAAAATTTCTACATGTCTGGGCATAAGACAGTTAGCATTCCCTTTTTCTTTGAGTACCATTATAATTCAATATCTCTTCCCTGTTTAAATTCTCAATCCTCAAATCCAGTTTAAACTTCAAAAACCCAACCATCCTTCACCCATTTCTCTAAAATTTCTTGTTTCCACCATGTCCAATCTTGTTTTCTATGTTGTTATTTTACTTTATGATATCACTTTTTAGAAGTTCCATCAATGAGTGCATTCATATTTGAAATAATTCATTAATCAGGAGATTTAAATTATTATTCCGTCATTTCACTTTTTATAATTAATTCCATTAATTAATATTCTCCTTCACCTCTCAATATAAGGAAGAATTTAGGTTTTGGAACCTCTTTGGCTAAAATACTTGTGAGTGGCTAAAGAATTTCTTCAATTCTTGATATACAATTGAAATGTTTTTTGAGTTTTTTCTTAGGTTTATCAAATTACTATTATGTTTTAGGAATTAAAGGATCTTACTGTTTAAGATTTGGATTTACACATTTTTGGAAATATTCATTAATTTCTCTTCTCAGTTGATCACCTCCTTCAATTTCTTTAGTAAGGTATCTTAACAGAGAATTTTCAATCTATATCAACATATAGCTTCAGAATATAAAGCTGTTCTGTTAAATTATGCACCAAATTAAGGAGCTAATTATCATTATTGATTAGGGTTACTTAAAGATTAGTGCTATTAAAATTTCAATTTCTCAATAATTCTATGTCAATATTATGATTATTAATCTAAATTATTAGCTCATTCGTAATTTATTAAATTACAAATTAACTTGACTTTACAACATCATTAATAATCTCCACTATATCATCAAAATCTCCAATTTGAACATTGAAAGAATTCTGAAAATTTAACATATCATTAATATTCTCCTTATGGAGTTACATCGTTTCTTTATACAAATGATTAATATTCTGGGAAAAGATGGCCTCAGAATCCTCTCATCCTCCACCTGTTGTAGTTACATATGGTTGTTGTTCATATTAAACAGGGTGTCCATGGCTTACATTTCCCTCTTTGTAATCACATATCCTTTTGAGTAGGGTTTCTTGAATAATTTCTTCTTTTTTCCTTTTTCTGAGGCATATTAGAATTGACCAGAGCGTTTCTGGTTCTTTCTAATGGTGTTTCCAAGGTCTGAGGCCCCTTGAGCTCGTCTTTTTGGGGTTTGAATAGCTTGTTATGTTGCTTGAGCCAATCCTACACTTGTTTGAATTTCTCTTCACTGAAAGAAGGTACCATCCTCTTAATACGTCTCTGATATTTTCTTCTCCCATGAATTTACTCACCCACAGGTGAAAGTTCATGCCCCCTGAAAGAGGCTTGGAGCTAAACTCCAGTTCCCTTCTTGGGGTGCTCTGAACCATTATTTGTGTTATTTCTGATAAATATCTATACAGGATACTTTCCATTCTTCCAGATCTATCAGAGGATATAATATCAGGCTTAAAAGAAATTTTAGCCTCTTATTCAATGATGGTATGGCTTAAAGGTAAATGACCTTGGGGAATTAGACCCAGGGATTCATCTGAAGGTGGTGCTTTTCCACCGGTTGTGGAAACTTCTTTTCTTTTTCCTTTCTTGTAATATCCTATTTTGGATCTAGATCTATTTGCTCTAATTCATGAGCTACTCTCTTTCCTAGTAGGTGAAATGATTGTGACAAAATTTTATATTTAAACTGACATCTTATGGCAAGTCAAGGCTTACCAAATAATTTCTCTGAAGTAGTAAGAACCTCAATGGAGTCTTCTCTTGTTTCAAGATAATTCAAACCAGATTCATTTTCAGGATAAGATGCATGTCTGAATAATTGAGATCTTTGAGTAATGCCTTCAGGGAGAACTCATGGAGTAGTTCTTTTCTCAGAAGTCACTGGAAAAAAGATAAAACAGAAATTTATGATGAAATTTATAAAATATTATTAAAAATATAACAGAAAATTTCATTATCATAGTTATTAAGATTTTGATTTATTTTTTATTCTTTTAATAAAAATTTACTTAAAGTTATAATGAAAATACAAATAATTGAATTGGAAAATTAATTTTTCAATTAAAACTGGAATATTTCAAATAAATTTATAAGTCTAATGATATGAAAATCGACATTTAATTCAGTATAATATCAAAGACACTAAGAAGTAGTAATGTATCAAGTAATTGATAAAGGATAATTGAATAGGAAATTATGAAGTATTTTGGATACATTCCAAAAGAAAAAACAGTAATATAAATACTATAAATTTTCTATCAAGGGCTAAAAAACACATCCAGGACCCAAATGTAAGATTTTACTATGAAACTGATAGTTTAATCAATCTCAATTTAATTATCATAGTTTTTATGTTCTGATTTGGTAAGTAAAACTTCTCTAAAAATATTAAGAAACTGATATTAACAAGATAATAATAATTCCTTTCTAACAATACCATGATAATTGATAAATATATATAAATTGAAGAATAGTAATTTAGCCAGAAGTTATTCTTATGAAGTATGATTATTTTCTAGGACCAATATAGCAATAATTATAGTAAGATGATTCTACCAGATTTAATTTTACATTGAAATATACTATTCATGAAGAAGTAACTAAAATATTATAAAAGCATTACAAAATTACATAAGAAATAATAAGAAATAATAAGCAATACATAATTCTTGATGATATACTATTATTATTATAAAGCTAAATCAAAAGATAATATTCAAAAACAACTTATGCGTGAAAAAATTCAGAAATATAAGTAAGAGTGTATTCGAATTGAAATAAAAACAGAGTTATTAATTCATAATTAAATTTTCTTCCAAAGAAAAAGATTCACCAGACCTTTTTTATTTAATTCCACAGAATAAAAATCTCTTAAAATTATTATTATAATTATTTTTCTGATTTATTATATTATATTAAAATGGGTTGAATTCTGAGTTTTGACAGTTTTGAAGGGTCTTTTTATACCAAATAAAGATATCCATGGTGAAAAGGGTACCAATATCTATTGAAATGTCCATGACACTCCCAATAACCTTAATCTGGATATTTACACTTTAATAACAGTAAATTGAATCTTCTGGAAATTTTAAGTTGCTGGTTTCAAATACTATGAAGCCAAGAAAATCGTTTATGGTTGAATAGTTTGATTAATAATGTTTATTATACATTTATATAGCCTTTTGAAACTTATATCAGCTATTCCAAACCTTTTCTTTAGATTTATGGCACTATTCTTCAATATTTAGTGCTATTTTGAAATTTTTCTTAATTTTTACAATAGAAAATCCTTTTACAGTTTATTCCCAAACGGTGCCAACTTTGATTTTACTATATTTTTACACTGGAGCTATAAATTTACAAATCTTGGAGTACTTCAATGATTAAAAAATAATGTTTTACTTATGAGGTAATCTTAGTCTTAATACCCCTATAGCAGTCAAAAAGGTTATTCTTACTATAAGTCAATCTTCTTAATTTTCCTTTCTTAGGGTGTATAACTTTAAAAGGTAAGGATTATAATTTAAAACTTAATAAATTAATTTCTTATGAAAATCCATTAGTAGAAAAAGTATTTACTTATGCATAAAATTAAATTTTTTACTCAATTTCACTCTCGTGAGTTTTTTAAGTTTGAGGTTAATTAACATTAAATAAACTTTAGGTTTAGCTTCTTTATAAATTTTTGATGCTAAATAAGATTTAACATATAATTTGCAGATTTTTTTGGATACAGAACCTTAATTAAGGTTAGCCAAATTCCAAAACCACTCTATGAAGATCAAAAATGTTGGGTACCCTTGCACCTTTTTCCATAATCCCTTTATCCCACTTTTTTTTAAATCAATTTCCCTTTGTACTTAATCAAAGTCATATTATGGAGGTTTTAGCATAGTTTTGAAAAAGGGCTCACAAGAGCTACCACTTTTATGTTAAATCGAAGACCAACTTGAAAACTGCACACCACATCTTAATTTTCCACTTTTTTGTATCTTAAGATCTACATAGTTTAAATTCACTTTAACTGTAATTTTAAGAAGTCTAATTGAAAAATGCTCAAAAATTCTGAAATTTACACTCAAATACAACTCTAGCCTTTGCAGTTCAAAACATAGAGTTTATGGAAAAGTACCCTATGGTATGACCATGCGTAAAATTGGGTGGAGAATGCAATGGTGCAATAAAACCAATAATTCAATTCATTATTTACTGAGCTACTTAATTAAAATTCAACTCACTTTTTTTTGAATTTGAGTCATAATATCTTTTAGTGAGGAGCTCTGTCAGCTCTGTGGGAATGAAAAATATTTCTCAGGGCTCACAAAAATAGATCTACAAAAAAGCCCCATTTGCAAGGGAAGTGTAATCTCTTAGCACTCTGCGATTCAATACTGATACATTAGTATTTTTTTACCTATTTATAGGAACTTGCGGTAGAAAAAGAATTTAAGCCTACCTAAAATTACTGAATATAATCATTAGTGGATCAAGCTGAAGAATTTCGATAATGTTTTCTTGAGATCTTTATTTTACCAACCTTATTTACAGGATATTAAAAAATAAATGTATTAATTAAATCTCCTAAATTTGAGCCAAGGTTAATTAATATCCAATAACCCAATCTCATCCAGATATATATGAATTCAATAATAACTATTAATGCACTCTAAAATAGGTCCCATATTTAAAATCATTATCTTAAGCCTTGAGCTCATGTATTTCTTAAATTAATTGAAAAATAAAGGTATAATACAATTCGCACTTCATTACATAGCTCAATCAAAGATATTCATTTCCCTGGCAATTAATTACAAATTAATTTATCCAAAAATCCAAGTAGCATTAAAATTTCATGGAAAACACTTTCAAAATTACATTACACCCTTCGCACACAAATTTGACTCCTAATTTCTAGTTCTCATTTGAAATTAATAAAGAATTCATCAATGAAGTAAAGTGCCTCAAGGTTCACAACCTGAATCTCTTTGTAGAAATTTACATGGTCAATATGATTTTATTAAGAAATATACCAAAATGTTCAAATATTCATTCCTATATCCTTCGAGTAGTTTTTTCAAAAATTCAAGAAAATATCACTTCTATTTAACTGAATTTATTAAAAACCTTTTTGATCCATAAATGTTGATTACAATACCAATCACATGTCATTGGCTTGATCTCTTCAAAAAAACTCATTCTTGAGATTTCTGATAGAATTATATCCAGTGACTAAGCTTCATATTATTTCTTTTTGTATTATTAACATCATTTTTGCTTTATATACTTGAATTTGTCAAAAGTTATTATATAGCATAATAATTGCTTTTAATACCAGTTCAGCTATACTGGCTTGACCATTTCACAAATATTCATATTTTCCACCATATCTTAAACCTCAGAGAGCTTTTGAAAATTAATTTTATCATGATATTCATAAAAAGAATTTAATGGTCACAAAGTGGAGCTGATTCATTCCTTTAAGATGATACCAGACAAAAGCCAATTTAAAATTTATTAAACCACATTCTTATTTTTCAGTTTATGGCTCATATGCCACTAATAAAGCCAATTTCCTTTCAAATTTTCTATTTTATGCACAATATACACTCTTTATGTTGAAAGAAAAATGTTTAAGTTTATATTTTTATTATTTCATGAAGTATTTTCATTATATCCTGAGCTATGCATGGAATTACTGACTCTTGGAATTAAAATATTTTAGGTGAGTTTGAAATTCACATTCTCCCCAAAAACTGCATTAATAAAAAGATGGTATAGCCTACATGTAAAAAAATGGTTTTTTCTTTTATACCCATACAAATTGGATGAACATTTAGTATATGTTTAACATGAAATAGGTCATTAAATCAAAATAAATCACTTTTTTGAGCTCAAAGTATTCCTCTCCATTATTTTGTGGTATTTGAGAAAAAGATATCAGACTCTCACCCATAAATGTACTATTCCCTTTTAATACTCAATCTTACATTATCTCAAATAACTGAATAGTCTCTTCTGTATTATTCAATTTGATTTCTTTCACATTAAGCTTCAATTTAATATAACTTCTTCTGTAAGAATTACTCTATGATATAGTAATAATAAAGCTATAACTATGGGTGTGACACAAAATTGTTACTTACAAAAAAGCTTGAAAGGGCTCTAATATTATAAAATGGTGGCTATAAATCCATTGAAGGTCCTGGTTGCACTTATTATCAGTCGGGGGACTATAATTATCACTAAACAAAGTAAGATTCTACTTATCTCTGGTTGATTCTAAGAGTACTGCTGTGTTTTACAGCTTTACTACGTAAGAATTAAAATAAAAAACAGGACTATTTCTTACTTTTTGTGAGGAGAAGACCTCTTTTTATATTACTTCAGGTTAGTAGGAGGTTATCCACATTTCTCCCGTGACTCACTTGTGGTCCCGCAGGCTGAATATAGTGCTTCAACGAGCTGAAACGTGGTTTTGGGACCACAAGTTGCCATTTCTACCCCATGCAGGGTTAAAGCCCTTGCCTACAGACCTTCCAGACCTTTTCTGATTCTTCTGACACGTCAGAAGCTTTACATTACATGTCTGGGGGCCTCTGATTAGTAAGGCTATGAATAATCGAAGCCAAATCGTTTTTCGAATAGCTGTGATGACTCATAACTCAATCATATGGGAGAGTATCCCACAGGACCCCCCCTGTACAGGAAGTTGAGGTAATTTATTACCCAAATTATTAGTAATAAACTTACAAGCAGAATTTTGGCGGCTTTCACACCTCATAATTCAACAGTCTGGGATAGTATCCTACTTTACCGCTCGTTGTGGGATTATAAAATACTTTTTCAGTTTTGAAGATGAAGAGCTCAAAATTTGCTCACATTTTATCCACAAGGAAGCTCTAAAATATGGTTATATTTATGACTCATCTTGGATTGAGTATGTCAAACTTATACAGGTTCAAAGTTTTTTTAATTCTCTGTAAGATAGTATTTTTCTTTTTTTGAGATAAAAGTGCCAAAAGATTTTTATTTTTGTAACATAAAGGAGTAAAGGTTAAAGTTTTATGTAGCCCTACTTTTTTCCCTTCCAGAAAATATTCTACTTGATAGGTCTCCCATAAGGATTTTGGAAGCTAGATGAGGGGTGAAAAAAGGTTATCATTTCTTGAAGTTTGAAAAAACAATTTGGGTGGTAATTTCTGATCAAATGGTACTACATTCCTTTAGGTAGTACCATTGAAGATCCCTCATTTGAGACCTCTAATAAAAAAACCCACTTGGTGGGTCTGTTATTGCAACTCTAGATTTTAGATGAGAGGTGAAGATTAAGGTTTCTGCTCAGCAAGAATTTACAGCCTCAATAAATTGGATAATTATTATTTTTTGGTCATTATAATAATGTTTTTGGAAAGGGTAAGGATTCCTCCTTCATATTTTCACAAGTAAAAACTAACTTTTTTAGGCTCTTCCCTTTGGTTTTATGGCCTTATTGTACCCTTATTTGCTTTAATAAAGCTTAAATGTGTGTATTTAACTCTTTCTGATGTACCATGTTTATGGTAATTTTGAATGCAATCCTTGTGCTCTGGTTTAGAGTCACATTATGAAATATTCTTGTATTTTATAGGAGAATTGAGAATTTACAAAACCAAGAAAATTCCAAATTTTCATACTTCTTCACCATTTCAATTAAATACCGACCTTAGTAGAGCCATATCCGATTGAACTCCTGGTTCACTTGGTTTAATCCTTGCTAAATTATGGGGATGGGATCTTGTTAGCTCTACAATACCAATCCTCAAAGTTATTTGTGATTCATTTCATACAATTCCTTTATTTCATTTGATGCTAGACTGTATAGGCCTTTTACCCTATATAAAAGCTGGGGAAGCTTGAATTTTTGTTATTTAAAATAGCATTTTTGGGAATTATAATTAATTCACAGTTGTTTGAATGTAACTGTAAAAGTAGAACGATTTATTTAGAATTTTATGAATCTTCAATTTTTCTGAGAAATATATATATGAAAGAGAATTTTTCAGTCTATTATAATATTGATAAAAGGATTTAGGGTAAGAACATGTGTTATTCTGTACCAAAATCCCACGTTTTTGTAGGTTTGAAATCCTATAACCTGCAAGGTTTTTTATTTCCAAAATCCAAAATATTTAGCTTGCGATTTGAAGGAAATCAAATTCGGGATTTAGATTCTTGAACCTTCTGTCTTTCACACCCCCTAATGATATTTTTTCTAATAATCAAAGTTTTAAATCTTCAAATTTTTTTCTTCAAGAAAAGTATTTCAGTTTTTTTAAAGAATAATGACCATTCCTCAAGTTTAATGAGAATGTTTTTTTTTTCTTTTTAACTTCTTCTTTTGGATCTATTAAAGAATTTTCTAAAGGTTTTGGGGAAAAAATCATTTATTTCTTCTTCTTTAAAAAATGTGCATTTTAGAAGAAATTCACTTTAAATAACAAAACAAATATCCATATCTATTCCCATTCACAATTCCTTACAGGAGAAACAAAAAAACTGTTGAAGATATTTTGAGTTTCTTTATATAAAAACTAAATATGAAAATATCTCAGACTCAAAAATAAAACACAAAAAAATATTTTTGAAATATTTAGTATTATTTTGTAACTTCTAATAATCAATTCTCAATTTAATTTACTTTTTTGAATCAGGTTACTTTCAATTATTATGTTTCTGTTATATTTTCAGCCCAATGGTAAGCTGTTAAGGGCTTTGTTTATTATTGTATACTTAGCTATTAATCTTAATCAAAGTTAAGAGAAAGGAATAATATAAAGAACACCTGAATTTTTTCCCATTAAAACAATTATCTTATGGAAAGTTGCATTTTTAATTTTGAGATAATCCTTGCAATCTTAGCTTAAAAATTTACAATTCAGCTATACAATTCTGATATTAAAGAGAATTCAGATAATGATGGGCTATTGGTAAGTATAAATAAGCCCCCATATAAATTCACTAAGAATTACATGAGCTTGCCCATTTTTTGCAAATTAATCTGAAAAAAGCCCTCTTCCCCAAATTTAAATAAATCCAAGAAAAATTATGAGAAATAAATGTATTTAAGCTTTATTTATTCCTAAAAACACAAAATATAAAAATTACTAAAATTCTGATTCCCAATACTTATGTGTACTTTGAGATATAGCCTTATATCCAAATACAGCTTCAGGAACATCATTCCAATAATTAATAATATAAAGCTTAAAAATATGAATTATTACCTAAATGAAGTGAGAAATATTAATCAAAAGTATATTAATGGAAATAATTTAAGTAGGAAGTGATTACAAATAAGTATAATAATATGATGAAAATTATCAGGAATTATTGTAGGATACAGATTAAAAAGAATAATCCATTTTATTACATTAATTACATATTTTCAGGTAAGTGCAAAGAAGAGGTCTCACCCTTGTATTAACAATTTAATTTCACATATATATCAATTCTATGACATAGCTGTAGCACTCAGTATTTCTGAAATACCTGGTTATATACACTTTTTACTATTTTTTAATGAAAAAGTGTTTTTGAATTATTTTTATTGTAATTCATAATGATAGTAGACTCATTATCTTCCTAGCAAGTGTTTTGAGCTCATAAAATGAATATATAACACTTTTATTACATATTATTGAGTAATACTTCAAGCTATGGCTCAGACATAATCAAAATGTACTATCTTGGATTATCATGTTAATCCCCTTACTTTGAGATATATTATTGCTCAAACTGATTTGAAAATTAACTCTTCTATTTTATGAATGAGAATTGGATGAATTTCTCCTAAGAAAAGTTTGGGATAACTCTTTTTACTAAATTTTGATGCTCAAATTAACAAATTTTGACATAAACTTTCTGTTCAAAGAAAAATAGTCAAAAATGCAGCTCATATGATTTAGTTAGATAAAATTTAATTAATTTAAAATAAATATAGTGAATCTGTAAGCCAATTACATTTTATAAGAGTCAAGTTGAAAATTACAGCTGTTGTGTTGATTTCAAGATGAGATATGAAAACATTTTTTGGCTACTATTTATGATAAAAGGAAAGGATTTAATTATCAGAGGATTAGGAATTTATTTCATATTTCTTAATTTAAGCTTATTAAGTAAAAAACTACCATCAATAGAGAAATTATAAGTAAATTATGTCATCCAATTAGAGATATAACTTTTGCTTTATACAAGTTGTTCAATGAAAAGAAAAAATGATTCAATAATTATGAAATCCTACTAAATCCTTTAAATTTCAGTTATCATGGTATAATAAATACTCTCACATCTATAAATACAAGTAAGTCTACCATTAAGGAGTTATCCAACACAAAAAGGCCTTCTTTTCACTGTATTTTCCCAAGACTTAAAAGTATTATCAGATTATTAGATTGCATCTTTCGGAAAACTTTCTTCTATGAATTTTTATTGAGTTTTTGTTAATAGTAAAATATTATATTTTTTTTAAGAATAAATTTCTAAATTATAACATTTGATCTACATCTCTACAAAAATTATTTCTATGTAAAAACATTAGTTTGTTATATCATGAAAGCTGCAATAGCATAATTTATATTCATTATTTCATCCGAGGTTTTTAAAAGCAGAAATCCATGAGGAATTATCTCTCTTAATTTTAAAGCTATATTATTTATACAAATATTCTAGTTTCTCTCAGCTTCATCATATATAAAATACTCTAATTTTCTTATATTATTCATTTTAAATAATAATATTTTAGTATAGAACCTTGATTCACATGTAGTAATGTGGTATTCCATACATTCTCATCGGTCTCAGATTCATTTTTTCATCTAAAGCTGTACTTTTATTGAATAAAATGAAATAATCAATAAAATAAAAAATGAAAAATAAACTTTACACCAAAATTCACCCCCACTTATATATTGGACCAATCCCAAATCTCAAGAAATAAATTCAAAGGTAATGTAAAAAGCCTCTTGGGAAAATCATTCTAAATTGAAACTTTTCCTAGTAAAAAAATGGGAAATATTTACTCCATAAATGGCTCCCACAACAAAACCTACCTGTAGCTATAGTTTGACAAAGCTTTTCATGTCATATAGTTTGAAATATTACAAGAAGAATCACAAAAACAAAATGGATTTTTTCATATTGTATAAAATTGGTATTCACCAGAAAAATAACCCTAACTTAAGTGGTAAGGTAAATATTTGAATCCAAAAAATATCCCTATCATGGTTTCAGGGCCAGTGGCACCATTCTCAAATTTTAGAAAATGGATTTTCTGGAAATCTTAGGAAGATTTGAGAAAAACTTGGAAGACATAAGAAGATTAAAGAATTTCTAGTAAGACTAAGACAGATACAGAAAGATATATTTATGAAAATTTTAGATTTAACACACAATTGAACTATAAAATATGCACAGCAACTGCACACAAACTGACAAAACTCAGATAATTGGCATGGAATGACTCAAAGTAATCAACTTAAAATAATATATCACCTTACATACAATGTGAATATATTATGAAGCTTAGTGATGGTATTTCTATTCCAACTCCACCAAAAACCCTCAAACAAGAGAAATCTGTAAGAACAAAGGTACATAGCCTCAATATGATTCAATTGAAAATTGAACTACACAGCCTCATTAAAAAAAGCTCACAGATTCATTCTCTTGGCAAGATTGAAATTGAACAAAAAATCGAATCACCTCAATAAGAATATTCATAATGAAGATGCATATCACCTGCATAAATTAGCATCCAAAATTCACAGCTTAAATTATACACAAAGAAAATTTTCGCATAATAATAATATAATTAGGAAGATCAAATTCATCCAAAGGAAATTATGCACCAAAAATAAAATTTAATTGAAAACCTTCAATAAAAATCCCCACAAAGGCTAAAGTCATCTGACAACTTTCAACACAATTATCACTTGAACTATCCCCTAAAGGCTGTGCAAGCTTACTAAAGTAGTGCAGTAAATCAGCCTCATAACCATATGAGAAAACTCCACACTATAAAAAACACCTTTGGGGAAAAATTAGTTCCTAAAAGGGTAAGAAGTAAAGCTATTATGAAGACCCATTGAAACCTCATTCAAAATTAATAGAGCCTATTTATCCCCCAATCATTCTCTTATTTTCTGATGCACTTACTTATATACCAAAAATAATTATTATTCATTCCTTGCTAGTAGGTCAAACTAGTTGCTATCAGCTCCTAAACTATATAAATAGAATGAGGATAATTTATTAATATGTTTTGAAGGTAAATTAGCCGTTATGATAGTATAAAATTCTGAGAAGAAAGGTTTAGTAAAAAATTACAAGTGATTTATAATATATAGTATCTAACAGCAGGTCTGCTTCCATTATAGATCATTAATCTCACCTCTACAGTATAAATTCATTTGATTATTCAAATAGCTCATTAGGCAAGCTTAGTAGATCACAAAAATTGATTTTATTACATTCTTTATTCTTAAAGTCACTATTAAATCTATATTTACTCTCTGCTATAACTGTATCAATTAGTAATATGAATCATATCAATACCCATCATTACTATTATGCATAAGCCTTACCAGAAATACTTACTCATCATTAATTAAACCCAAAAGCTCAAAATGCATGCAATTACTATATGCTATTAAGAGTTACTCTTAAAAAAACATGTCAACAATACCAATTTAAAATAAAAAATCATTCAATAACCACTTGAAAACAGATTACTATTATTGTACCACATCCTCTCTATACTCACCTTTACCCATAGGGAAACTGAAATATGCAATTTTGGTATTTTATCATTACTCAAGCTCAAAGCTATCAGTCATCTCAAATTTATTCAATTCATCATTACCAATTTTACTGTGATTTATTTTTTATTAGAACTGATAGAAAATTCTAAAGTAGTCTTCTCTAGCTTCAAAGACTCTATCTTCATGAAATATTTATTATTTATCTCAATATTAGGGTTTGTTCTGGTATATTCTGAGTGGAACCTCATACACTTGTCAGCCTGTGAGACATGTATGACATACTCATAAGGCCATAAATAGGATTATATACATTTGATTCAGTAAAAAATTGACTTTTAAAATGGAAACAAATGAAAAAAATTTAGAACTTTATTTTGGATAAACAAACTTATAATTATTATGTCATTTTGGGATTCAACACCAAAAATAACCTAGAGTTCCCATAGGGTGTTATATCTCACAGTAAACTTATACAATTAAACAGAATTTTTAAAAAAATTCAAATTGTGTATTTCAACTTTAATTTCAAGTTACACAAGGTTTATGTAAACTTACAAAAAAACATTTTAGAATTAAGGTGTAGTTTTTATATACTGAATTGGCTAAGGATTTTTCATAAAGGCTTTCAAACACCCATGAGCTTCATTCAGATTGGCTTGAAGCCATGGTATGGCTTTAAATAAATAAATGGTCAAAATCCACACAAAAAGTGGGACAAAGGGGAAAATGTAAAAATGTGCCAGGATACCCAACTTTTGATATCTGAAAGAGCCCAAAAAAGGTTTTCCTCCTTTATTGAAATATTTCAAACCTTACTTGAGCTTTAAGAACATATCTAAATTTAATATTGAAGTTTGACGAGGTTTATCCTCAATTTGGACAGGAATTACAAGGTGCAAAAAGGGAAATCCCCATATGGAGGCTTGTAATCAGGTTTTTAAGAACTGTGAAGGCTTAATAAAGCTTAAATAAGTACTAAGTTAAGTTCAAAATCTCTAAAACCTTATCAGAAGTTAAGCTTTAGTGTTTATTTCTATTTTTACATAGAAAAAGAGCAATAAATTCCAAAATTAATAGAAAATACATTTCTTGATAGATTTTCTTGAAGATTTTATGCAGCTTACATATTAATTTGATCTGTGTATACATTGAATTTTAAGTATCTTTTATAATTAAATTTCTTTTGTATTTAGCCTTGAAAATACCTCTATTAATTAATCTTAAATAAAATGAATATTTCTTTGAAAATTGATTGGAAATCTTATATAAGTTATTTTTTTGAAGCTTTGTTTTATTATTTACTATATAAAGAGATTTAATTAAAATATCAATTTCAATAAAATAAATCTATAATTAATATTCACAAATGAGGAGTAAAGTTTCTTTTACTTAAGAATAAAACTTGTAAATTTAAAATGAAATTGAAAATGAGTGACCTTATGCTAAGAGCCTTATTTTCAAGTATGGTTTTTCAGTTTTGATCTGGGAACACCCTCTATATCTATTATTATTCATGAGAGCTTCCCTGAAGGCATAAAAGAAGCATTTTAATCACTGTTTCTTTCCATCAAAATCAAAATCAAAATCAATCAATCAGACATTTTATAACATTTAACATATATTATTGTAATAACCAATGATTGATTTTATTATATAAAATTTTTGTCTTGAAATTTCTTTTAAATCCACATATTTCCTCTCAAAAATCTTAAATCACATTTTATCATATAATTTTTTTTAATTTCTTCAAAATATTGATTCTTTGGTGTTTTTTGAGCTTATGTAAATTATTTCATACTATAAATGTTGTATTTGACTTGTTGTATTAAATAAATATTATAATTAAGTTTTTCTCTGAGTTTCTATATCTCTATTATTTATTATTAGTTTCTTTATATAGAGTTTCTCCATAAGAATTCTCTCTACACAGTGTGTGTGATAATTTCTTTTTAGATAATATTCTTATCATTTATGATTGGGTAAATATTATTATTTTCCGCATGCAGTTTTCTCATTAAGAGCTCTTATACTTCTTATTATTATAGCTTTCAGTGACTATAATAATAATAGAATAACTATAATTTGTGATAATTATTAAAAATAATTACTATTATATTATTTAGTAATACTTATTTATTACTTTATTATATAATCATAATACTTAATTATTCTTCTTTTTATATAATCATTGTTAACAATTGTAGTAATTTGTGGTTATAATAATCAACTTTATTATCTTTTATACTGAGGTCAGTCATAGTACTCTTGATTTTTATTAATATTATCAATAGTTTCATAGAAAAAACTTACAACACTCTTTCTGCCTTGGTCACAAGATTATTTCACCAATTTAAGAATTATTACCTGTCATTTCCCCCTAAAAGACTACTCCGCCAAATCCCACACTGAAATTATTCCAAAATTACTTGTTATTTTGTATAAAAAACTATTATTTAAAACATTTTATCATCAAATATCAATATATTTTCTTGACATTATTATAGTTATTCTATAGATATAATATTATATTATACCCCTTTTACCCCAAATTCTCTCTTTCCTTTTCAATTAGTTGGACATAATGAAATGGTATTGATATTTCTTCCATGCCTGTGAGCCTTAGAGGTATTTTCATATACCCAAAAGACCACAAAAGATAAATTAAGATACAAATATAAATAAAATAAATTTATTTATATTATAAAAATAAAAATTGAAATATAAATACAAATTTATATTTAAAAATCAAAATTTAATTATAATTTAAAAATAAAATTACAACAAAAGTTAAAATTATGAAATTATATTTTTACTTGTAAAAATCAAGTAAAAATGAATTTTTAATAAAATTGTAAAAAATTGAATAAATTTGGAGAAAAGTTAAATAAAAATTATTATAACTTTCTATCCAATAAATAAACATATAAGAATTATTTCACCATTTGATTCCTCATAAAAAATTAGGTGGGGTCACCTCTGAGTGAAATTTTTGTAGCTCAACTCTAAATAAGCTTAAATTAAGTTTTTAGTATTTTCAATACAAAAGTTGAAAATCCTCAAAACTTTAGTTTAATTCACACCACATGTGGTGTTAGCCATCAATTTTTGTGTTAAAATTGAGGTGTTGTGTTTAGTTTAGAAGTTATGAGGAATTGAAGTATTTTCAATTGAATTCAATTGAAATGTCAAAATGTGTGTGTGTATTACATAAGTGAGCTTTGATTTAAATATGAGGTGTCAATTATTACTGTATTGTACTGTACAATTCAATTGAATTACATATGTAAATTATAAGTATAATACATGATGAGGAATTAAAGGAAAAAATAAATTGGAAAGATTAAAATTGGGGGGGAAAAGGAACTCTAGCTCTAAGGGGGAGCCAGACCCCCAAAATCCTTTCTGACAGGCGTGGGATGTCAAAATTCATGCAAACGTTCATCACTTTTGGCCTGGAATTGAGTTACAGGGTCTGTGAACTCAATTGATGATGAGGTTTTGATACCAACTGGGGTAGTTTTAGCTGTTGCCAAGAGGGTAAAACTACCCTTAAGATAAAACAAACTTAGCAAAAGCAGTTTTAACTGGTTTCTACACCTCTTACACACATTCCTACGTGTTTTGAAGGCTCTAGACCAGGTATTGCTATAGTAATGGCTGATTTAAGGGTCTAAAATGACTAAAAATGGCTAAAAATGGCTTAAACCAGCCCTTTTTTGGTCCAAACCAGGGTTCAATGATGCCATAATTGGCTTTTCTGTTGTCAGACTGTTTTTCACGACTGACAAGAGTAAATTTTACTTTTGGGGTAAGAAAATTGGTGGCTATAAAAAAATGTCTTCTTTGTCCCACTTTTCTCTTCATGTTAGAATCTTTTCCTTTTATAATTAGTTTAAACACTGTTAAACCAATCAATAAAAGATTCCAACCACCTTTTTTTAAATAATTTTAAACCTTTCAAACCACGTGAAAAAATCATTATAATCATTGTTTGTAACTCTTATAATCATTTTTACCCCTGAACCACCCCAAAAGTGAATTAAAGCATCTTTCATCACTGTTAACTTTGTCACTTTGTTTCCAAATTCACTCTGGTCACTTTTGGGCGTTTTTTCTCTTTAATATTCTTTTTAAAGACTCTGTTCTTTAATTAATTGCTTGCCATTCATTGCTCAATTAATTCCAATTAAAATTGCTCTTGAAGAAATTTCTTTTGTAGCCTTAAAATATCTCTTGTAGAGTATTTTTTGGATAAATTTTTATTGTTGGTAAAACAATAAATTTTTATAATATTATTGTTTTATACTAATAAAGCTATGAACAATAAAATTGGCGTGTTTTCTCTTGAAAATAATATTTCTTACTATTTTTAATTGATTTTTTACCTTATACAAATTTTGAGGACAGGAAAAGTACTTGATTTTTAATCAAAGTTTCATATCCACACCTTACATTTGGGGGCCCAGCCGTGATATTTTACCTGTGACATATTTTTTTGCTCTTTTTAAATCTTTTTTCTTATATTGAAAGATTTAAAAACATATAAAAAATACTTATAATCAAAAAATCCATAAAAAATAAATTTATTTTATTAGAAGTGAGGCTTATATTTTCATTTCTTTTTGAAAATATTCTGTTTTTTACTTAATTAATTGGTTTTTTCATTAATTTTAGTGTCTGGCAACGTGGTAAGACAAGAAAACATTGAAACAGCCTCAACAGTAACCAGCATTGTTCCTGCCAGTACTGTTAATTCTGACCATAATAGTACTATTATTGTGACTCAGAATATTCAACCTGAACCAATATCTTCTGAATTTATCAACTTGGACATAAGTAATACCCTTCAGAAAGCTAAGAATTTGGCCAATAGTAAGTTTTTTGACGTAAAATTACTATTTTAAACCTTTTTAATCATAAAATATGCCTTCAACTAGATCAGGAGCCAGCTATAACCCCTCAAGCAACTCCCAGAAAGGTGATAGATGTGATTATGGCAGAGGCCAATCAGGTACAGAAGGAAAAGGGTCAGTTGATGACTTCCAAACAAGTAAAATGGGTCATTCTGAAGCTGATAATACCATTTTACCTTCAAAAAGAGCTGACACCGCCACAACAAGCCTCTGTGGACATATACAAAGCCAGCCACAATGCATACAACAATGCACTTCAGTTCAAGGAGTACCAGATCCTTGCAGACCTGTGGAATAATTGCATGAATTCTTACCTAACTGTGAGAAAATTCCTGGGCCATCCCAATACTTGCAAATTGCTCAATGGATGGCATCCATTGATGGAGAAGAAAAACATGATGCTTTTGACACTAGAATGGAGGAAAAACAACCCTCCACAACCCAAGCCAGTGCCAAAAACAGCCCCAGTGGCCAGCAGCAGCAATTCCAACGTGCAAAAGCAGCCACAAGCTTCAAACAAGGGCAAAGGGAAGGCACCAGCTCCAAAACCTTACAGCCTGGGCTACATAATCCCAAAGATTCAACAGGATGCCATGGAAAATGTATTTCAGATGGCCAGAACCATGATGTAATTACAGAAGAAGGAAGAAGCCAGATTAAAATATCAAAAATGATTTCTGATACTTTTAATTGTATTCCAGAGTTGTATAAAGCTATTTCTGACGTAAAAAGTCATCTTTCTGATAAAAATACATTGATTTGTGACAATCTTAAAACAAATAACTTGAGTCTGAGCCAAATAAATGATACACTTAAATTCTTTGAAAGAGTTTTAAGAACAATAAAAACTTCCAATAATGATAATTCTTCTGGCATTAAGATAAATGAACAATCTGCCATTATTAAAGAATTAACAGAAAAATATTCTAAATTCAATATTGATGACATAATTGAAACAAGAATAAAACAAGCCATAAACACTATCAAAGAAGATAATAAAAAAGCTCTTGATGATATTTCAAAATCATTTGCTGAAGTAAAGACAAATACAATTGCCTTGAAAAAGAATTTTGATACCTCAAGAGAGGAAATATCAAAATTAACAATAAAGTTAAATGAAGTTATATCTGATAATACTAAACAAACAGAATTATGGAATGAGCTTACATATAAAGAGGATGATCATAAAAAGAATGTCATAGACTCTATACACAGCTTACAACATGAATTAAGAAATTCACAAAGGTGTAACAACAGTAAAATGAATGATATTGAACAACTTCTAAACACCTTGCCAAGAATGTCTACACCTCTGAACCAAAATGAGGGAGCAAGAATTCCTAATCCACAAGTATTGGATACTGAAAATTCACAGCTAAAAGATGAATTTTCTACTTCTTTTCATAACTTGGAACCATCAATGGGCCAAGCACTCTTGAAAGAAGTTCCAAAACTTAAAGAATGGCCTCACTTCAGTGGTGAAGGAGAGTATGACCATATGGAATTCATTAGAGGTATTGACATGATCAAAGAAGATTTTGAATTACCAGACAGATTGGTAACAGCAAGATTTAACACCTTGTTTACCAAATCAGCTCACAGATGGTACATCAAGATAAGACAAGCACATGGACACCAGAGTTGGACTTGGTGCAAAACCCAAATCATTAACAAATGGGCAAATGATGCTTGGAGGTTTAAAGTTGAAACAGCCTTTGAATCTGCCAAATTTAATGCTGATAAAGGCAAAGCTTTACCATGGTTTTGCCAACAAAAAGACATATTAACATCATTATATCCAGACATGTCAGAATTTATGATCCATAGAAAAATTCAAAGACAATGTGGAGGTTACTTAGAGCATGCTGTCAAAAGTAGGACTACTGAACAATCTTCAGCAGAAGATATTATCAATATATTAGAAGAAGTAACCACCAGAACCAAAATTGGTTCTAGTAGGGTGAATCTCAAAACAAGGCTTAATACACCTTGGAAAGATTCTGTGGACAAAAACCCCAAAGATAATTCTAGTAATATTAAGTATAAATCTGCAGATACAATCAGAAAGTGCTATATTTGCCAAAGCACCACCCATTTAGCCAATGCATGTGCAAAAAGGGGGAAAATCAATAAAATTGACATTGAAAAAGAACCAGATGTTGAAAAAGAAGACATAATTGAAGACAATTCAGATGATAAGTCATCCATATTTTCTGAATCTTCAAAGGATATAGAAAATATCAATCCCACTTTTGACATCATGGAATCTTATTCCCACTTGCCACAATTGAGCAATGGTCAACTTGATTTATCAAAAGCTCAAGATGCACAACTTATGAAAACCAAATCCTAATGGAAGTAATAAGTGTTAAAGACTTGAACACCACCTCCTTTGAAAAGGTCAGAAGTACTTACATTCAAGATAAGAATTGTAGCATATTATGCCAATTAGTGAACAAAAACTGTAAAGACAACTCTCTAATACATGCCTTTGATGAAGTATGTAAAGGATCTTATGATGAGGGAAGATTTCACCTACTGAATGGTATAATTTATCACAAGACACAAGCACACATGTGTCATGACAGTTGTGGACAAGTCATTAATCAATCTTGTACTAAAAGAATGCCATGACTGCCCCTTCTCAGGACATTTGTCTGAAGACAGAACAAGAAAAAAAGACATACCTGAAGCTACTAAACCTCTCAGAAGGGTCAGGCACACTAGAATGACAATATTACAAAGTAATATTCTTTAGGGGGATGGAATGTGAGCCTTAGAGGTATTTTCATATACCCAAAAGACCACAAAAGATAAATTAAGATACAAATATAAATAGAATAAATTTATTTCTATTATATAAATAAAAATTGAAATATAAATACAAATTTATATTTAAAAATCAAAATTTAATTATAATTTAAAAATAAAATCACAATAAAAGTTAAAATTATGAAATTATATTTTTACTTGTAAAAATCAAGTAAAAATGAATTTTTAATAAAATTGTAAAAAATTGAATAAATTTGGAAAAAAGTTAAATAAAAATTATTATAAATTTTTATCCAATAAATAAACATATAAAAATTATTTCACCATTTGATTCCTCATAAAAAATTAGATGGGGTCACCTCTGAGTGAAATTTTTGTAACTCAACTCTAAATAAGCTCAAATTAAGTTTTTAGTATTTTCAATACAAAAGTTGAAAATCCTCAAAGCTCTAATTTAATTCACACCACATGTGGTGTTAACCATCAATTTTTGTGTTAAAATTGAGGTGTTGTGTTTAGTTTAGAAGTTATGAGGAATTGAAGTATTTTCAATTGAATTCAATTGAAATGTCAAAGTGTGCGCGTGTATTACATAAGTGAACTTTGATTTACATATGAGGTGTCAATTATTACTGTATTGTACTGTACAATTCAATTGAATTACATATGTAAATTATAAGTATAATACATGATGAGGAATTAAAGGAAAAAATAAATTGGGGGGGAAAAGGAACTCTAGCTCTAAGGGGGAGCCAGACCCCCAAAATCCGTGCTGACAGGCATGGGATGTCAAAATTCATGCAAAAGTTCATCACTTTTGGCCTGGAATTGAGTTACAGGGTCTGTGAACTCAATTGATGATGAGGTTTTGATACCAACTGGGGTAGTTTCAGCTGTTGCCAAGAGGGTAAAACTACCCTTAAGATAAGACAAACTTAGAAAAAGAAGTTTTAACTGGTTTCTACGCCTCTTACACACATTTTGACGTGTTTTGAAGGCTCTAGACCAGGTATTGCTATAGTAATGGCTGATTTAAGGGTCTAAATTGGCTAAAAATGGCTTAAACCAGACCTTTTTTGGTCCAAACCAGGGTTCAATGATGCCATAATTGGCTTTTCTGTTGTCAGACTGTTTTTCACGACTGACAAGAGTAAATTTTACTTTTGGAGTAAGAAAATTGGTGGCTATAAAAGAATGTCTTCTTTGTCCCACTTTTCTCTTCATGTTAGAATCTTTTCCTTTTATAATTAGTTTAAACACTGTTAAACCAATCAATAAAAGATTCCAACCACCTTTTTTTTAAATCATTTTAAACCTTTTAAACCACATGAAAAAATCATTATAATCATTGTTTGTAACTCTTATAATCATTCTTACCCCTGAACCACCCCAAAAGTGAATTAAAGCATCCTTCATCACTGTTAGCTTTGTCACTTTGTTTCCAAATTCACTCTGGTCAGTTTTGGGCGTGTTTTCTCTTTAATATTCTTTTTAAAGACTCTGTTCTTTAATTTATTGCTTGCAGTTCATTGCTCAATTAATTCCAATTGGAATTGCTCTTGAAGAAATTTCTTTTGTAGCCTTAAAATATCTCTTGTAGAGTATTTTTTGGATAAATTTTTATAATATTATTGTTTTATACTAATAAAGCTATAAACAATAAAATTGGTGTGTTTTCTCTTAAAAATAATATTTATTACTATTTTTAATTGATTTTTTACCTTATACAAATTTTGAGGACAGGAAAAGTACTTGATTTTTAATCAAAGTTTCATATCCACACCTTACAATGTCCCTATGAGACAGTGGATGTGCCTGCTTGACATGGGTTATCCAATTTTCAATTATTATTAAATATTTAGCTTCTTTCTGTACCATTACCCTTTCAATCAGTTGCTTCACTTGGTATGTGTTAATATAATGTTCAGTTTCTTTCTTAATGGATATACTCATTTATCTCCTGTAGTTATAATTATTTCCTGAGATATTTGTATCTTTCCTCTTAATATCTGTTGAGAAGCCAATTCTAAACCATAAAAAATGGGCTGGGAATAAAAATTGAAAGAGAATTAATTGTTGCATTGCTCAAAACTTCTACCTCATCAAAAGTATACAATAATATTGTTAGAGGTTGAATAAGACAAATTTGTTCAATACATGTTCTAATCCACACTCAATTTCTTTTTATTTCCTTTTGTTTCAGAAAAAAAAAAGCTTTAAAGAAAATTATTTGGTTCCCTTTTTATTTTAAGAAAACCATTTTTCTCACCCCTTTATAATGTCAAAAATATTAAAAATTCCAATTATAATCCCCTTTAAAAAATAATGTAAAAAACATTCAAGGCCATATTTTCATTTTAAGCTCTTAAACCAAAATTAGAAAATTTTTATTTGTCTTTATAAATTCCTATATAGCCAAAAAAAGGGCCAAGTCAGAATTTTCATAATATCAAAATTACAAATAAGAATATAGAGATATATATTGAAACAAAACTTTTATTTTTTTTATTCAAAAATAAAACTCACATTGTTTCCTTTAATAAAAATTTACCTCAAAAAATCAAAATCTAAAATTAAATTAGTTTTTCAATATTTTTCTCAAGGGGTGTCTCTCATAAAAAATTATAATAATAACTCTAAGATTGGTTTTTTTTTTTCAAATTACTCTTTTGGATGATTTGACCAAATCCAAGTTTTTTCAATTAAAAAAAAACCTCACCACAAATTTGGAAAGGGATAAATAGGCTCTCAAAATAAAATGTCAAAAAAACAACATTTTTTTATTAAAATGGGACAAAACTGAGGCAATGTGTTTTCCCTCTAACATATGTACTTACCAAAATCTTCACATGTTATTTTTCTATATTTTGGTAAAAATACATAAGTTATTATGTTTAATTATTAAACTGTTACTTACATTTACCACTACCCTATTTAGTTTTTTTTTAAAAAAAAAGCAAGCTAACTCTATTTGTTTATTTATGTATTTATGACAAATCTTCCTTATTTTTTATTTTGAGCGGAATTATTATTATTCTTATTCCCCAAATTGAAGTTATTTAATCATGAGGAACTTGAATTTTATTCAAATGATAATTCAGAAATTAAATCAAAAATTATTTCAAATTAAATGTTAATTATACTCAAATAAAATTGATCAAAATATTCAATTTTGAAGTTCAATATGTATTTCTTTATATATTTATGGATTTATTGAATTATAGTATTTCTTAAAATGTTTTTTTTCTTAAAAAATTTGAGTTAAAAAATTTAATCAATTAAAATTATAATCACATTCATTTATTTAGCTTGTGATGAAATGTTATTATTAATCTTATTAGACAAAAAAAATATAAAGATGAAGAAAAAACAATAATTCATAAATTTAAAAAATGAAATAAAAAGTAAAGTGAAGTTGAAAAGAAAAGCTCTTTTTTAAAAACTTAAATTGATACTGTTTTTAGGAAGGAATTAAATCAACTTGCTTGGTTTTAATGTTTTTTGTGCAGGATCATGAAAGCTTATCTAATTAAGCATTCCAATTTTAGAGTTGTGGTTTCAGTCGAGCTAAGTTTTGCTGATAAAGTTTCAACCAAATGGCTACCATGTTAGTACCACTCCAAGAATCAGTCATGATCATTCTGCAATGCATTTTAAAGTTGCCATTTCGCCATGCAGCCCATCTGAACCTCAACAAGCAAAATGATTGCTTATTTGGTGCAAGAATCTGTTGCCAGATATTGAGCCTATTCAACGTTGGTATGTATCACCTTACCATCTGGGCGCGGTTGGACCAACTGCCTACGGGCCTGATTATCAAGAGATAAGAGCACAACCTTCACTTACACACGTACCCTAGTTATGTGCTATGACCAAGTTCAAACAGCTTGGCCACCTTCAAATCCTCAAGGGGGTCCCCTGATTGAGTCATTTTTACTTGAAAAATTTTATCGCTTTGTCATACTGAAAAACCTCTGCCAGAAAAACAACAGCAAAACGCTAAAACAATATACCTTTTATTTCGTTTCTTAAAACACCTATTTTCACAACAAAAGAAAGCTTTAATAAAGGTATCATGAATTGACCCCCTCCATGGTTTTCGAAGTTCTTCCCTTTTTTCAAGTAAAATTTCCGTCATCATACATAGCATTTTTCCGCCTTAGAAAAAACCCCTTCAATAAAAAAATTCATTTATTTTTGACCAAAAAAAGTTTTAATCAATTAGCTTTGTGATAACACCTAATCCTTTGGTTTTACCTCTGTGAACGGAGAGCCATTATTTCACATGAAAGAACATTATATTGAATTAGCCCTGATGTTTACCAAAACTGTGATCAATCTTAAAAAACTCAACTCTCGAAATAACAATTTTTGGCCAACTTTGACGAATTCTGGTTGTTTCATAAACTCAAATTTTACATGAGCTCTATCACCAGTTCGCAAAACTTGGCTCTTTTCAATCGCCAAAATTTTCACCTAAATTTGTTTTTGGAAGTCATTGCTTAGTAAGATAAACAAGACGAAATATAAGTCTTGAACAATAGACTTACTGTCTGTCTGACACATCCCACATGAAGCATAGCTTGATAATTTGGTTGAATCTGGTCAAAAAAAAGTTAGGGGGTGAAGATTGTCGAAATGTGGAAAAGCCGGGTAGATCAATTGTTAATTCAATGCAATAGAAGATGAAATTGAAAATTGCGAAGTGATATTACTGACGGTACTGTTATGATACAAGATTAATACCTGTCCTTCAAACTTGTGGGTAGCTTTTGGAGGCGGCTCAATCGATCGCGAAAGAATGACCATGCCTTTCCTAACCCCGTTTCGTTTGATTCGCTTCAAATTTACACTAACACTTTGCCCTGCCTCAGCTTGTTCCACGTGGACACGCTTTCGCTGCATTGATTTGATGGTAGTCAGTTGAAAATGACCCAAGCTATCAGGTCCCAGCCATACTTCTTGACCTGTGCTCAATGAGCCTGATAGTATCACCCCAGATACGACCGTCCCCACAAAAGGCACGGAAAAAGCATCGGATCTGATTAAATGCAAAAGAGATGAAAGTTAGAGAATGTAATGTTCAAAATCAAACTCTCAAAATTTGCGGCTGCATACACTGTGAACTCGAGTGGCTCATCAACAGGATATTGGGACGAAAGTCCAGCAGGGAGGGTATTTAGGAAGACTTTTAAGGGACCAAGTCCCTTCAAATAATCAATATTAGAGGAACAAGATCGAACAAGAAATCAGTAAGTCATAAAGTGTATGGAATGTGCAAAAGTTTGCTAATAATAACTCACTTTACCGGTGACATTACTAATTAAAAATATAGGACAAGCCCTTTCTTTTACGAAATTCTGAGCCAGTTCACAACTCATGCCGTCGTCTTTGACAAATACAGGCACTTTGCTAATCGAAACAACGGGATTGATTTCGAACGCAAAGTAGACCTTGCATGAATGAAAAGAGCTCACCGACAGCCAGGACTTTTAAGAATCTTGACAAGCTGCTTCAAAGTTTGCTCCAGGACGTTGATGGGTGTCATATCGACCTTGGTGATGACGGCAACGACCGGTACAGATAGGGCAAGGGCAACAGAGAGATGTTCTTTACTCATACCTATCAAGCCGGCGTTGGCACCAATGATTAACAGCACGAAATCAGGTGAACATCCGGTCAATCCAAAGATTGTCGTCTATCATACCATAAAAAAAACAGAATAAATAAATTTCGTTCTTAATGATTCTTGAATTGAATCCAATTTATGATGATACTAGCCTTTAAATAACGCTCGTGGCCCGCCAAGTCAATGAAACTAACTACCTTGGCTGCTCGATTGCATATGTCATCCCAACTAAGCTGTTGTTTTCTTAATCCAACCTGATTTGGGTTAGTCTTATCGCCAGATAATCCTACTGGAAGAACTTCATTCCCTTTGGCATCAACTAAAACCAGTGCAACAGTAGTTAGATGATTGAGCAAGCTGGTTTTCGAGTAAAGAAATGAAAAGAAGTGATCAAGCTTCGAAATGACTCACATCCCATTATTTCCATCCCCACAGAAGATGTGCGACCTGAGTCAAGCTCATGCTTATGGCGAAACAAAGCAACTCTTGCTTTTCCACGACCATCATCGAGTTTCCCTTTTGTGAGCACACCAAGCGTCGTGCTTTTACCCGAGTCAACTTAGTAAATGAAGTCAGTGAAAATGATTTGATTTTGACCGATCTGAATGGATGGAGTTTGCACAAAGACAAGCTATTTGATGCATACCATTGCCTACACATGCAACCCTCAACTCGGTAATTTCGTGGACACTTTGAGTGGTCCGACGTATCATACTAGATCAAATAAGCATCGATAAATTAGTTAGATAATTTTGAGAAAGATGTTCAGTATTTGAGGGGCTTTAAGGGTTACATTCTTAATGATCGAGCGCTCCAGCGATTTGATAAGGTGCTGTCATTTTGAGAAAGGGCGTCGGATGGATCAGATTCAGCTTGATCAATTTTCAATTCGTTCTGATCTTTCAAGCCGTCCCAAATAATAAAAGCTTGAGCTTGAATGGGTTCCGTGATTTTTTGAAATAAGTTGATAATTTTAGATTTTTCAGCCTGTGAGAGTGCAACTTTTGGTTCGCGAGTGGCAAATGGAACTTCCTGCTCGGATTGAAATAAAACTTTGATGGAAGTACAGTTAAGATTGTGCGAGCCTATAAAGATGAGAAATTCTTGTTGAGATTGAAGACGTTGAGTAAAATGATCTGAAATGTATTCAATGAAACACTTTGATGGGTAAAGTAATCTTGCCTGACAAAAAAGAACACAAAGTGTTTAAGATGTAAGCTAAAGTTCAAAAGATAAAACGAACTTTTATACGAGCCTTCAAAGGCTGAGTTGGCTCAGATTCGATATATTCTTCTAGGGTATCAAGTAATGAGAAATTTGTTATATGAGCATTTGAAAGTTTATGGGAAATTGAATCAAGATCAAAATTGGATGGGTTTGATTGATGATTCTTCTTTGCAATATCATCAATTTCTTTTTGAAAATTCTGAATTGGATTATTGTCATGTTTCGAATTCTTATATTGATTTTGATGTGAGCGAGAGATAGATTGATCATTTAAATTGAAAGTGTCTGGTTCATGCTGAGACTTTGATTTAGGATCAGCAGGCTTGTTCTCTGTGAGTTCAATCATTTTGGTTTTGCTGAAGATTTCAAGTAGATGGCGATGACGATGACGATGATCAAGTTACAGAAAATTAGATCCAATGGATCCCATCAATATCGAAGACTCCATTAAAGCTCATCATCAAAGGAGTGCTTACTGTTCTTGTGATGATTTTGTTTGATCCCAAAAATTCCAATCCCTTCAATCTCACTATCACTGTCCTGACCCTTCAACACCAATCCAATCCGTTCAATTAACCCTTTCTGTCCTGAAGATGACGTATCGAATTCAAGTTTGTGATTGAAAGATGAGAAGTTAATTTTGATTCATTCCAAAATTGCGCTAGTCAATCTTACCCCAACAACCTTCTTGGAGTATTCTTGAAATGAATTGTATGATACTGTGCTGTAAAGTGATCAGAATCTCACCTGGGACTGTATCCTTTCATATCAATTTAAATTCGATCGAATAGTGCTAAAGCTGCGGGGCATTGAATTAGTTGATACAAGTTTGACAGCAGATCAATTTGTCCATAAAAAAGCTCATGAAATTCATTGAAATGCGAATTTCTACCATCAAACCTCAATATCAAAACATATAAAAAAAATCAAAATAGTAAAATGATTAGAATAAAAGATGCAATTTATGAATTGAAAAATACGCTCTAATTAATTCAATGAAAAAAAACCTTTGACTGTCCTACATGGAAAAACATTGCTCACATAGGCTTTTATTATAGACTGTTTGTTCATGAGTTCTAAAAAGTAAGTTTTCATAATCACTTTTTTGTGATATCAACTCATAAAGATGACCAAAGATAAGACTAGTCTGATTTATTTGAAGATTAAATATTACATAATTTATACAGCTTTTCAGATAGGTACAATAATAAGATGAGATTAGAGCGCAATGTGATTTCCTATATGATAATATAAACGAGAATAATAATACTAAAGAAATATTCCAAAACAGTTGCATTAAAATTTATAATCAATTATAAAATCAAAAACTCATAGAAAACCTTCTACTGTTCAGGAACTATATGATAGAAAAAGTTATATGTTCAAAAATGCATTAATTTATTGAAAGAAAATATAATATATAAGAAGGAATTATATTTCCATTTAAAACCTTTGTTAGTAATATTACTGGTATACTATTTCACCCAATATTCTTCAAATGGTATAATTAAGCAAAGAATCTATTCTGAGATCTATAATATTGTTGGAAAAATGACTTATATCACACCTAATACATATTTTTTATTAAAAAGGAGTATAAGTTCCTAAATTCTCTTAATATAATGTCGAAATTTATGAGATTATTCTCGATTATATATTTTGCAGTTCCAAATTTCTCAAAGAACTCAATTAAGAAGACTATTTGGAAAAACTATCATTACAAAAATCAATTTAATTACAAGATTTTTTACATGAAATTAAATATATATATTCACAAATTTTGAGATTAAGTTCATGAATGGCTGATTTTTCATATGTGTTACAATTATATAGTCCCATTTGATTGTCAACCGAATATTTCTATAGTGAAGAGTTTTACATATGACTCCAAAAAACATTAAGAAAATATGTTTTCAGAATAATTAAATGAAATTTTTGAAAAGCTTATTCTATTTTATTGATTATCTTAGAAAGAGTCATTTTATCCCCCTTGTGGTAGAATAATTCCCACATAATATTATTAAATCCATAGGTCTTCCCGAATTCGAAAACATTATTTACTCCTATGATTTCTTCCTTCTCAAAATTGATTTCAAACCAGTTTATTATAATGTAAATTTAGATTATAATCATGTCTGTTACCTTTATTCAGGGATATATTATAATAGATATCAAGCTGGGTTCATAAAAAAGTAATCTAAGGAAAATGAAAGAGCTTAGTTTGACATTCACAATTAAAAATAATATGTTTCTGCCAGAGGGGCTACCAGGTCTAGCCTTCTTTCAATCTACCTCTGAAACTTTGTCTTAACCTTGAAAAGTTTTTTAAAATACTTCCAGACACATACTTGGGGATGAGGAACTTCAATAATTTGTAAAGAATTATTTGGAATGTTCATGATTGCTATTTTCCCCGTTTCACATAGCTATGATTTATGAACCAGGTTTTCAATTGAACAACATTAGAAAATTCATTTCACTAATATGTATAACTCTGGAAAAATTGATACATCTTTATCCTCTGTAAGGAGCCATTTTACATTGCTTTCTATGGATTTATTTTCATGATCTCTTATCATATTGAAATTTACCTCTTGAGTGAGCGAAATTATCAATATATACACCTAAAAAGTAAATTATGAAGGATTTTCTTTTCACTCAGTCATATTAAAACACTATCAAGAGTACTTTCTTCTCATACATAGCTTTAATTTTATTGTAAATAATGGAAATAATATGCTTTATAAAATTCATTTTCTATATTTGTGATGGGTGCATTTATATTTAAACATAATTCCTGTTGCAAGTACCAATAAATAATCCATTTTACAAGATGCAGATATTTTAAATTGAATTTCTTCATAAATATCATCTTATAGAATCAAGAAAGCTTTTTGGTATATAATTAAAATAAACCTTCACATTCAGATATCCTCTTATCCCTTCCTGAAACAAGGCCCATGATTTTCTTAAATCCTATTTTCTCAAAAAATTTAAGTATCTTAAAATATCATTTTCTCATTTGTACATTATAACTCTCCCCTTGGGCCATATTTTGTTATTTTTTTACTTAATTCCAGAAATCACATGAGAAGAGGCATTCATATATCTCCTTTGAGATTCATTTCTAAGAACTTAATTTTATTTTACATAATCCAAAATCCATTCTTGTCACAACCATGGCAATTCACCCTCTTGGACCTCCATATGGCATATAATGCCATATACAATTTATAGAAATTTGGTCATATCCATAATCATTGGCCAAATTGGCTATTTCATCTTTTGTGGCCTTTTATGGCCATTTCACTATCTGGGGCCAACTTGGCCCCTTCATCATCATCAGGCCTTTCCTGGCCAGTTTCTGCTTGTGGGAAGTGTTATGTATTTTCCATTCAACAGGGAAAATACAGCCCAAAAGCCTGTATTTGGCTTTTTAAGCTTTAAATACAGATTTGCACATTTTGCACACTTTTGCGCATTTATGTGCATTTTTCTGTATTCAGCCATTTTATGCCATTTTCCCATGTAATATGGGAAATATGCCCAAATGATCATATTAGGCCATTTGGGGCTTAATTTCCAGTTTTGTGCATTTTTTACACACTTTTCCCAAATACAGTTTTCAAGATGTATAAGCTTTATTTGGCCAAAAACATCCAAAAACCACTTTGTCACCTCTGAAGCCACGATACCCATTGTTCCCCCATATCCTCCTGGTATCCTTCCAAAAGACCTTTGGCCATTTTCACCCTCCAATAACCAAAAGTTCCATAAATGGTGTTATACACCATTATGCATCTTTTTTCACCAGAAATACAATGGCACCAATTTCACAAGGTTATCTCAACATTTCATAAGGTCATCAAGGCATCACTTAATCCAGAGGATTAATCAAGGCTCAATAACAAGTGTTACTCCCAAATATTAATGACTGCATTAAGCCATCATTTTATATTCTCACTCACAGTATTCCTCCAAGGGAATACTGGCAATTCAATCTCAAGGGGTATTCAAGAGGTAGTTTCAAACCAATCTGTCAAGTGTCAATGCTCTATTAATCCACCTTAGAAACAACATTCATTCAATAAAGTCTGTATTTATTAAGACCTGTATTTAAATCATACACCATGGGAAGATCATTCAACCCAGTTCCTTTCTCAATTTGGAAAGGTATACATTCCATCAGACAATCAATATAGCTTCCAGTATTTAATATAGATCAGCTGCCAGTCTGAAGGAGTCAAGCTCTCAGTTTTTCACATATACCAGCCTCCTTTGACCCTGGGGGATTTTTCCTCAGTTAATTAATATATTTTGATTTTATTTTATCTTTATTTATCTTATCATTTTGATAAATGAATAATGATATTATCAAGTCAGTCATTTAGCACCTCTTTTCTTTTCTTTCTTTGCCTGTCAGTGAATATTGGTGGTCATATCCTTTACTAATTCCATTTTTCCTTCTGGCAGGTTGAAACAGTGATTAAGGACTTACTTGGTTGGCTCTTTGGCCATTTGGCTTCTTATTTCTCTTATTGAATCTCATCTTTTTACCTTCATATTTCTTAGAGAAATTCATTTCCTTTATTTTATCTTCTTTATTCTTTAGAGTCTTCCAAGTGAGTTCCCCGATTTCTGAGTGCCAGGCCACTCTTGTTTTCCCTAAGAGCCTCTGGGACAATCCTGTGGTTGAATCTAATCTTTTTGAGTCTTTTCAGGGAATTCTTATTCATATAATGGGAAATATTTCTTTCTCTATCTCACATAAATGATATGCCTTACCATATGCTAACTGGCTTCTGTATAAAGTATGTTAAATATTTGTTTTTTGAAGTGTGATGAGATTTCTTTTCCTGTTCTGAATAACTTCCAAGAAGGAAATAAATCAACATTCACCTCTTTCCCTACTGAGTTATTTTGAAATCTTGAAATAAACAGTAAATTAAAGTGGAAATCTATTATATCAGGAATGAGCTATTTCGCAAATATCAATATTCAAGATTTCAAAGTAGTTTAAATTGAATATAACTAGAAAAAAACTTAATTATCTATAATTTACCTTTATTTTATATGTGTTCATATAAATTTTCTGGGAAATATTATTGGTTAAGATCTGTTCAATATTGAAAGAAAAGATGAAATTTGGGAATATCCAAATCTTAAAACTAAGCTTTCCTGTTAAATATTTCCTCAGAAACAGTAAACTAAAAATTTAATGAAAGAGACTTGTAGATTCAATCAGGTAAATATTTCTGTGGAAATGCAAATTTCTTTAAAATTGGTGCTTTTCTAGAAATCTATCACATTCAAGCTAAACTTTTTGAAATAAAAAAGAGAAAACTGTGGTTAAAGATAATTGTTTTTTTTATCTTTAAGTATTAACCCTAGGACAAAATAATATCTGATAATACTTATATCCCTGTTTTTTTTCTCCAAAATTAGCCAACCAGAACTAATACTCATATATTTTGATAAAATAATAATATGATATTTACTCCTTATTTATTTTATTGAATAAGCTGTAAATAAGTTAAGTTCTTTTTTATATTGCTCAAAATTAAAATCTCTGATTTTGAAAATTGAATTTTTTATGGAAGAGTGGTCCAATATGGAAGAGATTTTGGCTCAATATTCTTTTGAATTAATTAAATCACATAGTGATATTTGAAATGAATTATATTAAGGATATGGAAATACTGCTTTTTTAATTTCTAAAATATCTGGTTTTTTTTCTACAAAAAAAAAATTCAAATAGCTTTTTAGCACACAAAATATATCTTTCAAATATTGTATTTCTACAAAGACTTATTAAATTAAATACGTTTGAGCCCAAGAAGTTTTTTTTTATAATAAGCGTCCCATAAATTATTTTTTGTGACTCAACACATCCAGGAAGCTGTTTTGTTTTGATTTAAATCATATTCTTAGAGAATCTAAACCCTCACATGCTCATAGAAGCTTTTGGCTCTCATAAAAGACAATAGATTGATATATTCATCACTAAAGATTTTAAAAAAGGATTCCAAAAATCAAAAATGTGAATTTTCTCAATTTAATAAATAAAAATAGTACTCTTAAGTTAAATATCAAGTAGCATGATTTGATAGATTGAATTTTTTTTTGAAAATTTCATGGTAAATCTAAAGGAAAATTAAAATTGAAATATTTTAAGAAGCCAAAAGGATATCAACTATGTCATTTCTCAACCTAAAATTAAATATTGATGAATACGTGTCTTCAGATTTTAAATGATTAATTCTGTGAATAAACCAATTTAAGATATTTCAAAAATAAATTCCAAGTCTTATTAGAAAGAAATAGACTAAAAATTTAGTTTTATTTTAGGAAGTTCATGAAATTTTCAATTTTTCGTCTAAAAATACTTTTTAGTTTTTAGGATTACTTTATTATGTAGTCAAAAAATGACCATAAACCTGAGTGACACAATAAAAATGATTTATAAGATAGCTAGGAGAGCTTTACTACGAAGAAAAAGTGGCTATGGATCTACTGAGAGCCCTGTTTACAAAAATGTTTGATTTATTAGCTATAATAATTTCTAAAGTTATCAATTTTTTGACTATATCAGATAGTTAAAATATCTCAATTATGGAATTACTAATTCTTAAAACAGATTTACCATGTGAATACCTATAAAATAAGATGATTAATCCAATTTTGAGATTGAAAAGGGCTAATTTCATCCCTTTTTGGTAGTGAGGGAGGTTTTTATCTCTTTAAAACAACTTAAGAGTGAGAAATTTTATGTATGGTCATTAATAATCATGAGAAACGTGGCTGCACCTGACAGTAGGTGTTGCATTTGAAACTTAGCTTTGAACAATCTAATAATTATCTTGGCTCCTTCCTCTGAGCTAGGTTGTAACCAGGATTTACATTTGTATTCATATTCCAGGTTATTCAAAGCCACTAGAATATTACAGAAGCTCCAAGATTATGTTTTTTTGATTTTATATCATAGTTCATATTATATTAAATGAAATATCTCAAAAATATTTTATTAGAAAAGAAGCCTTTGAGCTTCATTTCCATCTTTACACAGCAAATATATACTTTAGTTGCTTTAAAATTTATGTATTTCTTGAAGTTAAACCCCCCTTATTTCATTTTGAGAACCTCAATTAAAAAATACAGCTTTAAAACTGAAGTAAGATTTCATTTAAATTGACTTTTAACTGATTACAAGTTTATAATACGATCAATTCTTATTTTCTCATTTAAAGGTGGCTCGAAATATTTTCATCCTGGGTGAAATCCTCATCTTTAGAAGAAGAATAGTTTTACCTTTTTTTATAGTCAGTTCTCTTGAAACTCCAAGGAAAGAATATTAAATAATGAGAATTTTCTTTCATTAAATCATTCAAAAAAAGGAAAAAATTACAGAATGTACATATTTTCTTCCTTGTTGATTATGGGTTTATCAATGGAATTAATATTTTTATTTGCATTTCATTTCATGATTCTTATTATAATTAATGAGACTAACTAACATTTTTATGAGTAAGGCTCTCATTTCCCTTTTTTAAACTGAAGTTGAGCCTTTCAATCTTCTTTTAATTTTTCATTCAAAGGAGAAATAGAATGGTATGTATATATCATCCAGCTACTGAAAGAAATTTTACAGTTTTTATTAACTCTTCATTTTCAGGCAACAAAGGGAAAATTACTGTGAAAAATGTAAATCAATTTTTACAGTGAAAGGTATCACAGAGACCACTACTGTAAAATTGTCGACGATCGCGGACAATTTTACAGTTTCCTTACAAAGCATTCTACTGTAATATTGAGTAGAAAACTAAAATTAAATAAACACATAATGACTCGAAAAATTCGTAAATTGAAAATACTTCAGAAATATTGAAAAAACGTTAAAAAAGAAGAATTTGTTATATCAGAGAATAACAGTATTAATAAAAAAAACTGAACATAAAATTGAGAAAGTGGAGAAAAATTTTTAAAAGCACTTTTTTCCCATAAGAAGAAGGATATCTTTCCTACTTATTTTCTTTGAAAAGAAATGACAAAATGATTTTAAAAACTATAACGATGGAAAAGATATACCTCATTTTCCATATTTTTTTTTTTCATTCATTTTTGAGATAATTTTATATTTTGTTTTTAAATCTTTGAAAAAAAATATTTTGAAATCAATTTTCTGTGAGTTTTGTAGTTTCTCTTTTTTTCTTTAAAAAGTTGCAAGGGGGAATCTTTATTCTGTACAGAAAAAAGGGGAAACTAATTATAGGAAATATATCAATTCAAATCCTAAGGATCATATCAATCTGAAATTTCAATATTTTTTTTTAAAAAGTGAGGACCAAGTCACTCAAAATCTGAAAATTATCTGCTTATATTTATCAGAAGGATTTATCAAGAAAATAATGTATATATTATATTTCAGTGTAATAATGTTAAAATACAGTAAAGCTCCAAATTAATACTTCATTTTACTTCTACAATTATTGTAAGATATTTTATTATTTTTAAAAAAATAATCAAAAATTGATAATATTTTCATTGATACAAGATGATCATTCCTGAATTAGATGAACAATATATGAAATTTATTAATAAAGGTTCTTTTTAGTGTGGATATTTCTAGAAGGAAAATTGTAATAAATTACCATCAAACAATGATGAAAATATTGGTCAATTCCTTTCATCAATGTTCAATAATTGAAATTGAAATTTTGGAAGATTATTGTGATCATTTTTTGAAGCTTTTTGGATATAGATCTGAAGTTATATTGTAATCACTTCAAGACTAATTAAAACCAGCTTAAAGCCTAATTCTGTATCCCACAGCTCAAAAGATAAAATATTTCCCTATTTTATAAGCTATTACTCAACATAAAAGCCAAAAATGAGGCAAGGAAGCCTTTTATACTATATCTTAAGGATTTTGAAATAAGGTTTGTTTATAATTACATAAACTACAATTTATAAGTCCCTTATAGCTAAAAATATACTCTTATTGTGGGCTTAAAAGCTTTTTAAAAGTATATTAAAATTCAGAACTCTCCAAACCTTCATAATTGGGACTCAAAATAGAAATTTGGTGAAAATTCGTATTTATACCAATTGTTTCCTTGAAATATCACATATATTTCAATTATGCAAAAAAAAATACTTTTTATGTGTTAAGAAATGGATACTTTTTTATTATTCATAGGCACTATATAATATTCATATTATATCTAGTCTGACTTTTATAAATACTTGACTTAGTTTCCCCCATATATTTCAAGAAAATTGAATGCATAAAAATTGGAAAATTATTCCCTCAATTATATCTAATCATCTGTATTTCTGCGTTTTTCAGTTTGAGGAAGGTAAGAGATTTTTCCTGGAATAATTGAAGCTTTTAACCAATGAAAATACACAACTTTCATTTTTCTACAAATGGCGAATTCTCCATAAATTCAAATTATTAAAAAATATATTCAAAGGTAGTGAATGGAAAAAAAAGGATTCCCATGAAATTTAACAAGAATAACTTTAATTTATACTAATAAGAGAATCAAATAAATTGATTGCTTTTAAGTGAAAAATCTATTGATGAAACTTAAGTCTAGCTATATTAATAAATGAAGGTTAGATTTATTCAAGTTTAACGCACATAATTTCAGAGGCTTCATATCAAATATATAATTTTCAGTAGGTATTAGAGCTATAATCCGATTCTTTTTATAGCTTCTACCCTTATTTTATCAACACAATATCCTTTTTTTCAGGAATATTATTCTAGGATTTAAAATATTGAAGTATTCCATTAAATAAAGACTTTAAATTACAGATTTTTCATTTTAAAAAAGTAATATATCAAACGAAAAATAAAATTTTATTTCAAAAGAGATTATTTCATTGTTGAAGAAACTAAAGAAACTTCTATTTTATAGGAAAATTACACAGAATGTTCTATGATTAATACATGGTTCTTTTCTGAAAATCAGAATTATCGTTGATTTACAATTTTGTCTTGAATAATAAAATACTTCCCAAATTATAAAATTAAAGGAAGATATTTTTCTTTCACGCTCAGTGTATTATAAATGTAAGTGAAATAATTTCCTCTGAAGAATTTTTTGAGTTTAAATCATGGTGATATTTGATCAATTCATATTGTATTTTTCCATTCACTCCTTATGTCAAAGTTCTTTTTAGTTCAATGGAGGGTACTTTCGATGCAAAATAGATAATATAAATTAGATAAGAGGATAAACAAAATAATATAATGTATTACTTAATGCAGAAATTTGCAAGAGAAGCCGATTTGATTTTGAAGTCAATATTTTTGTAATATATATATTTTTAGAAAAATCCCAATTAATTGTAATATTTGCTGATTAATAAAATATTTCAAACTCTAATGGTCCATGTGTTTATTTTTCAGCTATTTTTTGCCACAAAATGGTTTGTGAAGCTATAATATTTATGTAAAATACTATGAAGAAGACCTTAAATGTTGAATGGTTTTTTCATGAGATTATATTCATTGGGAAATTAACTTGAAATACCCAAGGACTTGAAATAATATTTCTACATATACTCTTGAGGTATCAAGCTTTGACCAGCCTTACAGAAAAAGTATATTCAGGGAACTATATTACAGCTTGATGGCTTGCATATGTGGCTTAGAGTATTCCAAAACTTTCATTTTGGAATTTAATTTCTTTCCTATCTCTCACCTTTATCGAGTTCATCTTCCATCTCAACTTTCAAATGAAGCACCTGCTTTCAGATGTAGCCAATTTACTCATGGTGAAGGGTGCTTCCAAAAACTCAATTAAAGTTCCAATTGAGCGAAAATGAAAATTTGAGCCTTTCAAAAGCTTTAATTAGTAAGTTCTGATGTTTACAGGGGTTAAAATAGCATTGGAGGCCATTTGAGAACTCCTCTGACTTATCAGGAGTTTTTAAAGTAGTACAAAGAAGGTATTTGGATGGGTTTTCAAGAGCTTTTGAAATTTTTGAGGATTTCTGGACTTCTCCTTAGATATAAGTAGTGTAAATTTGACCCCACTTGTGGCTTGCAAATATTCCATAAAGTATATTTCAGTCAATTATTGAGATATGAGAAAAGAAAGATAATAGTATCTTAGGAATTTCTGTACTATTTGATTGTTTATTCTTTGAGTTTTACCCTATCTTCTCATAAAGAGGCTATAATGGCTGGAAGGTTTTATTGTTCTCAGGTAATCTTTACAAAAGAGGAAAGAGCTTTCAACCCAGATATCCCAGTCATTTTTTTAGGATATCAAGACCATGATATAATATAAAAAAACATTTAAATAAAATTCATAATTTGGTAACCATAAATTTATGCCTTCAATAAATCATCACAAGTCTGGAGGCATTTTTAATCCAATTCAAACTGTATTCCTTTTTAAAAGATTCCAACCATTCAATTTCTTTTTCATATGAATTATTGGTAGTTGAATATAGCTAAAAGGCTAACTGGAGTCTCTGAAATAATGTTGTTTCTGATGGGTTCAGTAAAATATCCTTTTTGCTTATGAAGAGGGGTTTTCAATGTAAATACAAAAAATGACTCAGATTTTAAGGGAAGGGTGCTAAAATTAACTGGATTCCACAATTGGAGATTTTTGACATGTATTCAATAATCGTACCCTTTGAATGGGGTTTCAATAAAACATTTAAATCTTAGATGAGGGTGTATAATAAGGAGTTAGCTTAGTGGATTCTCAGAAATAAATAAAGTATTAAAAGCTATCCAGTTTTTCCCATCTCAATAAGAATGCCATAACCCTAAGGGGGAGAACCTAACACTTTGTGCATATTTCTTTATGCAATTAATTTTCTCAGTAACCTGATTACTTAGGTCACATAGTTGATAATATTACTCATGGTATCAGGCTCCCATGCTTTATCTCTATGTGGAGGAACAGTCTAAAGTTAGGCAATTTAATTTCTGACAAAGAAATAAAATATAATTTATTTGAATTTCTTATTGTTTAATTGTAAAAATATTGTTATATTCAATTTAAAATATTGAGGGATTAAAGTATTTTATACAAATATCTAATTCAAAGGTCAATTATGCTTTACCCAATTATTCTCAATTTTATCAATTAATTTATTCTTAGATAAGAATAAAGAAAAAAAACTCATAGTATGTTACTCAATATCATATCAATGCTTCATTGAGGTGATAATTGGAATATTAATTTCAGCTCTATCACATTTTTTCATTGATATAAATATCTGAAGGAATAAAAGACTAATTTTTTGAGATATATTTACACTTCAGAGCTTTAGAGTGAAAGTAAAATTATCAACTTTGATGCAAGGGGGATAGGTTTAAGCACTTTGTTAATGAGGAATACTGGCCTTGATACAAGGAAAAACTTATTTTATTACTCATTGAGATTGAATTTATTTCTTGATGGAAATTTTATCATCTTGGAAACTTAAATTCTAAAAACGCATAGAACCAACTACTAGTTGTTACTGCTAGAGAATTTTAAAGGTATATCATTGTGAAAAATGTGATCCTTGAGGTATTATTTACATACCCAAATAGGGCAAAATGAACATAAAAATAAATTTTTGATAATTCATAAACTATAAGTCATGCATATACCCAGAATTCATACTATTTATTTTAAAAAAATAAATAGCTTTTTGTTTATAAGGAAGTCCATGTACTCAAGGTCAGATATGGTTTCTACACAGAAATTAACCTAGGGTAAATTCCAAGGGTAAATAAGGTTAAATTAGCTCCATGAGATGGTAATAAGGAAAAGAATTCAATACCACATAAAAAAATTGTGAAATTTTTTGTTTTTCTCAATTTCAAACCAAAATAATGGGAATGTGAGATATATCATGTTGCATATACACTAATTATAGTGTTATGCATGTTTTTGGAACTTAAAATTACTTTAATCTTACATAAAGCTTTGATACATTAATAATGGATATCAGTCTTTGAGCGTGAATTGATATTTTTATGTGAGAATATCCAAGGGGGACAAAAGACATCAAAGAGAGCCAAGTTACCCAGCTTTTGGGACCTCTAAGGCATTTAATGCTCCAAAAAATGGATCAATAGTTGATATTGGATCAATTGGCTTACTAGAGCCTTTGGGGAACCTTGTTACCAAGTTGAAATCCCATTAAAACATGATAAAATAGAAAATAAGCCACTATTTTTCTGTGGCAAGGAGGTAATGAGTTCCTCTGACTCCTGTAACCATGTACATTATTAATCATTTTCCATGGCTAAGCCCAAAAATATTAATTGAAACTTCTTTGGGACTAAAATCAATGAAATTACCCCATGGAAACTAGCTTCCACTATGCTATTTGCTTTCCTACATAGAAATGAGGTACAAACTTCAAGAATGCATTAAAAATACAATTATTCATTAATCCTTTTGAAAATTTAAGGACCAATAGAGAAAGAGGTATTCTAAGCTAAAGCCAAAAATGAGGATTAATTCATAATTAAAACTCAAATCTTTACTTGAAGTTCATTTTTGATGATTTCATGTTAAGCACTGAATCTTCAAAAATTCACAGAAATTACAACCTGGGATGGAATTTCCAAAAATTTGATTCATTTTAGAAAGAAAAATTCATTTTTTAATAAAAGAATATTCACTTTTTTTAATACTTTATTTCTCAATTATAAATGGCTTTATAGGCACACAAAATGAATTACTTAAGTAATTATGATAATCTTATGTGACAACAAGTGATGTAATTAATACTACAAAGAGGATAAATGGTTTGTCACTCAATAGTTTTTCAGTTCTCTCAATAGAAATTCTCTGTGAGATGTTTTAGACTTAAAAGAGGCCATCTCTTTCTGTTTTTTTCAATATCATCATATCATTAAATCTTATCATTAATACCAACCAGTAAGTATTAGTTGAAATAATTCTTAAGAATTTCTATCTTTCAAAATTATTCAGAAAGACATGAAAAAAAAATTGTATTATTTTCAATAATATTCAACTATTAATTATTTTTTCACTGTTCAAAATCCATCTTTGATCCTTAGAATACACAAATAATCCATCAACTCACTCTGGCAATTATTTTAAAGGTATTTTTAGAGAATTAATGAGTTTTTTGTTGAATTATTGAAATTTTTCTCTAAGGTCTGTAGTTTTGTTCAAGATTTTATTTCAATTATTTTGCAAAAGATATTTATTCATTATTATTTTTAAATTATTTTAATAAGAAGTTTTATTATTAATGTTTATTGTAATTTATTCTGGTAAAAGATTACTGCTTACTGTTATAATCACTAGTAGTGTATAAAAAGCAAAAGAGATAATTAGAGAATTGATTATTTCTTTTGTTAACATATTTAATTCTCATATTTCATGAGAACACTTATAGTACTCTTGACTAATAGTAAGACTATCAAGAGCTTCATAGACAAATTTTACAAAGAAGGTTTTTCAATATTTGTGAGCCTAAGAGGTATTTTTGAAATACCAATGAATCCACAAAAGATTTTTTACATATTTGACATAGTAATTAATCAAATTTTAAAATTAGTTCAAAGAAAAAAAATTCAACTCCAATAAGAAATCTATTCTGGATAAACAAGCTAATAATTATCATATCATTTTTGAATTCTACACTAAGAATAATTTAGGGCAAACCAATAGGGTGTTATACCCAAAATTGTTTATTTTTTGGTTGTTATTAGAATATTCATGAATTTCAAGTGACAATTAACCACTTTTGTAAATTTTGATAAATATTTGAAATTGTTCATTTTGAAATCAGTTTGAAGTTACATTGTGTATATATAATCTTACGAAAATTGTGCTGAAATAAATTTTTTGTCTTTATTTACTGAATTGGCTAAGTGTTTTCAATAAAGCATGTGAATACTGAATGATCTCAATTAAAATAAGCTACAAGCCATGGTGTTGCCTTAAATAAATAATTTAGAAAAATTTGTACAAAAGGGGGGACAAAGGGAAAATGGAAAAAGGTTCCAGAGTACCCAGCTTTGGGATCTGAAAGATTCAAAGAAAGTTTGTATTCCTGTATTGAAGGCTTTTCAAAATTCTACAAAACTCAACATTAGAATTTTTATTGAATATGAAAGTTTGAATCAGTTTATCCTCCATTTGGACAGTAATCACAAATTTCCAAAGGGTAAATCCTATTTTACAGGCTTTAGATCAATTCTTTAGAGCTTTAAGATATTAATTAAGCTTAAAATCTCTTTATATCAAAGTAAATATATCACAAAATTCAAAAACGCTAAGGTTTAGTTTATATTGCTATGGCTAAATGGAAAGAAATTAATAAACTAAAAAATTAATAGAAAAGGAATTTATGCTCTCTGTGTTTGAACTATAAATTAAGCACCTTTCGTCAATAGTATCATTTGTTATTTACCCTTTATGGTACCCCATTTAAATATTCTTAAAGAAAATTAATATTTCTAAAAAAAATTGAAACTTATAATCAGAGAATTTTAGCTTGATATTTCATTTTTAATATATTAATATAATGAAATTGGAAATAAACACATTACCTTTATATAAAAACTTGAAAATAATATACATAACTGAAGTTTGAAGCTACTTGAAGTTAATGATAAAAGTTTTTACTTAAATTAGAATTAAAAAATTGAGATTTTAAAAGTTGAAGCTCCATTTTTTGAATTAGTTTTTCAATTTTTATGAGTAAATGCCCTATTCAAGGTGTGGATATGAAGCTTTTATACAAAATGAAGTACTTTTCTTGTCCTCAAAATATGGATTAGGTAAAATTTAATTAAAAATAGTCAATTTTAAGAGTTTTAAGAGAAAAAACACCAAAATTATTTCTTTAAATTTTTGGTATAAAGAATTAATATTTTAAAGGTTTCTTCTTTTACCAACAATACTATGAAAGGGATATTGAAGGCTACAAAAGAACTTTCTTCAAGGGCAATTTAACTGGAATTCATTGAGAAAGAGACTTCAGGAAACTGATATGAGAGAAGAGTCTCTAAAAAAATGCAAAATAGAAAACACACCCAAAAATGACCAGGGTAAATTTGGAAACAAAGTTAAAATGGTAACAGTGATGAAAGATGTTTTAATTTGTTTGTGGGGTGCTTCAAGAGTAAAATGATCATAAAGAGGTACAAAAACAATTTTAATAATTTTTTCATGTGGCTAAATGGCTTTAAATTATCTGAAATATTTGTTTGGAATATTCTATTCATTGTTTTAGCAGTGTTTGAGCCAATTATAAGAGGAAAAGATTCTGAAATGAAGATGAAAGTAGGCCAAACAAGACATTCCTTTATAGCCACCAATTCTCTTACTAAAAAGGAAAGATTTATTATGATACAGCGTGAAAAATGCACTGAAAAGATAAAAGCCAATTATGGAACCATTGAACCCTTGTTTGGACCAAAAAAGGGCTATGACTAGCCATTTTTTGCTATTTTTACCCCTTTTTAGTCCCTTAAACCAGCAATTGCTTTAGTAATACTTGGTTTATAGGCTTCAAAACACATATTTCTTTTGAGAGAACCTGAAGCCAGTTAAAGCTGTTTTCATTAAGTTTTTTTAAACTGTCCAAAACAGCTAAAAACACCCTGGTTTGTATCAAAACCTCATCCCCAATTGAGCCACAGACCCTGTGACTAAACTCCTAGCCAAAAGTGATAAGATTTTGCATGAATTTTGATATTCTAAGACCATAAGAAGGAAATTTGGGGGAGTGTGGCACCCTTGGAGCCAAGATTCCTTCCCCCAACTTAATCTTGCCAATCTATTCTTTCTTTAATTTCTCAGTACTCAAAGCTTACACATGTAATTCAATTGAAAAAATCAAAGTCCACAGCTTTAATTATTAATTCCACCTATGTAATACATGTGCACAATTTTACATTTCAATTCAGAATACTTTAATTCCTAATAGCTTTTAAACAACACACCACACCTCAATTTAAAGAAAAGAATCAATAGTTAACACCTCATGTGGTAGGCATTGAATTGAGGTTTTGAGGATTTTTAGATTTCAATAAGAAAATACTAAAAGCTAAATTCAAGCTTATTTAGAATTGAGCTACAGAATTTTCACTTAGAGGTAACCCCCATGATTTTTTATGAAGAATCTAAAGGTGAAATACTTCTAATATATGTATTCTTTTGGAAAAAAAGCTATAATTATTTTTCTTAAATTTTTTCAAAAAATAAATGATTTTAAATAGTTTTTATAGAATTTCATTCCCCCCTTATTATTCCAAGTAAAAAAATATTTTTACATTTTTAGAATTTACCAAAATTAATTTTGAAATTTTTATTACAAACTTTATATTTATACTAAATTTTTGGTTTTATATTTAAAAATAAAGAATATCATTTTTAATTATAAATTAATCAATTTTTTGTGGTATTTTGGGTATATTAAAATACCTCTAAGGATCACATTCCCTCCTGCTAAAGAAATAATATTACTTTGTAATATTGCTATTCCTAGCGTTTCTGAACCTTCTGAGAAGTTTGGTGGCTTCAGGTATGTAATTTTTTGCTAAAGATCTGTCTTCACAAGCTGGCTAACTGTATCGGAAAAGGTATTCCCACACTTTCTTAGTCCTCAGTTTTCTTGCTTCAAGAAGTTTGGTGATTTTCTTAGTACCAAATGTTTCAACAGGAGTTATATTCTGAAGAACCTTATGACTTAAAGGGAATTTTTCATTATAATCAGCTTTGTAAGCCTTTTTCATTCCTTCATTTCATTGAAGTTAGTAGCACAGAAAAGTACTAGGTCTCCTACCTTGAAGTCTGGAGTAGAATGTAACTTGTCACATTTGTCCTTGGCATATGCAAGTGAGTCCTCCATAAATCTTACTGCATGCTTACCAGATTTTTCTATCATTCCTTGTAAGCTAGTAGCTGTGGGATTTCTCTCAAAAAACATCTTTCCTCAAAGATTCATGGGGTAGTCTTGGATTCCATCTTTTTCTAGAATGGCAGTAGTCTGATTGATACTGGCATTAATACACATTTTATATTCTGATTCAAGTGCAGATATAATGTACACCAATAGTGGCTTACTCCATCACAATCTTTGAGCTCTGAGCCATATGCACAAAATATTCCAAATATGTCTTCAAATTTCTGGATCATTCTTTCAGCTAAGCCATCAGTTTGTGAGTGGTAAGCTGTAGAGAATGATAATTTGGTCCCAAATAATTGGTGAAGATTTGTCCATAGTAACAATGGGAAAAGTGGCTACACCTTATAGCAGGTGTTTTATTTGGAATTTTACATGGGACATAGATTGGATTCAGGTTGAAGATAGGACAGAAATTGAATTTACAAATAGAAGTTTTGGAATAAATTCAAGCCACAAAGTACCAATTCAGTTGACTAAATAGCAGTGCTTGGTTGGGCTTTTCAAAGATAAGTAATTCAAAAATACATGATTCACAAACTTATTTCAATTACCCTTTTTTTGAATATTTTTTATTACTTTGTATCAGTTCATTTACAAAAAATGAAACTTTTGGGGTCTTTATTATATATTTTTACATGTATATTTCCATTTCAATAACTATTCTCTTTCAAGACCACTTGTGGGAGCCCATAAAGAAATGATATTTCAATTCAAAACCTTTAAGCTTCAAAGTGATCTCTCATAAATAATAAAGTTTCTTGCAACATTTCTTATAAAAACTATACCCTACCCCCAAACGCTTTACTATCAATCAAAAGATGTATTTTGTGAGACATTATAGCCATTTATTTTCCCTCTGTTTATAGTAAGATTTTAATCAAAATTGAAACAAGCTGTTAATCTTTATTGGAGAGAGTCATTTAAGGAGGGTACCACAGAAATTTACTATACATTGAAAGCCACACCCCCTATTTCAGCCCATAAACTTCTTGAGAGGAGGGTTTCACACTTATAGATACATAATATAAATCTTTAAAGTGGAATATTTTGTTTTGGTTCTGAAATGGGCTACCTTTCTATTATAAATTTTTATGGCTTAAACTAACAACTATTACAATCTTCATTTAAAAAAGAATTTTTAATTAAGGAATTTAAAATATTCATAAAAATAGAAGACATGCACCTATTCAATCTTTTGGAGGATTTAATGTTTTCCTTATTGATAACAGCTGAGCTTCAATTTTTATATTATTCTGGAGAAATTCTCAATTCCTATCAAGCAATCTTTATCTAAGGAGCTATTTTAATTTGTGCAAAACCAAGATCATTTTGTTTTTTATTTGAAGGAAATTAGTGTAGTGTCTATATCAAGATATTAAATAAAGCTTAAATAATGCAGGTAGTTGTGTGAAATGGGAGTAGATAAAATTTTAATGTATCAATATGAATAGAGAAAAGTTAATAAATAATTTAACAATTCAAAAATAATTTGCTAATATAGCTTTATGTGCAATTTATTTTTTGATAATGCTGGCTGGATTGTATAGGATATCTAAATTTTAGCTTCAAGTTCCTTGATATTGGGCCCATTTTGTAGTGATTGAGATGTATGGGGGATCTCTTCATGCACTGGAAGACTCAAAACTGTATATGAACTTGGTGGGTTGATAGCTTCAAGTATCTAAACATGAAATTTGGACTTTCTCAATACTACACAATAAAAAACTAAGATTATTTATCAAAACTAAATCAAAATATAATTTCCCAATTTTTCTAAAATAATAATTCCTAAAATTTATGGGGGACACCTTCATAGAATCCTACTAATACTGTAATTTAAGCTAATAGAAAGCTCCAAAATCCATAGAAAATAACTTAAAACTTCATATTTATGAAGCAATAAAGCAATACAATTGGTTATTTTGACATAATGGGAATGCATATTATATGAAGTTGAAAGAACTAGTAGAAATTGGTTCTTTTAAAGAATTTACTCCTTGAAGAATATCTATAAATATTTGGGTAGGTTTGTGAAGTTAGGGCTACTTTAATATATCTATACAGCCTGGAATACTGATAAATTGAGAATAAGAAGCTGGTTTTCAAATGAGATTAAGAAAATGATATATGAAGCTCTGTCAAGTTTTTTTGAAGGATAATACAGGAATATTTCTTGTTTTGATTGGGTATTATTCCCAATAAAAGGCTCAAAGAATTTAGAAAAGTAGAATTTAATAAAGAGGGACCACATAAGTAAGCTATACCCTTTTGGGAGTTAAGAGTTAACGGGAACAAATATCACTTCAGAGCCATGTCCACTAATAATAAAAACATGATCTGAATCATGTTTCAATGATTAAATTGTAATTATAAAGATTTTAAAAAGTGATTGACATTGTTACTATTATCTTTTTATTTGAATATGTTCAAATTGTATATTCAGAAATTCTTGAGCCAATGAATCAATTTTCTTTACAAAAAATGGATTTATTATTCAAATGAACAATGAATTATATTATTTTATCAATGAGACTGTGCTACAAATTTGCAAATATATCAATTTTAAGATTGAATGAAATTCTGTTTAAACTTTTTCCAAGAGAACAATATAATTAATCTGAATATGAAAATTATCTGAACAGGATTGATGGAAAATGAGTTCTTTTGTTATTTTCTTGAAAAAACTATAATTTATGAGAATAAAGCTCTCAGGGATTGAGTGAACTGGTCCACATTTTTAAAAAAGTTAAATAAAACATGCCAATTTCTGATTAATATTATTGGAATAATATTTAATTCAATATATACCCCTATTTTTATTTCTGATTTGTTTTTGAAACATAAATATTATTCAATTTTATTGTTGAAAAAGAGAAAAGCAAAAAAGGAACACAAAAAACATTTTGAAAAGTGTTTTTTAACAAATAATTAATGCATAATGATTGAGCTAACTCAAAAAAAGAGATATAAGAACAGTTATTAAAGGTGCATACAATTTTATTTTATTTTTGGAATAAAGCTTTTTAATAATTTTCAGAGAAAAGCAGTAGCAAAAATTACTTTCTGCTATTCTAAAACAGCTTTTTATATATTTTTACTTCATTTTTTGAGTTTTGTTATCCATGTTTTATGCTGATATCTTATTTTGATTTTTTGGTGAATCTTTGTTTTTTCTCTTTTTTTTCTTGAGTTTTCCTGAATTTATCTTTCATATTTGTACATATCTTTTGATTTGCTTCGATATTTTGTTTTCAAATTAAAATTAAAGAACTGAAAATCTTTTTACATGTGTCAAGCATATTAAAGTACAGGCACTGTAATTTCTGATTATGAGATATTGTCAATGAGTGTTGAAAAATTTACAGTAGCTGCCATTATGAGCCATCTACTGTAATTTGATTTGAAAATTACTACTTTCATCCAGTAGCAGGGGCTTCATTTCATAGAGCTCACCACTTCTCTTTTGAGCTTAGAAATAACACCTCCAAACAATTAAAAGTAAAGGACTATCTCTTTCAAAAAGATAAATTTTGGTGCTGATAGTGAAAATTTGTTAAATTCATTAAATATATAAAGAAATAATAAAATGGAAAGAAGAAGGATACTACATTTTGATGCATTTTGATCAATAAAAAAACAATATTCATAAGTTTTTTATAAAATTTGCAAAATAATTGTTTTAAAAGAAAATATAACAGCCTTTATCTTTTCTTTCTGAAGCTTAAAAAATTGAAACATATCAGAAACAAAAATTCCCATCAATCCAGTTCCTTCAGAAGAGGCTTTGGTTTAAAACAGCTTATTTTGATGTTTGTGAGCTAGTCTTTGAATAAGAAATAAGAATTGATATTGCTCAAAAGTAATAATAGGTCATAAATAGAGACAGATGAAGGCTTTCCTCATCTTTAAGAGTGGGTTAAAATCCCTCTTGTTTTTCAAAAAACTGGAATTGTCTAAATGGAAAATAATTATTTAGATAAAATTTTCATCTTGAAAAATATTAATTTGAAGATTAAAATATAAATGGGAATTATTTTCATATAATATATTATCTACTTGTTCCTTGTAGTTGAGAAGAGGAAGAAAATATTGGAAATTATGTAATATTCCAGTGGCTTGGAAGAGCTTGGAATACTAACAAAAAATTGAAATAATGAGTCTAACATAGCTCAAAGGAAGGGTCCACGCTAAGTTTCAAATGCAACACCTGCTATCAGGTGTAGCCATATTTCACATTGTGAGTGCTGTGGTAAGCTTGGTATCTCTGACATTGATAATTTTTGTAAATATGCCAGTCAATGATACTACTCTATTCCATATGAGTAGAGCTGTATCCATGGCTGAATCAGCTTTGTGACCTTGTAAAAAGATTGGAGTTTTACTAAGTTTTTCAACAATCACTAGGAAGACATTATAGCTTCTATCACATCCTGGTGGTAGAAACATTACACAATAAATACTAAAAATATCCCAAGGTCTACAGGGTTCTTGATTTTGTATCATACATAAAAATCTTTTTCCAGAGGAAATATTGGCATTTTGACCTCTGTCAAATGTTTTGAATTATTCTTAAACATCCTTTTTCCACATTTGCCACCAAATTCAGGTCTTAATATCATTTCTATTTCCATCCTCAGAAAGGTGTACTGAGAAGGGGCTGTCATGGAATTATTTCAATAAAAGATTGATTAAGGACCTATCCACTATTGTCATAACACAGGTGTGCTTAGTATTATGGTAGATTATGCCATTAAGTAAGTGAAATATTCCTTCATAATATGACTTCTTTTGTATTTAATCCAAGGAATGTATCAAGGAGTTATCTTTAGAATATTTAGCAAGCAATCAGATATAGATGACAAAATTCTTCTCTTGAGTATAACTTCTCCTTACCTATTCAAAGGAGGTAGTGTTTAGATCTGTAAAAATAATTACTTCTATTGAAATATGTAGAGACACTTCTTCTGGAACATAAGAAGGATTATCAATATCATTTTGTATTTACCACCTGCTTAATAAATCTAAATTTTTATGAACATTTCCATCTTCATGTATACTGGTCATATTTCCTCTATACTCTTGTATGGCTATATGCCAATTGAGAATGTGTCTGTTGGGTGTTTTCAAATTTAGGAGTAATTTCACAGCAGTACAATCTGTTATTCCATCTGGCTTCAGTTGGGTTTTTACTAGATATGAAACATATGGGTCCTTCCACATTTTTTTCATTAATAATTTGGAGTTAATGAAGTGAACCTCCTAGTCCATCTCTTGATAAATCATTAGAAATATTGAAGGGTAGCTTAAAATCTGGAATTAGTAGAAGTGGACCAGTGGCTAAGGCTTGTCTCAGGGATTTAAAGGCTTTGAATCTATCAAAAGTCATCCCAAATACTGTATCCTTGTCACAAAAATTAAAAAGAGGTATTGCAATTAATGCAAAATCTTGATATGCTGTCTGTAGTAACCTGAAAATCCTAGAAATGATTGAATTTCCTTTATTTCTGAGGAATAGGATTTGATAGAACTGCTGAAGCTTTAATCTTGTCTATTCCAAGGGATAAAACAGATAATAAATGTCCTAGGGCTTTGAGTTCCTTGAATCCAGAAGGATATTTCTTCAAAGAAATATTCATTTACACTGATTGGATTTTTTCAAACCTTAGATAATATAGCTATATGTTTTTACCAAGTCATAGAAAAAACAATAATTTAAGCAATATAAATTATTAACCATCCTTCTGAAAGTTCTTAAGGAAAGAGATCATCCATCATTTTTTGGAAGTGTGAAGGTGTATTATTGATACTAAAAGGAATCCTCAAGTATTAATACACTCCACAAAGGACAATAATTCTCAAATAATTCCTTTTTCTAAGTGCTACTACATTGTGGTGGAATTCCTTTGGGGAATCCATAGTGCTGACATACACTGCTTGAGATATTTGAGTAAGGGAAATTTGGATTTTTGATATGGGATACATGTATGGGAAAGGGTAAGTATTCAAAACTCTAAAGTACCCAGCCATTCTGGATTTTTCATTATTCCATGCCACTATTACTGTTTCAGTTATTTCTACATCTTTATTTTGGCCAACCATTCTCATTACACCAAGGTACAAAAGTCTTTGAATGTGTAGTTCAAGGGCTTTCTAGGTATTCAGGCCTTCTTAAAAGCTGTGGGAAAGGTCTTTCAATTATCAAAATAATGTCAACCTAATTTCCAGTAGTTTTCCCAGTGGTTCTTTATCTGATGCAAAGTCTTATTTATGGGCATATAGAAGTGAAGAAAATTATCTTTATTGTATTTTAGGAAGGTGAAGATTTACTTAAGCTCATTAATCTTTTCTGATTCAAAATCTTCTAATTCCAAGTTTACTTGTGATACTTTATTTAAGGTAATTTTTTTTGTTTTGAAAGGTAAAGAGGCAAATTTCTGACACTTGTTTTTACCAATAGTAAATGAAATGTCTTTCTTGTTATGTAAATATATGCTATACATAGTTGGATAATAATTTCTAAATATAGAGTGGGTAATAGAGCAGTTTTCCATAACCAAAATCTCAACAGTTATCCTCAAATTGCCATTTATATGTGTAAATATTATAGTGGCTTCAAATATTTCTAATGGATTCATTGGGTTTCTTGAACTGTTGAATTTTATTCCATCAATTTGTAATAACTGATCTTCAAAATTTGGAACACAATGTTTAAGAAGAAATCTCCCAACAAAAGAGAAGAAGGCTCCTGGGTCAAGTGAAATCTTAGTGGGGTTTATATTAATAACCACTTCTAATATACAGGTATTTCCAGCTATACAACCCTTTCCTCAATTTCTTTTAGTCTTCATACATTGTTCATCTTGAGCTTTTGATAAGTCAAGCTGGCTATTACTTAACTGTGGTAAGTGTGAGTAAGATTCCATGATTTCAAATGTGAATTTAATATTTTCTATAGCTTTAAAAGATTCAGAAAGTCTTGATTATTTATAATCTAAATGTTCTTCAGTCACATCATTTTTTTCTTAATCAGGTTCTCTTTCATGGTTAATTTCATTTATCTTTCCTCTTTTAGGACATTTATCAGCCAAATGTGTGGTACTTTGGCAAATGTTTCACTTCTTGATTATTTCTGCAGATTTATTTTTCATACTATTAGAGTTTTTGTTGGGTATTTTGTCCACAGAATCTTTTCAAGGTGTATTAAAGCTTGTTTTAAGATTAATCCTACTAGAGCCAGTGTTTGTTCTGGTGGTTACTTCTAATATATATATAATGTATTCTGCTTAAGATTGTTCAGTAGTCCTGCTTTTTACAACATTTTCTAAATCTCCTCCACATGATCTCAGAATTTTTCTATGGATTATAAATTCTGACATGTTTGGATAAAATGCCGTTGGTCTGTCTTTTTGTTGAAAAAACCATGGTAAGGCTTTGTCTCTGTAAGAATTAAGTTTTGGAGATTAAAAATCTGTTTCAACTTTGAAACTCCAATTTTCATTGGTAAATTTGTTGACTATTTGGGTTTTCCACCAAGTACAGCTTTGGTGTTCATTCTTGTTTTGATTGATATACCCTCTATGAGCTGATTTTGTAAACAGGGTGTAAATATTTCTATTAAAAATAATCATGTGAACTCAAAGTTTCTTTTAATAATCTCAATACCTCTGATAAATCACATATACTCATATTCTCCTTCACCACTGAAGTGAGGCCATTCTTTAAGTTTCAATACTTTTTTCAAGAGTGCTTGACCCATTGATAGTTCCAAGTTATGGAAAGAAGTGGAAGATTAATTTTTTATTTGTGAATTTTCTACATCCAATACTTGTGGGTTTCAATTTCTTAAACCCTCAATTTGATTGAGAAGTGTAGAAACTCCTGGAAAAGTGTGAATTAATGGTTTAATTCAATTAATTTTACTTGTAAAACACCTTGTTAAATTTCTAAATTCATTTCAGAAACCTTGGTATAAATTGATTAAATATATTTCATACATTTTCTCTTTGATTTCAATTTCTTTCCATAATTCTGATTTCCTAGTCTTATCAGAAAGAATTTGATTCATCCTCATTTGAAAATTTGATACTTCTTCTTTTGAAGTATAAAAACACTTTTTAAAGCTCATTTTATTTTTTTTTAATTTAGAAAATTAGCTTCATATATCATCATAGATATCCTTATTATATCCTTTGATAATATTTATGGCATTATGCATTCTTATATCAATCATTTCATCAATATTAAATTTAGAATATTCTTTTAGTTCTTTTATAATGACAGATTTTTCATTCATTATTTTGAAAATAAATTGTCACTATTAGATAATTTTTTGACTGTTCTTGAAGCTTTCTCAAAGCACATAGGTGCTTAATTTATTTGGCTTAAACTTAAATTATGTTTCCTAAAATTGTGAAAAATATTGAATTTATTATAAGAAATATTACTTTTAACATAAAATATGGCTATATAAAATTCTGGAATTCAATCCAAAATATTTCAAATCATTTTTGATATTTGAATATGGTTTTCTCTTTATTCTAAATTTCCATAATAGTTCCGGACATCTTAAGCACATTTTCCATGACATATTGTTGAATCTTTTGGATCATGTAGCCTTGTTTGTACAGCTTAGTGGCTGGTGCTTTACCTTTTACCTTGTTCTGAGCTTGTCCCTACTTTTCACATTAGAATTGATGCTGCTTCTGGCCACTGGGGTAGGTTTTGGCATGTGTTTGGGTTTCTGAGGGTTGTTTTTCCTCCATTATTCTATTCAAAGCATAATTTTCTTCTTTTCCATCAATGGATGCCACCCATTCAGTAGCTTGCAAGTTTGGGATGGCCAAGAAACTTTCTTACAGTAAAGTAAGAATTCATGCAGTTTTTCCAGAGGTCTGATGGAATATGATACTCCCTGTGCTGAAGTGAATTGTTGAATGCCTTCTGTCTGGCTTTGTATATGTCCACTGAGGCTTCTCGTGGTAGTTTCAGCTCTATTTGAAGGTAAAATAGCTTTATCAGCTTCATAATAGCATAATTTGTCAGCCTTGGTTTGATTTAATAGATCTAGTCCTTCTGTAGCTGATTGGCTTCTGCCATGATCACATTTATAACCTCTTTTGGGAGCTGCCTGGGGGGTTATAGATGACTCCTGATCTGATTTAAGGCATAGTTATAAGTAAAAAGCTTGAAGATAGTAATTTTACTTCAAAAACATACTATTGGGAATATTCTTTGCTTTTTGGAGAGTATTCAGAATTTCCAAACTGATTAATTCCAAAGAAATTTTCTCCATTTGATTATTATGAGCTATCATAAATGTGCTATTATGGTCAGAATCAACAGTAGTGGCTGGAATAATGCTAGTAAATGTTGAATCTGTTTCAGGGTTTTCTTGTCTTACCACATTTCCGGACACTAAAATTAATGAAGAAACAATTATTTAAGTAAAAAAAGTATTTTACACAATAAAATTGGGAATTAAAGCCTCACTAATAATAAAAAAAACCTCATTTTTTCAATTAAAGAAAAATATGGCATTTGTAAACACAGGTAAGCCCTTATGTGTGTTTAGAAATTTATGACCAAAACACATAGCTTTATGGTAAATAAATGTAAGTGGCCCATTTTTTCAAATAATTCTTCCCAGGATTAGTTTTGAGGTTTTTCTTATTTTTTTTTCCATATTTTTCCCAAAATGGGATGTAAAGATTGCCAAATTTCTCCAATTTAGCCAATTTTGAAAAGTGGCCTATTTTTTCAAAAAATTCATTAAACATTTTCCCACATATGAATGTCCCATTTTTTTGAATTGAAGGGGAGAATCTTGAGAATCAAAATCCAGAAGCCCATAACTTTGGGAATACTTTTTTGTGGGACAAGTGAAGGCCCAAAAAGATGTATGTTTTTCCAAGTTTTTTTTTCATGTTTGTAACATGACTTTTTTTAAGTAAAAAAGTGCCACATGTTTAAAAAAAGAAGAGACCAACATGAGATTTAAGCAATAAATAGCACTGAGGAGGTAAATAATTGGCACAAACTGTATACACACAAAGAATCAATCTGAATCAGCCTCCAAAATAGTGAGCTTTTTCTGAGGGGGGGAAGGAAGGTTGGACAAATGAAACATCCTGTGCTCTATAAGTTTATCTTCCCACCCCAGGGTTTGTGGTTGGGCATGAAGTTCTCAATTCAAAGTAATGGGGGGGACAGGGTAAATGTTAGAAATGATGATATCCAATGGAACAAAATGAGAAACGCTATCCAAAAAACAGATGAAAATGGGTGGATGGTCACTTGGAGGACATATATAAGGAAAAAAAGTGGAAGTTTGTACTGTGGAATAAAGGAAAACTAGTCTTTAATACTTATTTGAAGTTGGATTCCCCATATCAGGCATAGACACCCACTTGCTATTTTCAGCCTGGACAACATCTTGAAACCACTCAATTCTGTCCAAATAAGAGGATAAATGAGGGTACAAAAGAGTTTGGGCTTCATAAAGGTCTTTATTTGTTTAAATGTCTTCAGAAAAGTCACTTTTGAAATAAGCCAATTGATCTTGATTCTTGTAAATGTAATGGGATACTGTTCTGTAGCCACAGTTTCCATCACCCTGGCCATTAATGGGCTTGAAGGTGTATTTAAATATAAATTTTGGAAAGTGTCCTGAGCCATGTACCTAATAAAAATGGGCCACAAAACTAATAGATATTAAAAGAAGTAAGAATATTACACATTAAAATAAATAAAAAACTCACAAATAGGATGGAGAATTCATAAATTGTGTGATAACTGCTTTGGCAATTATCACAGGTTAAGTCAATCACATCATATATCTTCAAATCTGTTGCAGGAATGTGGGACTTTATTTTTGAGGTTCTTCTACTCTTGGCAAATCTTCTGGGACTTCTGAGGGTGACTCCTTATTTTTCATATCAATTAAATTCAGTTTCTCGAGTTAATGAATCTGATGAAGTGATTGATCTTGATAATGATACCTCAGAATCTTCAGATGATTCCACTTCCATAATTTGAGGGGGTGCAATTGACAGTGATCTTGGAGCTGTTGTGCTGGTAACCCTTTATGGGGTCTTCCTCTTCTCTTGGATTGACTTTCAATGATTTAAAATATTGAGGAATTCCTTCTATATTTATATTTATTTACTTTTTTATTTTCATTTTTAGGTTTTTGGTAAACACACCTAAGCCCTTACATGTTTTTACCAATTTATGGCCAAAACACATAATTTTATGATAAAAACATGTAAGTGGCCTATTTTTTTGAAAGAATCCCTCAGGCTTAGTTTTGAGAATTTTTTTAATCTTTTTTGCCATATTTTTTCTGACATGGGATTTGAAGATTCCCAAATTTTTGCAAAATTTTCCTTGCTCAATTTCTCTATTTTGGCCAATTTGAAAAAATTGCCTGTTTTTTTTAAAAAAACTCATTAAAAATGTTCCCACTTATGAATTTACATAATATCTTTTCAAATAAAGGGAAGAATCTTGAGAATAAGAAACCAGAAGCCCAAAAATTTGGGATTTTTTTTGCTGTGACAATTGTAGGCCCAAAAAGGCTTTTTTTATGTTTTTTGTTCATTTTTGTAAGTAAATTTAAAATGCCATTTATGAAATCAATGTAATTAAAAATTTAATTAATGGCAGCAGTGTAAGCTAAAAGTTCCATTTATGGAATTAAAAGCGCCATAAATGGCATCAAAAATGACATCTATATGCCATGAATGGCATTAACAATGCCATAAATGTCCTTCACAATACTATAAATGGCCTTGAAAATGCCATAAATGGCCTTAACAATGCCATAAATGAACTTAAAAATGCCATAAATGGCCTTAACAATGCCATCAATGGCCTATAAAATGCCATCAATGGCCTATAAAATGCCATAAATGTCCTTAAAAACTTTGTAAAGGGCCTTAACAATTCTATAAATGGCCTTAACAATTCCATAAATTCTTGAAATTTCTGCAGAATTGGGGTTGTTTCTGCCATTGGTCTTTGAAAAGGGTCTTCCCCAATATCTTCAAAGATTCTTTTTGGCTTCATTCTCCTTTTTTTTCTCAAAGCTTTTAATATCACCTTTTTAACCAGTCCAAGAAGAATATTTCAAAGAAAATAGGTTAACATAAAAAAAGCTAAGAAATTGAAGATGAAAAAATTCTCATAGGTAAATACCAATGCCACTGAGGATGGAGATATGATATCTGGAGCCTTTGTCACTTAGAAAATTCCTGTTGGATTGTGTAATTTCAAGGTATGCCTTGATGATTGCTGTATTTGTTGGTGCATTCTTAGTTGGGGGGAAATTCAGTTTTGAAATTTTCAAATGCTGTCTGAAGGGCATAATGAGAAACCTTGCCATTAAGAGAATAGATTTGTGGAGGGAAATTCTTGACATGGAAAATCATTTCTTTGGAGATTCTGTTGATTATTTCAATAAATTTTTTCTTGAAAGCCATTTGAAGATCTCTAACAGCCTTCAGGAGAGTACCAGTGGAATTTTGGAGCCAAATTTTAACCATGAAATGGGAACCTTCAACTTTTGAGGTGGAGCCCACACCCAGGTGACAATGGTAGCTGATCCAGGCTAGCATATAATACTCCTTTGAAGGAAGCCAGGTGTTTTCAAAAAATTTCAATTCTTCAGGATTTTTTACTTGCTTTTGAAGCTTCTTCCAGTTACATTTGAAAGAATTTTCAGTGGAGGAACACATAAACTGAGGATATAATCCCAAAGTCAATAGTAAAGACAGTTATAAGAATAAAAGTGAAAGATAAAAGGAAATTTCTTCATTTTAAAGGCCCATAAAGTTTTCAAAATCAGTTCCATGACCAAATTTAACACACAATGGGCAGATACATCTTTATTGATGTGCCAAATGCATAAAATAACTTTTGGGTCTGGGAAAGGTTTCTCAAGAGAATTTTTCAAAGCCAAATGCATGTCAATAACAATAACTGGAGGGGGAAAAAATTGGTGTTTTTTGGAACTTTTTCTATGTATAGATTCAATTACCAAGTATATGAGGGTTTAGTTTCATCCTTCATAAAACAGAAAAACCCAGAAAAGGTCTCATTTTTTCATCTGAATCCAACAATATGAAAAAGGGAAATTTCCACTTATAAGCTTTATAAGTACACTCCATAAGAATTACATGTGAAAATCCATGAGGAAGTTCTATGGCAAGGGTGTGAGTGAAAAACAAGGAGGTAATGTGTACCTCAGTATTACTTTAAGAGGACCACACAAAACTTTTTTCTTCAAGGGTTTCAACAACAACATCAATGGACCTTCTGCCTTGCCATTTGTTCTTCTTGATTTTCTTGACTTGAATGCAAATGTCTTGAAGGATTAGAGGCATGCAAGACTCCCTGTTGCTGCATAATTGAACATGAATTCTCCTTGGAATGGGAAGTGATTCCAAAATTAGAGCAATTTGGGCTGTTTCTTGCTCATTGAATTTTCTGAAAGCAGAATGTGCCATGATATTTTCAGTGGCATCATGGCTGTGTGTTCAGGAATTTTGACTTTAAGAGTCCAAGTAGCACTCTTGGCATATTTTCTGGAATAAATTCTAAATGAACAGTCCAGCTTTCTTGAATTGACTGTTTGAGAAGAGCTTTTGTGAGAATTTGGGGTCTCAGACCTGTCACAACCTATTTCAATTTTTTTGTGGGTCATATTGGACCTCAAGGTGGACACAGCATGCCCCTGTTACCTGGAAACATTATGTGCATGCTTGCAAAGAAGCTCAAGGGTCTTAAATTGATCTTTAGTTGGGTGTTGGAGGAGAATATATGGAAAAAGATGTATAAATTTGAAAAAAGGGGATTTTGGAAATCTGGAATGAGGAAATAGCCTTTCAAAATGTGGAAAGGAAGGGATAATAGGTGTGAAAATTAAAATAAAGTGGGAAAAGGTGAGATGAAGCGGTTCAAATTTAGAAATTATAGAAGAGAAAAGTTCAAAAAAAGGGAATCTTAGAGGCTTACAGGCAGGTTGTTTTAGAAGAAAATGCAATATTTGGGGAAAAAAGAAAAAAAGTGTGTAAGGATTTTCAAAATTGTGTTTTTGATGCTTTTTTTCAAAAAAAATTTTTTTTAGGGGGGATAATGTGGATTATTTGGGTGTTTGGTCATTTTGGTTTTTTTGGGGGGGTGTGAAAAAAAATGTGAAACACATGGGTGTAGTGGGTTTTGTGGGGTTTTTTGGAAGGGTTTTTGTTTAATTTTAATTAAAAATGGGCTCAGGGAACCCCTTACATGTTTTTACCAAATTTCTTATGTGGGTTTGCCAATACCCAAAAAGTATGTCACAGGTAAAAATCATGGCTGGGCCTCTAAATTTAAGGTGTGGCTGTAAAGCTTTGATAGAAATTCAAGTACTGTTCCTTTCATCAAAATTTGTATAATGTAAAGCTTTATTAGAAATAGTAAATTTTAGTATTTTTAAGAGAAAACATTCCAGAATTAGTTTTTTGAACCTTTTTCATATAATGGTTTATTGTTTTACCAACAATAAAAATGTATCCAAAAATACTCTACAAGAGATATTGAAGGCTACAGAAGGAATTTCTTCAAGAGAAATTTAAGTTGGTACTAATTGAGAAAAGACTGCAGGAAATTAATATGAGAGAAGAGTCTCTGAAAGACATGTTAAAGAGAAGAAATACCAAAAAATGACCAGAGTAAATTCGGAAACAATGACAAAGGTAAAATTGATGAAAGATTCTTCAATTAACTTGTGGGGTTGTTAAAGAGTAAAATGATTAGAAAGAGTTAAAAAATATGATTGTAATGATTTTCTCATGTGGCTAAATGGTTTGAAATGATTTGAAATAGCTGTTTGTAATATTTGAATGATTTTTTTAACAATTTGTAAGCCAATTATAAAAGCAAAATAAAAGTGGGCCAAAGAAGACATTCTTTAATAGCCACCAATTTGCTTACTACAAAGGTAAAATTTACTCTAATAGGTCATTGAAAATGTATTGACAAGAGAAGGGCAAATTATGGAATCATGGATCCCTGGTTTGAACCAAAAAAGAGTTGAGTTTAGCCCTTTTTTGCTATTTTTACTCTTTTTTGGTCCCTTAAACCAGCCATTGCTATAGTAATACTTGATTTATAGCCTTTAAAACACATCAAAAAGTGTGTAAGAGACTTCAAAACCAGTTGAAACTGTCTTTATTCAGTTAACTCTGACCTAAGGGTAGTTTTAAATTCTTGTTAACAGTTAAAACTGCCCTGGTTGGTATCAAAACCTCATAATCAATTGAGTCATAGACCCAGTCACTCAACTCCAGGCCAGAAGTGATGAAATTTGTTTGAAATTTGAAATCCCATTCCTGTCATCAAGGAATTTGGGGGAGTCTGGAAGACTTGGAGCCAAGATTCCTTCCCCCAAATTAATATTTTCAATTTATCTTTTCTTTTATTCCTCATCATGTACTATACTCAAAATTTACAAATGTAATTCAATTGATTAAATTCCAGTAAACAACTGTAATTATTAATTCCACATATTTAAGTTTAAGACCAACTATGTAATAAATGTGCACACTTTAACATTTCAATTGAAAATACTTCAATTCCTCATGACTTCCAAACTACACACCACACCTCAATTTCACAACAAAAATGAATGGTTAAGACCTCATGTGGTGGTAATTAAATCAAGGTTCTGAGGATTTTCATATTTTCATACATAAAATACTGAAAACTTAATTTAAGATTATTTAGAGTTGAGCTACAGAATCTTCACTAAGAGGTGACCCCAAATTATTTTTTGTGAGGAATCCAATGGTGAAATAATTTTTATATGTGTATCCATTGGGAAAAAAATCTATAATAATTATTATTAACTGCTTCCAAAAAAACCTTTTATTTTTGATATTTTTGATAAAAGTTTATTCTTACTTTATTATTTGTGGCAAAAATATATTTTTACATTTTTAAAATTTAATGCAAATTCATTGCTTAATTTTCATTCTAAATCTTATATTTATGTTTAATATTTTTTTTATATTCAAAAATACAAAATATCATTTTTAATTATAAATCAATTTATTCTTTGCGGTATTTTGGATATATTAAAATACCTCTAAAGCTCACACCCTCTAAAATTGTCTTTGATAAAAGTGGAGGTGTCTTAAGGAATTTAAGAAGCCATTTAATCACTGTATTATGAAATATTCTTCTGTGTCTTACTTTTCATAATTTTTATAGATAAAAAAGTCAAATTTTGGAATTTGATTACATTGGTATAATATTTAATAATTCTTTGATTTTGTAGAATCCTCCTTTAAGATATTTTGTAAAATCAACAATCCCTCATATAATACCTCAATCCTTAATTTTGGCATGTTTTGACTTCCTTCTATCATCCAATAGTTATTTCCGACATGTTTTGGTGTATTCATGGAATAAAAACCTAAAATGGAGCTTTTTTATCAATATTCTTTTTACCTTATTGTTATTTTTTGATATAATTATTCTTATAACCTGTTATTACACGGATGTGTGTAGTAAATTTATTCATAAAAAATATTCAAATCATCAATGATTTGGTTTTTAGTTATTCCATCCAAAGTAAATTTTCTTTAGTAGAGATTTTATACTATTATTAAAGCTTTTAGTTAATTATAATAATAATGTAATGAATGTATTATTTTTATGTATGATTACTAGATCTTTTTATAAATTCTTCAATGATATTAGTTTTTTATATAATCTTTTTTATTTATTTTATAACTATTAATATTTATAATAGCTATATTTAGATTTGTAGCTATAATAATGAATTATATTAAGTTTTCATTTGAGGAAGGTCGCAGTCCTCTTAATAATGAATAATTTTATTAATAGCTCCATAGAAAAACCTTAAAAAATCTATAATTTTGGTAACAAATGTTGAAAATGTATGTTATGATAAAATGAGAAGATATGATTTCCTAAGGATTGATGAAGTTATATATCAAATTACATTAATTTTTGGAATTAAAATCTTGGTAAGACTTTTACTCTTCAAGAGTACTATGACTTCCCTCAATAAAAAATATGATGAAACCAAGGCTTATAAGGATAAATAATATAGTTCATTAATAATAATATAAGTAAGAATTTCAACTTAATAAATTACTAAATTATGAAGAATTATTCTTATTTCATTAATAAAGTTGCTAAAACATTGAGTAATAATAGTTATAACAGCAGTTTGATAGAAAATTTAATGTATATGATAATAAATATAAATTTAGCTATATAATTCAAAAATATCATCTTTGAAGCTTCCTAAAAACAATTTCCAGAGATAACCTTTATACACAAATAATCTTTACACAGAAATTCCTTTCAATAAAGAGGATTATAAAATAAATATTATAGAATAACAAATAAAACGTACTTATGTAATGTTATTGAATATAACAAGCTGAAAGAACAGATACCTTATTGAATAACTCTTTGAAGCCAACATATACCTTAAAATAAATATTGAAAGAAAAAATAAATCACCATATGCTTTAGATAAAATTAAAGGATTGAAAATAAATTTGAAAAATTCTTTTAAGAAAAAAATCATATAATAAAATAATAAATTTGTGATTAAGACAGAAATAGTATTACTTCCAATATTTCACTCTATCCAAGATATTTTTCAAATAATAAAAGCAGAAGAATGTTTTTTTGAAAATTAGAATATTCCATTGTTAATTAAATAACTATTATTTGAATCTCTTATTGCATTGATTGATAATTGATGGAAAAAGTGATTAAAGATGCTACATTTATGTTTTCTGAAGCATTGATAATCACAGATTCTATGAAGGGAATTCTATAATTCAAACTAAAAAACTATGGCTCAAAGAAAAGCTCATTAATTAAGCAAAATTTATTATAAATTAATATCAAGTTTATCTATCGTATTCTTAACTCCAGCTTTAGTCCTCATTTGAGTATATTGGGCTTGATTTATTAGCGATAAATTGATATGTTTATTTATAATTCTTCCACTAAAAAAATGGAAAATAAAATTTCAAGAAAAAGTATCTCCATGATCATTTGAGAAGGCATTTTGAAGCTTAATGACTTGATATTCCTATCGGAGCTCTGCAATTTGAACTTGATTTATACAGAGCTAAACTTAAGCTCTAATATTCATGAAAGGTATAGCTAAATACATTCAAAAATGGATTTTTCATTAATTTTTGAACTGAATTATTTTTTTCATGTACCACTAGAAATATAAACTAACAATATTGGAAATCTTTCAATACAGGAGAAAAAAATTCCTTTTGTCCCTTCAGGACTCAAAAGTAAGATACCCTGTCACCTTTTTCAATTTTCCTGAATTTTCCTACATTTGTAACCTTTTCCACTTTTTTCTACAATTTATCTATATAGATCCATAACATGGCTTGAACCCTTTTTGTCTGAGAGCACGTATGGGGAATAATAAGCTAATTCAGTGAAAAAATACAACTCGATTTCAACATAATTCCTTTGAGGTAAAATATACAAAATATAACCTTGAATTCAGTTCAAAAATAACAGTCTATTTAATGATGAGCTTTCTCAATTACTCGAAGGCATTATTGAATTCTCTATACCAGAAAAATCGGCCATTTCAAGCTACAATACCTGAGGGGGTTACCTTAGTTTATTTTTGGTATAGAATACAAACATGACTTAAGAGCTATAGATGAGCCTATAAAAAATAAAGTTATTATCAAATTGAATTGAAATCTTATAATAAATTATTCAGTAATTCAGTTCTATACTGAATTCAATAATTCAAATATTATTTTTGCCTTTTTCCCTTATGGATATGTTTTACATACCTCAAAGGCTCAGAACTTATGAATAAATGGAAGTTAGGTAGTGAAAAATTATCTTCTCAACTCAAGAAGTGAAACTAAGCGCATTAAGAAAGAAAAATCTTGCATAAACTCACCCATCTTCCAAAGATTATGGTAAAAATATGGCTCAAATTTTCTTCCTGGAATGAATTGGAATTAGAAAAAGCATTCCATTATCCTTATAAATGTCTTTTCAATGGTAATTTCTTGAACTGTGTTTTAAAAAATCACACATAATAAGAACCTTATTCATTTTGTAGGAATTCTTAGTCTTTTATTCATTTTTGAAAAGTATTTTCTCTCATACCTCCTTTATATGAAGGATTTATTTGGAAATTATTTAGAGAGAATATTCCATGAAAGATCTTGAATTTGACTAATTGGTTCTTGGTAAATGATATTATCTATAGAACAACAAAGGGATCAACCCTATAATGCTTTTCTGGAAACCTGATAATATCTGTATCAAAGCAGTTTTTTAGAGAAATAAGAAGAAGGGTGCCTTTGAACAAAAAAATGCTTCAAAAACAGTGTTTTAGAAAAGCCACTAGGGATTTTTTTAACTATTTTTTTTCTCCTATGTAATTAATTGTTTCTTGAAGAAGTGTAATCACAATTTTTCTGGATTATTTACACCCCAGAAACCAAAAAAAGAAATATACAAAAATAAACAAAAATAAAACATATGAAAAGAAATACTTTTTGACTGATAATCGTTTCAAAAAATATATAATTCAATCCTCCTTGAAAATAATTCATTTTTCAGACAAGGTTTTTCCCTTTTTTGGATAATTTTCTTGTTGAGAAAAAAAATCTTCCTTTTAAATATTGGTTAAAAAGATTTTGTCCAAAATGAAATTTCATTGAGAAATAATTCCATAATTTCTCCCAAAAAATAAAGAAATTCATGAACGGAAGAAATAAAGATTTCCCTATAAACCAAAATAAATAAAAAAATGCTCCAAAAACTATCGAAATAGGAAAAATATTTAGAAAGGAAAATGGACCTTACATGCAAAATTAAAATTCAAGCAGAAAGTCAACCAAAGTCTATGGTCATCATTTCTGAAGTATAGTTTACTTATGAAAAAGGATTTCTTTGGAATAGAATGAAAAAAATATTACTTCTTCCACGAAAATCATTTTTGAAGAATAAGATTGATTTTTTCTCATTATATGAGAGTTCTCAAATATCCTTACTTCATGGAGTTTACCATTTATGAGAGCGCAATTATCTGTAAAAAATAATAATCTAAATACAGCCAGCTCAAAAAGAAAATTCTTTTTTTTCCTTACTGTTTTCAAAACTCATTTTAGATTATAACTTTGAATTTTGGCCTCAATCCCCTCTTAAATTTGATATGTAAAATTATTCAATTATTATTTGAGATATATTTAAGCCCGCACTCTACACCTGCTTTAATCAACGTTTGAAAATATTTTGAGTAAAGGTTTAGGGAAGACAAAATCATTTTACATCAAAATTATGCCCATGTCAGAAGAAATTATGTCTTACAAACACAGAATCTTTCAATAGTGATTATTTGCTTTAAATTTTCTAGACAACGAGTTTTCAATTCAAACGGGTTATTATTTATTTTCTATAACAAATATATATTGGGAAAGATATCACAGTGACTATTGAAACCAAGATTTCCACTCAATATATATTTATTCAGAATATTCTAAAAGATATTGAAGGATCAATCAATAATTATCAAAAGTCTTTATCAGCTAAACTTCAAGGATATTTAAGTATTATAATACTATCAAATACAAATGAAATGAAGAACAAATCATAATTCTATATCTTGTGATGTGCTCATAATTATTCTGGATAGTCATCTGGGAATTCAAACACTACTTTCAGAGTAAACTCTCCTGATATGGATGTTCAAAATAATATCATTAAGCCTTAGGTAAAGGTTTTTTTTGAGATATTTTGTTTACTAAAGGATATTTTCTCAAGATGAAAAGCACCCATTCAAACCCTATGAACAATATAAAAGGGAATCTTATATTATTTGGAACATTGAGATTCTATATGCCTAGATATATGAGAAATATAGCTTTCCTTGTTAATTATTTTGTGATGATCCACAGAAACTAGGAATACTCTGTTAATTTGAAGACAAAAAAACAAAATGTATGGTGTACATATGAAATATGCACATCCTTACAGTTCTTTTTTTGATTATTTTCGGATTAAATTCTTATTTAAATTAACAAATGAGCTTGAAAGCATTTATCAAATCTTTCATCTGATATAAAATCTTGAAAATTCTGATAATATTTTATTATTTCTCATTTTGAGCTCATATATATACATATGTGAGCATGGGGGAATTATTATTTATTAATTTTAGATAAATCAAGAGAACTACCAATGTAATATAAAGAATCAATTAATTCAATAATTCAAATACATAACTAGACTAATCTGTGCACATAAATACAAAATTTAAAATAAATTTCTTTGTGAGATTGATTTTTAATGATATCAAATATACATCAATTGTGTAATAATTCATTAAGTTTATGGAAAATATTAATATTCATAGGCTTAAAATCTCATCATTGATCTCAATAATTTATGTCTTTTTTCTGGAAAACCTTATTTAGCTCACTTAACAAAAATTAATTCCATTTATCTTCAATATTTTTTTTCAGAAATTATATTCATCAATCCTTCTCTGTTTATGATAATATTGATAGGGGAGTGGTATTTCCATGCCTCAACCTAAAATTTACACCTACCCCTACAAATAAAATTGTGGATTCAGATAAACCTTCATGCCTTTCATGGATGTAGTTTTCTAAATCCATTCATCCAAGTTATTACTAAATCTGTGCCAATTTTTTTTTAATCCAAAAGAACTATGATTTCACAGTTACCCACTTTCAATTTTGATGTTCATATGAGTCTCTAAGAAAAGTTTTGATAGCTTAGCATATGTAAAAGTACTTTCTACAGTTGTTCTTACATGAAATGAAATAACCACCATAATGACAGGAAGATAAAATCTAATCAGAGATTTGAATGAGCAAAATTTATGCACCTTTCCAAAGTATGCTTCCTTTGTTGTACCTGTAATTCATAAATATAAAATAAGTGGTTCTAAATTTTTCATTTAATAAAACTTTTTATGAATTAACATACCCTTTGAATGTTTATCTCCACTGTATCAGGTGATATAAAATGGTATTCCATTACATTTTTCCTTCTCCCAATACAATGTAGACAATAAATAGCTTGAGCTTCAGCAGCTGGATTCCAATGAGGCTCCTAGACATATATTAGATATATAAATTATATTAGAATATCCCCTCATGGTCATATAATCATAATTCATACCATCATAAATACAATTTCCACACACATTATATTCGTGCAAACCCCTGCAGCCCCTATTGAAGCCACAAGTACTTCTACATTTTTGTTTCCCTTTAATATCTGAAGTTCTTCCTCTTGTTTAGCTTGGCCTATTGTTCTGTCAACATGTGTAAAAATAATCTTATTGTTTTCTTATACAATTCCAATCCTACCAGTATATCACCAATAATTGTCAATCAAAAGCTTCATAATTATCAAAGGAGAGGTACAAAACAGAAGATTCATAGACAAAAGAAAGGAAATAACCAAACTTACAAATCAAGAAATGTTGTAAACTGTGAAAAACTCACTGATTTCAGGCTTGAATTTTTGATGTTGTGGCATGATGAAAGAATTTTCAGGAGCCTCTGAGTTTTAGTTCTTTTTAGACATGTTTTGACATCAACATGTGTTTTTATGGTAATATTCAAAAAACTCCCTTCTATCTGTGTCCCATATGGTGTGATAATACCTTCAATTTCATATATACTTTCACTAAGAAAGTGATGATTGCAACAAAGGCAAAGCTTGTTTATATACTTGAAGAACATTTCTGGGCCTTGATGAGATTATGATAAGAACTCTTTTTAAGTCTCATTATATCTATCTAATTTCCAATATGAGAGAGGTTCATGGATATAATCATGATTAATTTCAGGTAGATCATTCAAAATTCTGTCCTTCTTTTGTTGGAGAGAAAGATTCCTCAGGCAAAATTTAGGGGGGCTATAATTTCCTTTTTTGAGCTCTCCCAATATAGTTGGTACCCAATTCTCTTGTTTTTCATTTTAAGGTTCTGTAATTAAGGTGATTAGGCTCATTAGTTCATTCATACTGTTTTCAATAGGGGTTCCTGTCAGGCAAATGCATCTGGATGTTTGGATTTCCCCAATTGCTTTGAAGAAATTTGACTCCTTAATTCTTATCTGACTAGGTATGTCAATTTAATTTATATATCTTTCATTAGAATTTCACAATTTATGAATTATAAGTTTAAAAAATCACTGGGCCTCATCTAAGACAACTTGGTACCATTCACTATGGTAAATGCAAAAGCTTTCTATATTAAATTAATTTTTATACTAATCAGGCTGGCTTGTGGTTGGCAGTTTCTATTCTTATTATAAAGAATTTAACATGAGGTTCAATAAAATATTTTTTGGGTGACACATGAGGCTGCAATTGACATTTATGATTCATAGCTTGAGTGCATGGCAGATGATGATATTATTTGAAAATCAGAATCTTAATCATAATATCATGAGATAAATTCTGCATTTCTTTGCCACACATTTTATCACTTATGGGGATGGATGCTTATATTCACGTATTTTGGATCAAGTGGGTGGTTTCTTAACATAATCATTATTTTATATTAAGCTGGAGTAGAAAAACAGAAATTCAATTTATAGAGGAAAGGAAATTTATTCTTGGAGATTTCAGTATAATTGTATCAAGCTCTAAATGAAAAGAATCTTGCTATTTGAAGTCCTGACTTTGAACAGAATGCATGAAGGACATTCCTAAGGATACTGAGCAATTTATATTTCAAAAATTTCACCAAATGAAAATTTGTACTCAAGTTTGCATCAGACATCACATTTCATGCATAAGTTTCCTAGTCTAAGTTTGAAAAGCTACATCAAAAGAAATGGAAAGTAACAAGAAATTTATATTTTAGAAAGCTTCATTTTTTTCTGTCAATGTCTTTTCTTTTCATTTTGAATTGCTTCTTGATGCCCATATGTCTTCTCTTCTTGGATTATTGGATCCATACATATAAGGCTTTTAGCTCTTGAATTAAGCATGGAGCTGATTTGGAAAGAACAGCCAAAGTGAGTTATGGTGGGAAGTCCATCAAAAATAGGTGGTGGCTGAGTGGTCTGGTGAAAATTAGTTTAAGTTTTCCAGAGAAGCTCAACAATACCTTTTTTGCAAGAAAAATACCAAAGTTTTGAGTATTCAGGAATTTAGAGGCCATAGCCACAGGAGCAGATGGGAGATGGAATTGATTTTATGGTTTATTTGTGAAATAATGTGAACAAATAATAAGTCCAAGTATTCATTTCCTTCTCATCTCTGTGAACAAAATTATGAAAAACATTTGTTGTTATGCTTACATTAGAGAAAGACCATAATTTTTGGTGGAACATTGGATTCCATTCACCTTCAAGCCATTCAAGTAGCTGGGCTTCTTGCATGATGTCATCATTCTCACGGGAAGCAGACATAAATAGAATCTTTATGTGGGAGGAAACAAAATTTTCAAACCAATAAAGGGTCATCCATTCTTCATTATCTTCCTCTAATATTTCTGGATTCATTATGGTCTTCCTGGCATAAACACCTATTAAAAGGAGAAAAAAATTAACAAAAAAACTTGAATATAATTTGCTAAGGACTCACCTAAGGATTTACCACTATCACTTCTGCAGCAAAATCCAACTCCTTTCATATGACCATCAATAAGATTACTATTGTATTTAATATGAGGACAATTTTGGCCTAATTTGTAAATTTATATTATTAATTGATTTTAATGAAGTAAAAGTTTGAGAAGGATTATGAAATGGATGCAAGTGATAAATGAAGAGGGGCTCATGATTTTTCAAATTGAAAACTATTGAAGGATTTGGTGTTTCATTTATAGAAGGTAATAAAAGTTTATTTATTCTATTTGGCTTGGGCTTAACTGGAACTGTACTGAATTCACCTCTGCTTCTTGATGCATGGTCCAAAATTTGGGTGAGTAATTTTTGTGCAATTTGAAATCTTCTGTGAATGATTAGATTTTCTATCTAAAGATGAGTCATTTGGAACTGTTGAAATAGTCCTTCCCATTTAATGATCCTCAGAATTCAAAACAAAATCATCCTTTCCATTTGTTTTGTGTAAGCTTGAGTTTCTAAGAGTTATTGGATGCATTGAGTCACTCATTTATGAATAAAAATCATTTACTAGTGGTGAAATAGTCCTTCCCATGAATTTTTTTTCTTCATGATTAAGTGACTCCATACATTTTGGGAGTTTGATGAGTTGAAATGGTTAATGTTGACTCATGATGGGTGAAATGGCAATAAGTGAAGTTTGGGGCTTTCCCCTAGAGTAATTTTGATAAAAATGAAAATAAAATAAATAAGTAAATTTTTAAAAATATAATTTAAATAAAAAGAATGAATTATCCAAAAGAAATAATAAATTAAATAAAAAAACCCATTTAAAATGAAAAACCAATACATTTTTAAAATAATTCAAATAAAAAAAAGAAAGAAATGAAAAGAAATTTTAAAATGAAATAACAAAAAAATAAATGAATAAAAAATTTATTTAAAATGTCCAAAAAAATAAAGAATCAAATTTTTGAAAAAAAGAAATCACCCCAGTGAGCAACTTAAATGAAAAAAAAGCTAATAAAATGTAAAATAATGCAAGCAAATTAAATTTCAAAAAGAAAAAATGAAAAAAATGAAAAAATTAAAAAATTAAATTTTTAAATAAAAATAAGTCTCTGGGAGCCCCAGTGAGCCAATTCAATTTAAAAAAATTAAATAAATAATAAATTGAATAGAAATGAAAAAAATACAATCAAAATAAAAAAACAAAAAATAAATTTTTTATAAAAAAATGCTACTGGGCCTGTAAGAGGCCCCAGCAAGCATATTAAATAAAAATATAAATAATAATTTGAATAAAAATTCAAAAAAAATAACAAATTAAATTTTCTAAAACAAAATTAAACTCACAGGAGCTCTTACAGCCCCAGCAATTAAAATAAATAAATATGAAAAAAAATAGTTGCTGGGGTCAAAAAAAAATAAATAAAAATTAAAAAAAAATTAAAAAAAAAATTAAAACAGAATTACTGATCAAATAAAGAAAAATTAAACATGAAAAGAAAATAAAAAATGAAATTTTTAAAAAATAAATAAATGAAAATGAAAATAAATACACATGAAATGAAAATTAAAAATTAAATTTTTTGAAAAAAAAATGAGTTGCTTGGGCTGTAAGAGCCCTAGAAATCAATTTGAATGAAAATTAAAATAAATACAAATGAAGAAAAAATAGTCTCTGGGGCTCTTACAGCCCCAGAAATCAAAATGAATTGAAAAAATGAATCAAAATTAAAATGAATAAAAATTAAAAATTAAAAAATTAATTTTTTTTAAAAAAAACTGGTCACTGGGGCTCTTACAACCCTGGCAACCAATTTAAATAAAAATAAAATAAATAAAAATCAAAATGAATAAGAATCAAAAATAAATGAGAAATAAATGAGAAATAAAATAAATGAAAACAAAAAAAATAAGTCGCTGGGGCTCTAAGAGCCCCAGAAACCTAATGTAAATAAAGAAAATAGATAAAAGATAAAATTATTTAAAATTAAAAATGAATGATGAAAATTAATATATTTTTTTCAATTTAATAAATAAAATTAAGTGAATTTAATTGAATAAGAAGTAATAAAATCATCAAATCAAAATAAAAAAAATAAAAAAAAGACTTACTTCAGTATGTATTGATTACAAGTTTTTTGTTGAGAGGATTATTTTATATTGAAGAAAAATATATTCTTAATTTGTAAAAAATTATGTTTTTTTGATTATATTAATAATGAAAACAAGTCTTAATGCAAGGTGATTTTGCTTTGAAAGGATCAATTAAAATCAATGTGATGTGAATGAAATAATGGTTAAAGCTTCTGCCTCTCAAACTGGTTGAGAGGTGGCATGTTTGATCCTGGGTGCTGGCCAGACTCACCCAGGGGCACCTGGGTTGTGAATCTGGGTGGTTGGTAAAAATAGCTTTGGAAAACCAAATTCAGCTCATTCTTTCTTGGTGGAACAGGTAAGCTCTGTGTGTTCAAGCCCCTCAGAAAGTCCCTGGCATCACTTCTCTCATATATTTCCATTTTTGTGCTAAATACCCATAATCACAACTATTTTCTCATGTGATACTTTTGTAATAAAGCTTTTTCCTGTCACTTTTGTTGCACCAAGGTGACAAAAGCACACTGGTTGATCTTATAAGAAGCTTGGCACGAAGCTGTTCAAAGTCATGACTCTGCACAATAAACATATTTTGCACTCAATAGTTATGAATTGCAGGTAGCAGGTAATAATAAGTAATATGAAACACATGCTCTTTAACACCTTTTGAATTTCTTTGTCAATACCAACCTTTTTAGGTAATTTCATTATTAAATTAGACTCCAAAGGGTGTTTTTTTTGCCATGCTTCACTAAAATCTAATGCTAAATATTCTGCAAGGCAATATTTGCTTGGGAAAATTGGGGAAGATTAATGATTTGAAAAAAGGCTTTCATTAAGGATTTCACATAAATACTTGTTTGTGCACTTCCAAATCTCTTCATCTGGAAATGATTACTTTCTCTTGAGCATTGATGTAACTTCCAGAAGCTGAAGGGTCCCTTTGGCCAAACTAATGTGGTAATCATCTGAGCACACCAGAAGTCCACATACACCCCCTGTAAGAAATGCTGCAATAAGAGTTTACCATGGCCTTGCAGCCTTCATCTGATCTTTAATGGTCACCAAAGCTTTCAAAGTATCCACTCCTCTCTTGATTAATCGCTTTCCAATTTTCTGAGTATTTTTGGAATCAACCTTAGTATGTGCCCAGACCCAATTAAATGCATTCATTAGCTGGAGGATATTATCAAGCAAGCCAGTCAAAGTTGGTGTTAAGATTCCTTATGATGTAATACTAGTACCTTCTTGCATTTCATTTCTTTGTGGAGAAAGTGGAACCTTGTTGATACTCAAACATGAGCCAAAATATTGCATGGCACTAATCTCCATGGACAAAGAATCAGTGGAAGTTGAATTAGAAATATTAAATGTAACCAGAGGGTTCTTATTATCCATATAAAGTGCAATGGTTTCAAATAAAATATTTACAACTTGCTGCTTTTGATTTTGACTTTGTTGAACAAGATTGTGCACCAATAGATACAGCTCTTGAAGCCTCTTGTGTAAACCCACAGGTAGGGACATGTCATTTTGAAATAATGACAAATTCCAAACTGTCTTATAGAGTAACGGCTCCTCAGAATTTGGTGAAAACAATGAGATTAGCAAGGTAACCAATATAGATATTTCTGAAAGCCTCTTTACCAGCTGCATGGAGCTCTTCAAGCCACTCTTGTAGAAAATACCACATTGGATCTTTGTTGAAAATTCATCCTTTGGAACAAGTTATTTGCACTTCATGAAGGTCATTTGAATGAGTGAATGAAATTTTATCCAATCTCCCCTTTTGAATATATGGTATGAAATTAGAATTGAATCAATTTTTTTTCATTTTCAATACATTTTTCATTCATGAATGACTTGGACTTAGAGTTAGTGAACAGGAAGCAGAATCTATTGATGGGTAAGCATTTGTTTGTGTCAGTAAAATTTTAACCTCAGACACTGTTCTTTGAGTTTCTGTACTGATATTTTTATTGGGAATGGTAGTTACTTCCTGAGTGTCCAAATTTGGACTTTGAACAATTTTTTCATGATGATTAGTTACACCTCCAATCTTGTGAATTTCAACAGGGTTATTATTTGTGGTATTTATTTGATGTTCATTATTATTTTGATTGGAAGAATGACAAAGAGCCCCTGATTCCCCCTCATTAACCTCAGGGGCCAATTGAAAATTTTGGCACATTTTCTTTTTTGCTTTATTCTTTGAAGGTTTGAACTCCCTTTTTGAAGAAATTTTTTTCATTTTACCAATTTTAACATGTGATTCAGGAGGTAGTGTATTTCCTGATTTGAATCCTAAAATTATAATGCCAAGATATTAGGGTGAAATTTGAAATATATGATATATCAGTTTTTTTATACATACAATCAATATCAGCAACCAGCATTTCTCTGGCCTCCTGGAATTTCCCTCATAGATATTGAGGAATACGTGCATCTTTGGACATTCCTTCTAATATTGGGGCTATTTTTGATGAATTGTTCAAGAACTGTTTCTTTGCAATCACTTCTATTTCAGCCCCAACAAGCACCTCAGTGGATATTTTGGTGGAAGAAGCCCAATGAGCATGGGGTGCATCTATGTTGCTTTTGTGCATTATTTCTGATTAATTGAGATGATGATAGGACCAATTTGTTCAAAAGTGAATTCCATTCAAAAAACATACCTTCCGGAAATTCTGGAGGTGGATTTGGGATGGCTGTACCAATGGCATTAACACTGTCACTTGATGAGCACTCCATATCAGAAGATTTGGGAGAATTGAATTTCTTGTGAGGACCCATATCAGAGCTGTTACTATTGGCATCCATAGAGACAAAAACAACTAATTGTAGATAAAGATGATATATTTTCTTGGAAGGGAAGTATTTTTATTAAACTATAAGAAAGGGTTGTAGTTCTAAGCTACAAGTTACAATGAGAATCTCTTTTATAAAATCAATTAGGAGACAAAGAGGGCCAGAATTTGGTTATTGAATTTTTTGGTCTAGAACCTTCTAATCAATATAAGAATACAGGATGCAAAATAGTCCCGCACATAACAAGACCTGAGGGGTGCTTTGTATTTGTTCCCCTCAGAAACTGAAACCTAATGAGAGCTGTGATTAGACTGAAATTGTACACCTGTCACCAAATTCATCTTCCTGTTTGGAGTTTCCACATTTATCAAGGAGCCATTTGAGAAATATATACAGCTATTTTAATACTTCCAAAATGTTCCAAGTGCATTTTGATGTGTTCATAAATCTACCTTTGATTTTTCCCAGAAAAACTCAAGCAAAAGCTCCCTTGGAATAGATCTTCATCCCACAATCCATTCTAGTATGATTCTGTTTTGATATCCATATTTTTTTGGAATTGAAAAGACTAAATAATTCCTAATCAAAATCATGAATAATCATAATTTTCTTGAAAATTTTATTGTAAAATCATTCTCATTTTAACCACAAGTTTCCAATATCAGTGTGCAAGACTTTTAAAGGTGTTCCTCTTTTACAAAATATATAAATCCAATCATAATTCCAAGGCCATTAAGCTATTCATATCAATCTATATTCCACCAAAAAATAAATCATTTTTTAAACCTCTATTTCTTAAACATGTCAATTCTTTCAAATAGTATCCTCATATACCCCCTTATGTCACCTATCTTTCATTTTGAGCCTTATTACTCCCAATTTGATACTCATTCATTCCATTATAATTAATCAGAGTGATCTTATCCTTCTCAAAATACTATATTAACTCCCAGGAAAACCTTGAAGCCCCAAAACCTTCCACTACCTCATAGCTTGACCTCTAGAATGGAATCATTACAACCCATTGAATCTGGGACCATTCAATTCAAAGTTTATATTGATAAAATGAAATCGTCTATACAGGCCACTGCTCATTGCACACCTGCGTTTTAGGTCCCTCATGAACAATTCCCTCTCATTACCAACCCAGATAAATATAATTACTCCACTGTATGTAAGCTTACACATATTTCCATTAATCCACTACACATTTACTGATTTTAATAACCATATAGTTAAATTAGAGCCACCTCCACTTGCAAGGTTCAATGATGTAGATACCCTGATCCAGTTTGCACAAAAGTGGGCCAAAATTCATGGCTATGCATTAACAAAGGAAAATTCTCACCAAGGGAAGAATGTTTACTTGAAATTTGACCAATATGGTGAATATATAAGCCTTAAAGGACCTACCCAGAGGCAGTCAACAACAAAAAAATGTACATGCATGTTTAGGATCAGAGGCTCTATTCCTGCTCCCAGTAAGTCATCAAATATACTGTATGTATTTACTATTTTTTTACTGGTAAGGTGATATCAACTCTGAGGAGTTTCACACAATTTACCTCACCAGATATGGATATTGGGTTTTAGCCCCACTAGAAATCCTGCATAATTATCCACCCTCTACAACCCCATCAGTACATCCCAGTCATTGTTGGCTTAATGAAAAATAACTTGTGCAAGTTGAAGGATTGATCAAGTCAAATTTCTGTCCTAATCAGATTTTAAGCCAGCTTTATGCCCAAGAAAATATCTTTACCACTAGCAGAACTCTGTATAACTACAAAGGACATCTATCAATCAAGGAAAGAAATGGGAAATCTCAACTGGAATATCTAATACGTCTTCTGAAAGAAAGCAATTGGATTCATAGTAATCAATTTAATACAAATAGAAAGATTACCAACCTATTCTTTGAACACCCAGCCTCCATATAATTGGGTCATATAAACCACCAAGTGATATTGATTGATGCCACTTACCAGAAATGCAACTACAACTGGCCACTTTTCCATATGGTTGGCCAAACTTCAACTGGATACACATTCTCATTAGCCTTTTGCTACATGGAACAGGAAAATGATTACTGATACATATGAGCCCTTCAAGAACTCAAACGTTTATTTCAGCCACCCAGAATTCCCAAGGTTATTATTACAGATCATGAGCCAGCTCTGAAGCTAGCCATTGAATCAGTATTTCCCAGCTCAAGCCATAATTATTGCACATGGCACATGAGCAAAAGCCTTATCCAAAGTTTTTGGAAATATTTTCAAGAGGATTATTGGAAGGATTATCAGGCATCCTGGAACCTAATGGTCAGTTCCAAGTCAACTGAGAAATATGATAACAATCTTGAAAAAACTGAAGAGAAGTAAAAATATTACTTGGGTTCATGGGAATATATCTCAAACAACCTTCTCCCATTAAAGAAAATATTTGTCACTGCTTGGGCAAGCCAGCATTCTCACCTAGGAAATCAAGCCAGCTCCTGTGCTGAATCTGCACACTCCTACATAAAATCATTCATTAATAATTCTAATGGAGATCTTTCTACAGTATTCCAAAATTTCAAAACATAAATTGATATTCAATTGAAACATATCCACCATACTATGGGGAAAGAAAGAGTCTGAAAATTAACCAATGTTTCCCCACCTTTGTCAGCCTGTGACTCAAAACCAGAGCACAAGCATGACAGCCAAATACCATAAATCAATGGTATAGCCAAGATACCACCAAAACATGGATCTGAGCCAAATAAGCTCAAAATGTATAAAACGAAAGAGGGAACTCATTCCTTTTCAAATATACAAGTCCTGTCATCATAGGACAAAGAATAACAAAGTTATTCTTGCTCAAAGTTGTTTCTGAGCATAAACCTTAATTTTCACCTCTCATCTGAAATACAGAGTCAGAGGCTTAACCCCATCAAATGGGTATTTATGATAAAGCTCTAAGTCAGGGCTATCCAATGGTACCAGCCAAACTGAGCTAGAACCAGTATTACAGAACCTATGGCCAAATTCAGACCAAATAAGGGTGAATAAAACATTCACCTCTCATCGAGCTTCTACAGTTTTAGTGTCAGATACCTAAAGTGGGGTCTTTTTGGAAAGAGGACACTCAGGGCTATCTGATGGTGCCATTTATTTACCCATATCTCATCTAGAACAAACTCTATAAGATAAACAAGCCCAAAACAAATTTTTTGCCTAAAACATGCATATGTACAAAATTCTTGTACATGGGATAACTTTGCCATATTTAATGATAGCCCTATCAAATGAGGTACAATTTTGTAGAGCACATACTGGGCTACACACTGAACCAATTTTGAGGTTGATATCTCAAAAACTGACAAAGCTATGGCTGTTTTAAGGTCAAAATCCCACTGTTTGGCCAATACAGCCTTACCATTGGATAATATCCCATGACCATGGTTATTAGGTGTTAAAATGACAAAGAAGCTTGTTTTTACTTCAATACTGGGGTCCCATACAGGTTCTGTACAGCATTCTACACATCATACATGTCAGAATCAAGCTGTGTGGTCCCCAGATGAAATTTTTCACCCTGTATTGGTGAAAACTGCCCAGATGTGGTTTCAAAACCACATCTGAGCCCAATAAAGGCCATACAGGCCTTTTGCAAACCACAAGTCTGTTCTTGAGAGTGAAAAATCTTCACTTCCTCTACATGAAAATGTCTAGCAGCCGTTTCACCCCATTTCAGGATAAAAGGAGGCCTTTTCACTGCCAGAAAAGGAATCCCCATCCTTCTCTTGAACTCCTACGTAGTAAAACTGTCAAAAACAGTTATACTATTGGAAAATAATCTGGTTATACTATAAACTTTAGTATTGTAGACTTTATTATTGTAACCCAACAGGTAAAGCTGCACCCAGGGCTTTCAACAGCACTCACCACCACTAATAATCATTAGTAAAGCCCTTTTATTTTATAAAAACCCTATTTTTAATATTATCATCTGTGTCACAGTAATAGTCTAGGTTGTAAATACTTTTTATTATAACCTCTTCATAGACTCAGTCTGACAACCTTTCAAGAAGCTACTTGGTACTATATCAATCAAAGAGATGAAAATCATTGAAGAACAATTTCAAAAGCTCAAACACCAACCAAATCTTCAGCCATGCTCCAAAACACTAATTAATGGCATGGGAATTCCTTGTGCACATGAAATTGAGAACCTTCTTAATCATAAGGGCTACATTGGAAGTGAATATTTTCATCTGCAATGGAATCTAATTCAAAATCCTCTTGAAGTAGGTTCCAACTTATTTCTGATATTTGTGTTTTTAGTCATGCTAAAATCATTCTGAACAGGACATTGATTCTAATTCACAATACAATTTGAAACAACAAATGGAAAATATTGAAAAAGAAGTTTATGAACTCAAAATACCATTAAAAAATTTATCAAGCAAATTCAGGAGCTACTTAGCTTTCAATACACAACCATTAATATTTTTAACCCCAAAAAGGCTTTAATTTCATGTGGTAGGCCATAACTGAGAAGGGAAAGGTCAAAGTATACCAAAAGGTTTCTATCCAAGTTTTAAATTCAGCAGGATATCCTTAATCCTCACAAAAGATTTCTTAAAAAGATACATAGAGCAATATTGGTCCCAAAGCTCAATTTATGAGGGGGGGAATTTCTATTTGATGCAAAAAGAGACAAGCCAAGATGATGAAACTACCACAAAAAATAAAAATGAAATTATTAAATGATATAGGAAAATTGGAAATAAACTTGAGAGCCCGAAATTCCTCAAATTGTTTGGAAGAACCAGTGGGTGGGTCAATTTTGGTATGAAAATGAATCACTGAAAAATAACCTCTTTTTCTTAGACTCTCTATATTGATCAGATACAGCCACCTTTCATGAAAAATTTCATTGAGAAAATTTATAATCTCCCTGCATATGGGAATGGTGTATTTCATGAGGTGGCAAAGGGATTTTCACTTTCAAGCCCAAAAAAGGAAAAGAGCTGAAGAGAAGTGAGACAAGATTTGATGGAATAAATTGATAGGAATCATAATTATTACAACAAAATATTGGGAGAAGCAGTGTAAATGGATAAGATAAGAGATAATCCAAAGGCTACAGCTATTACAAGAATGGACAACTGGTTAATTAAATGGGATCATGGCCCAATATTGACAAATACATATAAGTGTCCATTTGTATTTTTCCATACATATTTGCAGAGCTTCCCACCACAGAAATTCCTTCAAACTCTATGCAGTCCATGTGGAGTGTCAATTATGCATCCAATCTCCCTAGGTCACATAAATGGTAATAATTGGATACTCATCATTTTCAATGAATATGAGATAGGAAAACTACCTCTTACTTAATTGCCACCACAGTGGCCCGGGGCACATTCAAATCAATCAGAATCAAATTGGAGAATAGTATTGCAAATGTAGACAGATCACTTGTATATAGCATTTTTTTCATTATAGAGTTTTTTGTAAAATTTCTGGGATAAAAATCTTATTAACATCTTATTTGGCATGTATTTAGTAATTACTTGGATGAGTGGATTTAGAAAACTACATTCATGAAAGGCATGAAGGCATATCTGAATCCACAATTTTATGCATAGGCATAGGCAAGAATTTTAGGTTGAGGCGTGGAAATATCAATCCCTTATACATAATAGTAATTATAATCTCACATTTTAATATTTGATTTTTCAATTACTATTCAGGTGTATTATAAAACAGTATTTTTATATATCAGCCTTTGAAAAATTGCATTAATTATAATTATTTCAAAAAAAAAAAATCTTTTTTTTACTCCAAAAAAAAAAAAAAAAAAAAAAAAAAAATTTTAATAAGAAATTTTCATTATAAAAGTGTGGAAAGTCAAAATATTAAGTTATAACTTTCAATCAACCTTTGAAAAAAATTAATTTGATATGTTTTTTGGGGAAATTTTATGGGTTTTCTTCAAGCAGAATTTCAAAAATAATTTGAAAATTTTTTTAAATTGAAAGAGAAATTAACTTTTTTTCAAATCAATTTCTTTTTGAAATTCATCAAAACTGTGTTTAGCATTATTCAAGTTGTACTTTTTTCATTTTGGAATTCATTCCCAATTACTTTATACTTTTTCTCTTTCTTACTAATTCATAATTCCAAACCAGAGTTGAGACTCTCAATTATCTGCTTATGATCAAATTAGTTGGTTACTCTCAGAGAAACAAGAACCTGAATATGTTGTGAAAAATAACAAAATGAAGGAAAAGAAGTTTCAACACAATCCATCATGGAAGGTGTACTTAATAACACAGGGGACACCCCAAGTCAAATATCCTATCAAAAAATTAAATAACAAACTCATGAGGAAGCCTAACTTCATTGACAACAACTGGAACATGAAAGCTGGCTGAAGCATCAAAGAATAATAACTTGGATATTCAATGCAGAAGTACAAAGACTTAAGAAAGATAAAACATTCCTGGCACATAAAGAAAGTCAAGAAAGCTTCCAAAGTCATTTTATATGAAATGAGGACAGTACCAAAAATTTGTTGGATTTTGGGATGGATTATTTGAATCTAGATTTTACAGCCACAGTCTTTATTTCATGGTCACATTATTTTCAAAATCATGAATATTTCAAAAAGTATTTGTCTTTTGAGACATCAGAGCACCATTATATAAGATTAATGACAACATAGAGTAAGTCACTTGCAGTATTTTTTTTATTAAATTATGATACTAATTCAACACTTTTTATCTGATTAAATCTTTCTCTGATGCTACTGGAGGGGCAGTATTGTACACACAGCTGAAAAATTATCAAATTACAAAGGAGGTAAGTGAATAACCTTTAAGTTTCTCTTGGAAATAAATTAATCAAGTTCAAATGGAAAATTTATATGATATACTACAAAAATTCAGCATAAATAACTGTGGAATGAATGTAAGTGGGATTAAATCTTGTGACTTCACAAAAAAATAACAAGATAAAAACAAAATTACAAACAATATTGGCTTGGATAGGTGTGGGGATAACAAAGGAAAAAATGAAGCTAGCGAATCTGAAGAAGAAGAGTAAACATAGTCATTCGCTTACTAATCAAGGGACCATTTGACCAGGAACTTTGAGTTTGGGGAAAAATAGGCCTGCATATGGAATAAGCAATTTCTGTGGATCCATAAGTCAAATACAAATAATAACATGCAAGGCATTTTATTCCCACTAATTATGATTATTAAGCAAAGTCAAGAAAGGGAATATCAGAGAGATGAAGAGAGATATCTTCAAAAGGAAAAAAGCTGTATGGAATATTAATAAATACCTGATTGTATGAATATGACAATGTTTATGATGTTAGCAAAAATTCACTGGTTTTTATCCTGACTCATTGAGAGATATTTACAGAGGTTAAAAGATAGTAAATTTGGACAAATTCCCAAAAAGTTTAGATAATTATTGAATGTAGAGAATAACAGAATTGAAAATTCATTTTGATTTCTCTAATATTTCTTACAACCTTAAAATAACACAGTTTTTTTAAAAAGAAAAACAACATATCTTGGAATACACATCATTTATTTAATTTTGTATAGGGGATTTTCATGTAATCTGTTTATTAAGTGAATGTACATGATGCTTTAGAAAATCTTTATTTCTGGAGATTATCAATCACAATATTTTGTTCATAAATAATTAATGAGTGAGGACCCTCTTGAAAGTAATTTTATTTTATTTATATCAATAATTATATCATATTATCCATTTACAACAAAATCTTAATTACTTAATTTATTTACAAAAATCTCTAAAAGTAAAAAATTTCAGTAACTGAGGAATATATGGTGGACCTTTACACAGAAATGGAGAATTTTATTAAAAGTTTAAATTATTATAAAAAGAAACCATCTCATTTAATTTAAAAATTCCAAGCCATGAATTCCAAAAATTCACAGGTCCAAAATTCAATAAAAGAAAGATATGACACCATAAACAAATTATTAAATTATCATTAGAAAGAATTAATTAATTTAAAAAATAATTTAGAATAGATTTTATGAAGAGGTATACCAAAAAATTTTCTTTTCAAATTTTATAAATTAATGGCAGAATGGATAAGAACTAATTTGTTATTACAAAATCATGTCTTAATTTGCACTAATTTTCATATATTAAAAATAGAAAGTCAAAACAAAATTTAATATCAATTTGATCAAATTCACAGTTTCCACATAATTTTCATTTTCATTTTGAAATACATGATTATCCTTTAACTTTCATTACCAACAAAATCTTAATACAATATATGAAATAGAACAAATGAGCTTTGTAATACAACTAGCTATAATTTTCATTCAGAATGTTATGTTAACTCATGCATACAATATTTATTTTACCTTTATTAATAGGAAAAATTGCCTGAGGTGATAATAAGCATCAAAATCTTTTTTCAAATATTCCAAAAGATTTTTCAACAACCATTCTACCAATAGAAATTATTTTAACCAATTAATTTGTATGCTTTATTGAAAAAAACATTTCTAATTCTCACCAATTTGGGGAGTGCATGTTATTGAAGTGTAAAAGCTCTTCATCTCTGTTATTTCTGGATTGTTTGAGTATTAACACCTTGGAAGAGTATCCTAAATACCTAGAAAGTAAATAATCTTGTGGGAATCTTACAATGCCCTTCAATAAGTCCTTCCCAATCTTAGACTTTTTAAACAGTCTACTGTCATGCACAGAACATGGAAAACCTCTAAGCACCTAAAATAAAATACAAAAAATTGTTTTATCTTTTATTATCTATTAGAAGAATTTTCCATATTTCTGAAATTTATGTCACCATCAATGATGAAGGGAAATACTATTGAATGCCAACCCATATGATTGACACAAATTCCACACATCATTGAAAGGCGGAATGATTGGAATATGGGTGACATCAATGGCCCCAGTTATGTTGGTAAGTCCTTGTCTGGATTGAAAAATTCTCCAATTTAATTCCACTCATAATCATTATTCACAGCTGAAATTCTGATTTCAAACCACTTATTTAGCTCTTTAAAAATAGAAAATTAAAGCTGAATCTTACCTTATAGTAAAGCCATGAAAGCTTAAGAAAATTCCTTAAACTACCTCTTGTGATACCCTGTAAGCTGTTTATTTGCCAATGTTGGATAAGTCCCCCACTGTTTTATATGAGCTACCATGGCCAATTTGATAGAGTGTAACACCAACTTTCTCCTGTATGGTTAATCCTTGAATGTCTTCTTGGTTTCCATTTGAGATCTTGATGGAGATTAAATTGACCAGCGTAAAGAATTTATTGCATTCCATTTGGAAGAGTCCTATGAACCTTGATTCATTATTCCATGAATTGAAGCACTCCCCACATTGTATTGCTTGACAATGATAATGCCTCAAATGGCTTAGCATGATAAATGAAATGTCCAAAAAAAACTTAAAAATAAAATGATGGGGATGATTGTAGGGACATTCATTTTGTAAAGATACAAAGACAAATTTTGATTAAAAAAAAAGACATAAACTCAAAAAAAAATCAGAAAAACTTTGAACACAAACTTTGTTTAAAACTCAACTAAAACCTAATTTGAATTTTTTTGAATTTTTTTCTAAAACTCTGATCATAAACAAGGCCTTAAAATTAAAACCATTAATTACTTCAATTAAGTTACTTTCAAACTACTTTTTAATATTCAAAAATAAAAGATATTATTCAAATTTGAGTTATTAACTTTGGAATTCACTTTTAAAAGGAAATAAATGACAAGAAAAAGAACAGACCTTTTTAAATAAAAATGAATTTTCAAAATTAACAATAATTTTGATTAATATTCTTGAAGGTTAAAAAAGAGTGTAAGGATTTCATTGAATTAAGTTTTCAAAATAACTTCTCTCACATATAGTATCTTTAGGTCTTGAAATAAAGCAGGCTTTACTATCAAATAATGTTATTTATATCAGTTTTCATTAGAAACTTACTGATTGGCTACTATATGATAGGAATCATTAAATTACTTTTTTGGTAAAGATATAGATAGGCCAGTTTTTCCAACATAAATGATCTTGAACCAAGTTGAGTATCAATAAATATATCAATGAGTAGCTTTTTTATAATGAATACAATACTCTTTTACTCCAAAAAAATCTTAAAAATACCTTCAAAATTACAAAAAAGAAGCAATACAGATTCACCTATTTGAATTTGTTTATTATGTTTTTTCCACTTTGCTTCGAGGGATATACATTTTTGAAGATTTCAATGTCCTTTTATGTATTTTTACTTGAAACATACCGATTAGTCTTTGAGTTCAACACAAAATACCCCCAACGTAACAAGATGAAAAGGTGAAAACTATTGTGAAAAGATATGTTGTACAAAACTTAAGAACTTTTTCTGTTAAAAATTTCAGTATATTCCAATTCAGTAAATAAATCTGTAGAAGGTTTGGTATATTTAGCTTTCAAAACCAAAAGCGTCTGGAAGTAAACATTGGGAGATTGTGCCGAAAAATCGGCTGTATAAATAGCTTAATCCATGTGTAAGCTCACTAAAGATATTTGAAAGTAATTTGAAATGAAGAGGGCATGGTTTTATTGATATAGGGAAGTTACCAGGCGAAGCCAGTTTAATCAGGGCTTTGTGTGCAATTATGAGGAAGTGTTAGTGGCAACCAATTTGAGCAATTTAACACTGGAAATAAGTTAAAAAAGTCGATTCATGGCGTCAACAGTATCCTCTGCAAATCAGATTGTAAGCCAGCTGTTTTCTTTGATTGACTTTGATTAATTTAGTCTTTCAGATTTGTTTGTTAAATTATCCACACAGATTTCCTGTCAAATCTAAGCGAATCTAGCAATTGAAGATAGTTTTAAAAATCCAAGAAAGGAAAATTCATGTGAGAGTTTGATTATCCTGGTACTTTTTAACGATTACAATTTTTTACAAGCCAAAACTCAAAAACCATAATAAGCAAAGTCTTACTAAATGCATTGTTTACTTTACAACTACAAGCGATGAGATAAGATATCCTTGATAAACCTGAATCTAACTTTTTGTTTACGCGCAAAGAAATGAAGAGAAATAGATCTTGGGACGAAAGCCGAATATCTCCTTTTAGACAAAGGATAAATTGTGGTAGGTTTCATCTCGTTCCATACTGAAAGGGACTTTTATTCAGAAGTGTTGCCCGACCTAACGAGAGGTGTTCGACTTTAAAAAATAGTCCCATTTGTATTCCCTTTTGGCAGCCTTCCATGCTTTGAAAACTTTCAGTTTGACCATCGGGAACCTAATGCAAATACCGAGGACAAAAGTTATGATTCAATAAAACCTGAAAAATATGTTTAACCTCGCAATCAACTCACCATTCTGTTACCTTAATCCAATGCAATGCAATCGTTTCCTCATTAATCTCAAGCTGGTTCCAATCGCCCATTCTTGCATCCTCATTGATTCGTATTACTGGATCTTTTGTTGGGTCTAAATCTGTCAGCCAAGCCCCAACTCTAGCGTCCTCAATCCCTACTTGAGACTCCAAGCTCATGTTTGAAGAGCCAATCCATTCAACCTGAAACATAAATGTCAGGTCAGGCGACACGATTATATGAGCGATTGATTTGAAGTTGGTAGATCTCCAACAGCTTACAAGAGGCCAACTCATCCCATAACCCAAACCTCTAAAGTAATCCTTGAATGCTTTGTTTGAACCTCGATTGGTACCCCAGTATACATTTTGTTGGCAATCCAAGTCCTTAAAAGACTTGATAAGGTTAGGGATTACAAGGAACGTCTTCAAAAATCGTAAGAAACCATTGAAACCAAACCAAAACCAGTTAATACATTCATCTTCTGCAATACTTCAAGACAATCATGAGCCTACATCATCATCAGATTTAAGAACAAACTTGGGTTTCCCAAACAAGGCTTTCTGATTATCTTGCTCTTGTAAAAATTCAAATCCATCGAGGCCTATTAGCTGATCAATTCCACCATCAAAGTTTTGTTTGGGTCGATGTGATGACTTGTGCTCAGTTTGAGTGGTCTCACGAAGCCTTTCCCTCTGAGTAATCCATTTAAAATATTCATAAGTCTTTCCTAAATCGACATTGTCCTTAACTCCTTTGAGAACAACCATGTCATGATGAAGTGATTGTTCGGTTTTGATCAGCTCTAGCCAATTCTCGTTTTCAGGTTGACCAGAGATAAACTTGAGTTCGATTAGTCCGTTGGATGGTAATTCGGGACTGAGCAACGTGCGAATCAAATTACGCTTTTCAAAGGCGGAAGGCGTGGTAAAGATTCCAATAAAAAGCAAAGTAGCAGAATGGGCTTGACAATGAAATCGGGAGGTGGGTGCGTTGTTGATCAGGGCGGGATCGGGTCGATACCACTGATATTGATCTTTCTTCAGGGGATCAGTCTTGTTACTTGCCAATTGATTGGATGCAAACTTCAGAGCACCTAGTGTGAAGGATGAGGGCAGACGGGTGATGTTGGGATGAATAGCATGCTGTAAGCGAATATGAAAGTTAGCCTCACGTGCGGCTTGTTCCTGGGCGAAAGCAATCAAGCTGGGTGATGATGATTTGATAGTTTTGATTAAGCGAGGGTCACCTTCAGGACGAAGCAAGAAGGTCTTTGGGTCGATGATCGGTTCTAATTGAAGGGAATTAGGTTGATCGAGTAACCAAGTGAACATGAAATAGCCGGATGCGAGTGTCAAGAGGATAAATAAACCGAAGCAAGTTCGAGCCAATCGATTGTGAGAAGTCCAATAAGAGTGGTAGCTGCGAGTTGGAATTGAAACGGGTAAGAATGGATCTGAGTTTTTCTTAAAAAGCAGAAGGAAGAATCTAATTGGTCGACAAAGAGTAGAACTGCTTGAGCGAACCAAGGCAAAACTTGAAGGTAAAGATGGATTTCTAAATGAGGCAGACAGACTGGGGGGGTTGACGTGACTATTCGAGCGATGACGACATGACGGTTGACGATGAGGAGGGGGATGATCGGAGAGATGTGGCTTATGATGATTGATCAAGCCTGTGAAAAGAATTCATGTTCGATCGATCGAGATTTTATGGATAAATCAAAATGAGTAAGATGATTAGTAAGCAGCTGTTGACATTTTCTTTTAGTTTTTGGTTTATTATCTTGTCTTGGCTAAAGACTATGACTATAATATAGATTTAAGCTTTAATGTCATACAGACTGTGAAATAAAAGTCTCTGTGATACACAATGCACATGGATCATGATAAATGTGAAATGGAGTATTGCGATCAAAATTAAACTTTGATGGAGTCAAATTGAGATTTGATAATACTCTTCAATTTAAAATGATTATTTTGGTTGAAAAAGAGAATAAATAAAGGCTTATTAAGAGCGAAGAAAAAGTTAAATTAAGATTTACGATAATCATCTGTTGAACTTGATTGGAGAGCAGACAATGTGATGTTATCGTTCAGATCGGGTGAAGAGGAGGAGGATGAGATTGGATTGATAGATTGGATGAACGAAACTGGATGATGATTGGTATTTGAGGATGAAATTGATGAGGATGATCGATGGTAGGGTGGTATAGGTGGACTTGAAGGCGTAGTCAAAGTGGGTGATGAAGATGATTGCGGCCGATCCATAATTAACTGATGTATTACTTAGAGAATATCTTGAAGACCTTTTCTTTTTTGGATATACACTTTACAGTAAGTAAATTTTACTTGCTTGACTTTTTATTTTTATTTAAATCTTAAATCGAGCTGAGGATGAAGATGAGACGGCTAACGTCACACTGGGAACCCCTGGTTATATGGCAAGAAACTTGCACACGTTTTCAAATAGCATCCAAGTCCAAGTCACATCTGCAAGGTATACTGTTTGGTACAACATATACTGTACGGAACTGGACTGTGCCCACACAATGTTTCATTAACCAATTCATTTTTTAGTTGCTAACTTGCTACTTGGAGACCAGCGAAGGACTGCGAGAGATTGAAATTTGAAATGGGGAAACTGTCGTGCTGTACTGTTGTACTGTACTGTACACAACAATATAAAAGTGTGTCTCCAAATCTGTTGAGTCATAAAATGTTGGCAACTGTATATATTCATTTTGATGACTAAATGCAACTCAGTCTCTTGCAGTATGTTATCAGGGCGCTTCAACCTTTGCCGTAAATGACGATTTTACGACCCCAAAATTTTGACGTATGGGGGGGCTCAGTCATTGACTGTTTTGGCCCTGGGAAATCATCAAATCCGGATGACTGATTTTGAAATCAGGCATGCCGGATATTCAGAACTCTCAAGGTCATACAAGCCTACGGGTTCCCCCCGAAAATGTTTCCTAGGCTGTGTCTCAAGTAAAATTTTGGTCAAAATCTGAGCCCGGGGTGGACTTTTTTCGGGGGGAGGCTTGCCGGAGACCCTTGTTTTTGCAGCTGATATGGTGGTCTCTCAGGGGGGCTTTAAGGACCAAATCAGAACTCAGAAATCAGCCAAAAAGTGCCAGCACTCAGCCTCCCTATTTGGTTCAACAAAATGCCATGAGAAATCAACAAATCAGGCAAAAATTTGACGCCAAATCATGCCTCCCCTTTTTTTTTTTAAAGTGTTATTGATTTCATATACCACACTGTAAGCTATATACAAGAAAAATTCTAAACTATATACAATAAAGAAAGCACAATTGAGTCCCTTATCTTTGCTCATAAGTATCAGATGGGTTTGATACTTGGGTGTTATGTGGTTGGTGTTAGGCCCACTTGAGAGGTTTGGGTGGCAGCACTCCTTATGTCATCCCGCCTAGGGGTTGAAGAGGTTGTAGAGCATGAAAGTGGCTCTTCACTAGGGTCGTCAATCCTGGTGGAGGTCAGTTTGATAATGTGTGGTGATGAGGGTTTGGGTCATGGGGTTGGGTTTACTGTCAAAGTTCCGACTGGGTGGTCAGGCCAGTGGCTTTGGAGAAAAAAAAGGGGGGGACTCTTCCTTGATGGCCTTCAGATTTCAGGAAGTTCTGTTGCCATCTCTCAAGTGTGCCTTTTGTGAGTGGTGTTTTTTCATGTTGCTGGCTTTGGTGATAAGGTGTGCTACAAATGGGCAGAAAAGAAAACAAAGAGAAAAAGGAAGACAAAAGAAATAGCAGGGAAACAGAGGAACAAGATAAAAATGAGAACAGCAAAAGAAAGGAAAAGGGGAAAAGTGAGAATAATAAAAAGAAAGTGGGGGTATAGTCTAAAAAAAAGGGGAGGGTGGGGGAGCATAAGTTGGGGTGGGAGAATTGGAGGGGGGTGCATATGAAGGTTCTTGTTTTTGTTTTCAGGGGTTCTGAGTGGGTGTCAGTAAATAGTTTTGTATGTATTGGAATCTTTTTGTTGCTGTGATGTATTGGGCTAGTAGGGGGTAGGTGAGGGGGGAATCCAGTATTGATTTCAGGCTTTTTGGGTTGAGCCTAAGTCAGTTTTTTGTTACTTCTTTGATGAAATGTTGTTTTTGGTTTTTAAAGTGGGGGCACTTGACTAAGTAGTGAGGGGGGTTTCTCGTTTGTTGCAGTGTTGGCATAGTGGTGAGTTGGTTTTTTTGATATGGTGTAGGTAGTTGTTGAGTGGTACATGGCCTGTTTGGAGTTGGTGGATTGTGTATGCAGGGCCCCTTTCTAGTAAATCTAGTGCCTGAATGATGAGTTTGGGTAAAGTCTTGAAGCCTATTTGTGTATCTTCTTCTGGTGTGAGGTGATTGTTGGTGAGCTTCCTCATAGTGTGTTGCTTTAGTTTGGAGAGGCTAATGGTGTTTATGGTTTGTGACTCCACAGCACATTTGGCCAATGTGTCTACCCTTTCATTTTCTGAGATGCCTGCATGTCCCAGGCACCAGTAGAGGCATATGGAGAAGTGTTCAGCCCATCTTTGCAAGGTGGCATATAGTTTAAGTTGTTGAGTTTTTCTTGGGGAGTGCTGCACCCATAAGGGCTACTGCCTTGGGGTGGCCGTTTGTGGCAATATGATCTTGGGTCAGTTCCTGGCAAAGAAGCAATGCTATCAGCTCAGGTTCAAAATTGGAAATAAGAGAGTCTGTAAGGTTTGACTATGAAACAATAAGTAAAATTACTAATAGTTTACTTATTGTACTATGAATGTCCTTATAAATGAAATAAATAAGATAAAAATAATTATAATAATAAAGAATTCTTATAATTATGGCGTAAAATATTATAATATAATTTATATTATAAAATAGAATATAATAAAATAAATATATTAATATATTTAATAGCACTTTATTATTGTTACAAACAAATAATAAAGGCGTAAAAAATTGTTTTTTATTAATAAAAAACAATTAATAACAATAATATTACCAATATTAAAGTTATAAATTAATATAAATACTATTTATATTAATTAAAGAATTATTAAAAGAGTAATAATAGAGAAGATTATTATAATAAGAGAAAATAACCTACTTTTATAATAATTTTGAGATATTTTACGCCAAATAATGTACATACAACTTATACAAATTGTATTTACAATAAAAAATAGAGAAATTACAAATATTCTTGATTTTTTTATGTGGAAATGAGTTTTTAGAGAGATTTTTAACAAAAACAATTAAAAAAATGATTTGATCACTTCAAAATTGATGATTATAATAAGATGATCTTTGGTCTTTAATAATATAAAAGTTTTATATATGAAGAATAAGAAATTACCTTTTTAATTGTATTGATTTAATGTTTTTGATGCGTCTGAGGGGAAAACAGAGTAAAAAGAGCTCTATTTATAGTAAATACCTCCCTCCTAGAGTCCAACAGGCTTCTAGTAGACGTGTACTGATCATATCCACTGGAATTGATCAATATTTTAAGGTTTGGTGATGATTACATCATGATCAAACCATTTTACATCATTATTACGCCATTATTTAGAGTTATCACTATAGCTCTAAGTTTGATGACATCAAAGGCTTGGAAGAACCCCAAATCTCGTGTATTTTATTAGTTTTAATCATAAACTAATAGGATTCACCAATTTTATCACTTATATGACTGTTAAACTTAATTTAAGGTTACAGTGAGTGATCATAAATGATCAAATTAAGCTCAAACTTTGATCCTTAATAACTTTTAAGATTTACACGCTACAGCAATTCAGAGAGGGAATTCTGATAGCTTGGCATAACCTTATTATGCTGCCAAGAGCATTTCATTACATCATCAAAACTCTATTTTTGATGATTTTTCTTGTAACTCATCTTTTCTGTCAAAATTTAATATTTTAAACTTCAAACTATGATTTCAAGGGGTTATACCTTGAATATTATAATAAAAAATACATAATTCTTCACAAATGAGCTGTTACAATCCAACTGTCTAATTTTTTTTAAGTTTGGACTACTTTCACAACAAAGTGGTCAACAGCTCTGTTGATTTTAATCAATAATTCCTTACAGATTTTAACCTTGTTTATAACTTGTGAAATAAACATCATTTCTGTACTCCTACATTGATTACGTGATGACTTTATTTCTGGTTCATCACTCTATCATGCATAATTCAAGAGATATTAGCTAAAATCCTTGAATATATGCGTTGACCAAAAAAGTGCATATATTCAGGTTAATTCCTTAAGTATTGGTTTTGAAGCTTAGCTTATTAATTGTTTTATGTGTGGACCTTTATGGAGAATCCAATGGAACCATTTATTTCACATTTTGTTTCATTGGTGTTTGAAATAAATAAGGATTTGTGTTTTTTATAAGGTATTATTACTTATAACTTATTAAATATTGACTTTACAGATATGCCAAAAAAATGGTATATGTGTATTTTACCATGGGGAATCCAATGGTATAATTTCTTTCACATGTTTATTCATTGGTTTTTAAATTAAACCAAGTTTTATGCCAATTTATGGTATTTTTGTAGTTTTAAGGTACTTATTTTTAATGTATGATTATATTAAATATTTCTTGTGACCTTTTTGGGTATGTGGTCATATCTCAAAGGTTCACAGAGTCTTTCCCTGTGTAAGCAATTTTTTCTTGTCCTGTGTTCACAAGAGCTTCAGCTGCCCCTCCTCCCAATTGGGGTAGGAGGGAGCCATTGGAGAAGAGGACCAAGATGCCCTTTCTCAGTTCTTCCTTGATTTGGTTTGGTAGTATTTCTTTGGCCTGATCATTGGTTAGGGATTTATTTTCAATTGGTCCAATTGGGTGGGTCCATGGGGGGACTGGCAAGGTGAGGATGGTTTCACAGTTGGCTTGATGGCCTTTCAGGAGGTCTTCCTTTTCTAGGATTTGTGTAAGATGTGGATATGAAACTTTGATTAAAAATCAAGTACTTTTCCTGTACTCAAAATTTGTATAAGGTAAGAAATGATTAAAAATAGTATGAAATAGTATTTTTAAGAGAAAACACACCAAGAGTATTTTCTTTAACTGTATAAGTATAAAACAATAATATTATAAATATTTATTGTTTTACCAACAATAGAAATTTATCCAAAAACACTCTACAAGAGATATCTAAGGCTACAAAAGAAATTTCTTCAAGAGCAATTTCAATTAGAATTAATTGATCAAAGAACAGAAAGAAATTAATTAAAGAACAAAGTATTTAAAAAGATATTTAAAGAGAAAACACACCCAAAATTTACCAGAGTGAATTTGGAAACAAAGTGAAAAAGTTAACAGTGATGAAAGATGCTTTAATTCACTTTTGGGGTGGTTCAAGAGGTAAAATGATTATAAGAGTTACAAAAAATGATTATAATGATTTTTTCACGTGGTTGAAAGGTTTAAAATGATTAAAAAATGGTGTTTGGAATGTTTTATTGATTGGTTTAACAGTGTTTAAGCTAATTATAAAAGGAAAAGATTCCAACATGAAGAGAAAAGTGGGGAAAAGAAGACATTCTTTTATAGCTATCAATTTTATTCCTCAAAAGTAATATTTACTCTTGTCAGTAGTGAAAAACACTATGACAACAGAAAAGCCAATTATGGCATCATTGAACCCTGGTTTAGACTAAAAAAGGCTGGTTTTAGCCATTTTAGACCCTTAAATCAGCCATTACTATAGTAATACCTGGTCTAGAGCCTTCAAAACATGTCAGAATGTGTGTAAGAGGTGTAGAAGCCAGTTAAAGCTGTTTTTACTAATATTTTGGCAACTTAAGGGTAGTTTTACCCTCTTGGAAACAGTTAAAACTACTCTGGTTGGTATCAAATCATCAATTGAGTCACAGACCCTGTGACTCAATTCCAGGCCAAAAGTGAGGAAATTTTGCATGGATTTTGACATCCCAAACCTGTCAGAAAGGAATTTGGGGGTCTAACTCCCCCTTGGAGCTAGAGTACCTTTCCCCCCCAGAATTAATCTTTCCAATTTATTGTTTCTTCAATTCCTCATCATGTAATACACTTGTAATATACACATACAATTCAATTGAGTTTTACAGTACACTACTGTAATAATTGATACCTCATATGTAAATTACAGTTCACTTATGTAATACACATGTACATTTTGACATTTCAATTGAAAATATTTCAATTCCTCATAGCTTCTACACTACACACAACACCTCAATTTTAACACAAAAATTGATGGTTAACAGCACATGTGGTGTGAATTAAATTAAGGTTTTGAGGATTTTCAACTTTTATATAGAAAATACTAAAAACTTCATTTAAGCTTATTTAGAGTTGAGTTACAGAAATTTTATGCAGAGGTGATCCCACCTTATTTTTTATGAGGAATCCAATGGTGAAATAAATTTTATATTTTTATTTGTTAGGTAAAAAGTTATGATAAATTTTACTTAACTATTTTCCAAAATTATTTTATTTTGGGTAATTTTGTTGAAAATTCATTTTTACTTAATTTTTTCAAGTAAAAATGTGTTTTTACAATTTTCAAATTTAATGTATTTTTATTTCTAAATTATAATCAAATTTTTGATTTTGTATATAAACTCATATTTATATTTTAATTTTCATTTTAATAATATAAAGAAATTATTTTATTTATGTTTGTATATTAATTTTTTGTTTGTGGTCTTTTGGGTATATGAAACTACCCCTAAGGCTCACATTCCCTCCCCCTAAAAAAAGAATATTACTTTGTAATATTGTTATTTCTAGTATGTCTGAATCTTCTGAGAAGTTTGGTAGCTTCAGGTATGTTCTTTTCTGCTAACAATTCATCTTCACAAGTTGGGTCACTGTACCTAACAAGGTATTCCCTTACTTTATTGGTTCTTAACTTTCTTTCTTTGAGAACTTTGGTAATCTTTTTAATACCAGATGATTCAATAGGAGGTATAACCTGGGGAACTTTATTCCTCAAAGGAAATTTTTCAGCATCACTATATTTATATGGCTTTATCAAGCTCACTGGAAATGTAGGATGCTTATTGCTAAGTTCTTCAAATAGTTCTACTTCAACAGCATTTTCTCCATGGAGGGCCTTAATGGGAAAGGTCCTGCAAAGGAATCTTTGAAATTTTTACATCCTTTGATGTTATTGAGGTTAGTGGTGGATACAAGTACTAAATACCCCACTTTGAAATCTGGAGTGGCATGTGATTTGTCCCATTTGTCTTTAGCATATGCAAAAGAGTCTTCCATGCACCTCACTGCATGATATCTAGCTTTGTCTAGCATTCCTTTGAAGCTAGCAGCTGTAGAATGTATTTCAACCAATTCTTTACTCAAGGAATCTTGAGGTAATTTGAGATTCCATCCTTTCTCTAGAACAGCAGGAGTTTGATTGGTACTGGCATGAATAGATGTCTTATATTCCAATTATAGTTCTGGTAAAAGAGTACACCAATCATGGGTAAATTCATCACAATCTTTAAATTAAAGGCCATATGCACAAAATATTCTTACCATATCCTCTAAGTTCTGGATCATCCTTTTAGCCAAGCCATCAGTTTGTGGGTGGTAGGCTGTAGAGAAGGATAATTTTGTCCTGAATAGTTGGTGAAGATTTGTCCATAGTGCTGAGGTGAATTTGGGATCTCTGTAACTAATGATGTTTGTGAATATTCCAGTCCATGATACTACTCTATTCCATATCAGAAAATCTGTATCCATGGCTGTATCATCCTTGTGACATGGTAGAACGATTGGAGTCTTAATAAATCTGTCAAAAATCACTAGGCAAGAATTATAACTTCTGTCACCCCCTGGTGGCAGGCTAGTTACCCAATCCATATGGACAATTTCCCAAGGTCTGCTGGGTTCTTGGATCTTAATCATATTTCCAAGTATTTTTCCAGTGGATTTATTTGCCTTTTGACATCTGTCACAGGTTTTGCAATACTTTGCAACATCTTTCTGTCACATTGGTCATCATATGCAGGTTTTCACTTTTTCTCTTGTTCTTTCCTCAGACAGATGTCCTGAGAATGGGCTGTCATGGCATTCCTTAAGTACAAGATTGATTAAGGACCTGTCCACAACTTTCATGACACATGTATGTTTAGTTCTGTGGTAAATTATACCATCCAGAAAGTGGAATCTTCCTTCATCATATGATATTTTCCATATCTCATCCAAGGCATGAATCAAAGAATTGTATTTACAGTCCTTAGTAAGTAATTGGCATAAGATGCTACAATTTTCATCCTGAGTATAGATGTTTCTTACTTCTTCAAAGAAAGTGGTGTTCAGGTCTGTAACACTGATTCCTTCTATGGGGATTTGTGGGGAAGCTTCCTCTGGAACATAAGCAGGATTATCAATATTATTTGTTAATGGCCATCTGCTCAGTCCCCCTGCATTTTTATGAATATTCCCACCTTTATGAACAATGGTCATATTGCCCCTATACTCTTGTATGGCTATTTGCCATCTGAGCATATGACTGTTAGGAGTATTCATGTTTAAAAGTGACTTAACAGCGAGACAATCTGTTATTACTTCAAAAACACATCCTTCCAGAAAGTAGTTTAACTTTTACAAGGCCCAGACAAGGAATAAGCACTCCATTTGACTGGCTCCATATCTGGCTTCAGCTGGTTTAATTTTCCTGGATATGAAGCATATGGGTCCTTCCACAGGTTTATCATTGATAATATGGACTTGATGAAGTGCAGCATCAATCCCATCTCCTGATGCATCAATATGAATACTAAAAGGCAGCTTGAAGTCTGGAATCAGTAAGAGTTGAGCAGTGGTCAAGGCTTTGACTCTGTCAAAAGTCATTTCAAATACTGTGTCTTTGTCACATAATTTATAAAGAGGTCTTTCTATGGATGCAAAATCTTTAATATGTTTCCTGGAATATCCTGCAAAACCCAAAAATGACTGAATTTCTTTCTTTCTCTGAGGCATGGGTTTCAGCAATACTGTTGCAAACTTGATTTTTTCAATTCCAAGGAAAAAACAAGATACTACATGTCCCAGTGCTTTAAGTTCTTTAAACCCAAAATGGCATTTCTTTAAAAAAATTTTCATGTTAAAAGATTGGATTTTTGTCAAAACTCTGGATAATATGTACATATGTTCTTCCCAAGTTTTGGAACAGACAATAATGTCATCAATGTGAATGATTAACCATCCTTCTGAACATTCTTCAGGGAAGATTTCATTCATCATTCTTTGGAAGTGTGAAGGTGCATTCTTGATACCAAAAGGCATCCTCAAATATTCATATACTCCCCAATGAACAATAATTCTCAAGTATTTTCTTGCCCTTGGTGTCACTAAATTCTGATGAAATCCTTTAAAGGCATCCATAGTGGTTATATACACCGCTTGAGATATCTGGGTAAGGGCAATTTGGATTCTTGGTATTGGGTACCTTTCTGGAACAGTGTAAATGTTCAGAGCTCTAAAGTCCCCAACCATTCTAGATTTTCCATTTTTCCATGCCACTATGACTGGTGTAGTTATTTCTACTTCCTCATTATGGCCAACCTTTCTTATTACACCAAGGTCTAGAAGTTCTTTAATATGAATTTCTAGAGCTTCTCTTGATTTAGCACTTGCTGGATATGCAGGTCTTCTTAAGAGTGGTGGATAAGGTCTCTCAATATTAAAGATGATGTCAAATTCATGACCAACAATTGCCTCAAAGATTCTTTGTCTGATGCAAATGCTTCTTTGTGGTCATATAAAAGGGCAGAAAGTTCATTTTCCTGACTATCAGTCAAATGAAGGCTTATTTAAGCTTCATTTAAATGTTCAGATTTGAATCTTTCCAGCTCTAAGCTGACTGGTGCTAATTTACTTACTGTAATTTGCCTTTTAAATGGTAAAAAGGCAAATTTTTGACGCTTATTGTCTCCAATAGTAAAGTATCTGTCTTTGTTGTTATGTAAGTCTATCACATACATGATCAAATAGTCATTTCCCAATATAAAATGGGTACTAGAGCCATATTACATAACAAAAAACTCAACAGTGATTCTTAAATTTCCATTAATATGTGGAAATATGACATTGCTCTCAAATATTCCCAATTCTTTCATTGGATTACTTGCAATATTGAATTTCATGCCATCAATTGGTAACAATTTATCTTCAAAATTTGGTACACAAGTCTTAAGAAAAGATTTTCCAACACAAGAGCAGAAGGCTCCTGGGTCAAGTAAGAGATTAGTGGGCTTTTTGTAAATTACCACTTCTGTTATACAGGAGTTACCAGCTGTATAACCTTTTCCCCTGTTTGGTTTGGTTTTCATAAGTTGTGCATCTTGAATTTTTGACAAATCAAGTTGACCATTGCTTAATTGTGGCAAGTGGGAATAATATTCCATGATGTCAAAAGTGGCATTGATATTTTCTATATATTTTGAAGATTCAGAAAATATTGATGACTTATCATCTGAATTTTCTTCAACTATATTATCCTCTTTTTCAACATCAGGTTCTTTTTCAATTTCAATTCCATTGATTTTCCCCCTCTTTGGACATGTATTGGCTAAGTGGGTGGTGCTTTGGCAAATATGGCACTTTCTGATTATATCTGCAGATTCATACTTAACATTATTAGAATTTTCTTTGGAATTTTTGTCCACAGAATCTTTCCAAGGTGTATTAAACCTTGTTTTGAGATTCAACCTACTAGAACCAATCCTGGTTCTGGTGGTTACTTCTTCTAATATATTAATAATATCTTCTGCTGAAGATTTTTCAGTAGTCCTGCTCTTGACAGCATGCTCTAAGTCACCTCCACATTGTCTCAGAATCTTTCTGTGGATCATAAATTCTGAAATGTCAGGATACAATGCTGTTAATATGTCCTTTTGTTGGAAAACCATGGTGAATCTTTGTCTTTATCAGCATTAAATTTGGAAGATTCTAAGACTGTTTCCACTTTAAACTTCAATCTTCATTGGACCACTTGTTGATAATTTGGGTTTTCCACCAAGTCCAACTTTGGTGTATATTTGCTTGTCTTAATTTGATATACCATCTGTGAGCTGATCTGGTAAACAAGGTGTTAAATCTTTCTGTTACAAATCTGTCTGGTAATTCAAAATCTTCTTTAATAATGTCAATACCTCTGATGAATTCCATATTGTCATATTCTCCTTCACCACTGAAGTGAGGCCATTATTTGAGCTTTGGTACTTCTTTCAGGAGTGCTTTCCCCATTGATGGTTCCAAGTTATGAAAAGAAGTGGAAAATTCATTCTTTAACTGTGAGTTTTAAGTCTCCAATACTTGTGGATTTGGAATTCTTGTGCTCTCATTCTGATTCAAAGGTGTAGACATTCTTGGTAAGGTGTGAAGTAATTGCTCAATATCATTCATTTTACTATTGCTACACCTTTGGGAATTTCTGAATTCATGTTGTAAACTTTGTATTGAATATGTTACATTTGTTTTATGATTATCTTCTGTTTTTGTTAACTCTTGCCATAGCTATGTTTGTCTAGTATTATCAGATGTGATCTGATTCATCTTGATTGTTAAATTTGATATTTCCTCTTATGAGGTGTTGAAACACTTTTTCAAGGCAATTGTGTATGTCTTTACTTCAGTAAATGATTTTGAAATATTCTCAAGAACACTTTTATTCTCCTCTTTGATAGTACTTATGGCTTATTTTATTCTTGTTTCAATTATGTCATTAATATTGAATTTAGAATATTTGTCTGTTAATTCTTTAATAATGGAAGATTGTTCATTTATATTATTTCCACAACAATTTTCATTATTAGAAGTTTTAATTTTTCTTAAAACTTTCTCAAAACACATAAGTGGTTCATTTATTTGGCTCAGACTTAAGTTGTTTGTTTTAAGATTGTTACAAATGGATGAATTTTTATCAGAAACATGAGTTTTTACATCATTTATAGCTTCATACAACTCTGGGATAGAATAAAAAATGTCAGAAATCATTTCTGATATTTTAATTGGGCTTCCTCCTTTTTCTGTAATTCCATCATTGTTCTGGCCATCTGAAATACATTTTCCATGGCATCCTGCTGAATCTTTGGGATCCTGTAGCCCTGGCTGTAAGGTTTTGTGGCTGGTGCCTTGCCTTTGCCCTTGTTTGGAGCTTGTGGCTACTTTTTCACATTGGAATTGCTGCTGCTGGCTATTGGGGCTGTTTTTGGCACTTGCTTTGGTGGTGGAGGGTTGTTTTTCCTCCATTCTGCTGTTAAAAGCATCATTTTCTTCTTTTCAATCAATGGATGCCATCCATTGAGTAACTTTCAAGTGTTGGGATAGCCCAGGAGTTTTCTCACAGTAAGGTAAGAATTCATGCAGTTTTCCCACAGATCTGCAAGGATCTGGTACTCTTTGTGCTGAAATTCATTGTTGTAAGCCTTCTGGCTGGCTTTGTAAATGTCCACTGAGGCTTCTTGTGGCGGTTTCAGCTCTGTTTTGAGGTAAAACAGTATTATCAGCTTCAGAATGACATAATTTATTAATTTGGAAGTCATCAACTGACCCTTGTCCTTCTGTAACTGATTGCTTTCTGCCATAATCACGTCTATGACCTTTTTGGGAGCTACTTGAGGGGTTATAGCTGGCTCTTGATCTTGTTGAAGGCATATTTTATGATTGAAAAGCTTAAAATAGTAATTTTACGTCAAAAACTTACTATTTTCCAAATTCTTGGCCTTCTGATGGGTATTACTTATATCCAAGTTAATTAATTCAGAAGAAATTGGTTCTGGTTGATTATTCTGAGTTATAATAACTGTACTATTATGGTCAGAATTCACAGTACTTACAGGAAGAATGCTTGTTACTGTTAAGGCTGTTTCAATATTTTCTTGTCTTACCATGTTGTTAGACACTAAAATTAATGAAAAAGCCAATTGATTAAGTAAAGAAAATTAAGCCTCACTTATAATATGAAAAAATTGTTTTAATGGATTTTTTGAATTATAAGTATTTTTTTTATATGTTTTTAAATTTTTCAATATACAAAAAAATATTTAAAAAGAGTGAAAAAATTATTTCACAGGTAAAATATCACAGCTGGGCCCCCAAATGTACGGTGTGGATATGAAACTTTGATTAAAAATCAAGTACTTTTCCTGTCCTCAAAATTTGTATAGGGTAAGAAATGTTTAAAAATGATATGAAATAGTATTTTTAAGAGAAAACACACAATTTCTATTGCTTTCAGCTTTATAAGTATAAAACAATAATATTATAAAGATTTATTGTTTTACCAACAACAAGTATTTTTCTAAAAATACTCTACAAAAGATATTTAAGGCTACAAAAGAAATTTCTTCAAGAGCAATTTAAATTGGAATTAATTGAGCAAAGACCTGCAAGAAATTAATCAAAGAACAAAGTCTTTAAAAAGATATTTAAAGAGAAAACATTCCCAAAAGTGACCAGAGTGAATTTGGAAACAAAGTGACAAAGCTAACAGTGATGAAAGATGCTTTGATTCACTTTTGCGGTGGTTCAAGGGGTAAAATCATTATAAGAGTTACAAACAATGATTCTAACAATTTTTAACGTGGTTTAAAGGTTTAAAATGTTAAAAAAATGGTGGTTGGAATCTTTTATTGATTGGTTTAACAGTGTTTAAACTAATTATAAAAGGAAAAGATTCCAACATGAAGAGAAAAGTGGGGCAAAGAAAACATTCCTTTATAGCAATCAATTTTCTTACTCCAAAAGTAATATTTACCCTTTTCAGTCGTGAAAAACACTCTGACAACAGAAAATCCAACAATGGCATCATCGAACCCTGTTTTATACCCAAAAAGGCTTGTTTTAGCCATTTTAGACTGTTAAATAAGCCATTACTATAGTAATACCTGGTCTAGATCGTTCAAAACACGTCAGAAAGTGTGTAAGAGGCGTAGAAACCAGTTAAAACTGTTTTTACCAGGATTTTTTCAACTTAAGGGTAGTTTTACCCTCTTGGAAACAGTTAAAAATGCCCTGGTTGGTATCAAAACATCATCATCAATTGAGTCACAGACCCTGTGACTCAATTCCAGGCCAAAAGTGATGAAATTTTGCATTAATTTTGACATCCCACACCTGTAAGCAAGGACTTAGGGGGTCTGGCTCCCCCTTGGAGCTAGAGTACCTTTCCCCCCCCAGAATTAATCTTTCCAATTTATTTTTTCTTTAATTCCTCATGATTTAATACACTTGTAATTTACACATACAATTCAATTGAGTTTTACAGTATACAACTGTAATAATTGATACCTCATATGTAAATTACAGTTCACTTATGTAATACACGTTCACATTTTGACATTTCAATTGAACATACTTCAATTCCTCATAACTTCTAAACTACATACAACACCTCAATTTTAACACAAAAATTGATGGTTAACACCATATGTGGTGTGAATTAAATTAACCTTTTGAGGATTCTCAAATTTTGTACAGAAAGTACTAAAAACCTAATTTAAGCTTATTTAGAGTTGAGTTACAGAAATTTTACCCAGAGGTGACCCCACCTTATTTTTTATGAGGAATCCAAGGGTGAAGTAATTTTATTTAGTTTATCTATTGGATAAAAAGCCATCATATATTTGATGTAACCTTTTACCAAAAATATTTTTAATTTCATTAATTTTTTCAAGTAAAAATGCATTTTCACAATTTTAAAATTCAATGTAATTTTTATTTTTGTATATAAATTTGTATTTATATTTCTTTTTCAATTTTGATAATATAAATCAATTTATCTTATTTATATTTATATCTTAGTTTGTTATTTGTGGTCTTTTGGGTATATGAAAATACCTCTAAGGCTCACAATTTGGTTTAGGGGGGACAGGTGAGATGTTGGGTTCAAAGGGAGTTCCCTTCATATCATTTCCATTGTGGGATTATTGCTTGGGCCTGAAAGCTTACGGTAGATATAGTTGTGCGTAAGTTTCATCTGTTGAGTGGTGAAATTTGGTACATTACCGTAGTGTTTTAGAAAGGCAATTGGTGTTTGTCTCATCATCCCTGTGCACAGGCAAACGGCTTTGTGGTGCCACGTGGTGAGGAGTTTGTTGATGCTGCAGTTGTTCCTTGTCGTGTACCATATGATGCTGCCATGTAGTACTTGTGTTAGTAGGACTTCTGAGATTAAGTGTCTAGCTTCCTTTTGGTTCAGTCCAAATGTCAGGCATATGATTCTGGCGAGCTGAGTAAAGGTAGTGTTGAAACGTTTCTTAAAGAACTTGAGGTGTTCACCAGGCATGAGGGTTTATGTTAGGGTTATTCCTAGCCATTTTACCTTCTTTGCCAAGGGTAACATTTGGTCTCCTAGTTGGACCAAGGGTCTGTCAATCTTTGTTTTGGTGAATAAAATCACTTGTGTCTTCTTAGGGTCCGAAATAGCACTGTGTTTTTTCCTCCATTGGTTTGAGTGTTGGAACACATCTTCCAGGTATTCTAAACCCTTTTTGAGTAATTTCTCTGCCAAAAGGTGGATGACATCGTCTATGTATTCTATTGATATTGATTCTTTATCTAGTGAGGGGCAATTCGGAAGAAGGAGGTAAAGTGTTACTGAGAGAGGTGAGCCCTGTGGTAGGCCATTTGGAATGGAGTACTGTTGCAAAATGTATTGATCCAGGTGGAGCCAAGTTGTTCTATTGGTGAGAAAAGATGCAATGATCAGGTACAGGTATGTGGGACAGTTTTTGTTTCTTAGGGAGTAGATGAGTCTCTCCTTGTATACAGTAGGGTATGCCAACTTGAAATCTAAAAATAGTCCAGCCACTATCTTCTTCTCCCACCACTTGTTGTGTATCCAGGTTGAAAGCATGGTGAAGGAATTGTTTATGCTTCTTCCTGGTCTTCCTCCTACATGTGCTGGATGCAGGGTGTCAGATTGTTTGGCCCAGCAGACTAGCTGGTTGCTAATTATTTTCTCAAAAAGTTTGCCCAAAGTGTTGAGTAGCGCTATGGGTTGGTATGCATTGGTGTCTTTGTAGTTGTCTTTAGAGGTTTTTCTGATGATTGTCGTGAGAGCTTCTTTCCATTGGGGGAAAGTGTTAAATATTTTTGACATACTGGGGGTGATGGTATCCTTGGAAATCTTCAGTAGTTCATTCAGTATTTTGTCCGGTCCCACCACCCTCTTGTTTGGTAGCTTGTTTATTGCATCCCCTATCTTGTGTTCTGTTACTGGTGGGAGCTGTACTTGGGTAGAGGGTGGGGGCAAAGTAGGAATATTTCTTAGATCAGCGACTGTTGGGATGAGAGAGGTACCTTCAAAGAGAATAGTTGCCTTCTCTGCAATCTCCATGACTAAGTGGCCCTCCTGGTCCCTGAGGGCACTGATCTTGTTTGATGCCTGTTCTCTGGTGAACCTGTATGCTTGGTAAGCATGCTCTGGTCCTTTATCAGCCAAACATTTTCTCCAGTGAGAAGTTTTTAGTTCCCAAACCTTCTGTTTGAAAATTTGTTGGTGGTGGTAGTATAGTAGTTTTGACTCCTGGGATCTTGTCTTGAGCATCTGACGCCTTTCTGTGTTTCTTTCTTTCACCAGAGGGGATAGTACCTCAGGGTCCCACAAAGGTTTCATGAGGTTTGAGTTGGTTCTTACCGATCTGCCTTGCAATTTGTAGGCTATCCTAAATGCTTTGGTGAGTTTTTCCACTGATTGGTCTACAGTGGATGTGTTTGGGTCTAGGTGGTCAGGAATGTTAGCTTCTATATTTTCACATAAAAGGGAGATAAAGCTCTTATGGTCAAGTTTTCCCAGGTTGATGGACAGATGTTTAGGAGCTTGTCTTGGAGTGCGGTCTGGGGGTGATATTTTGGTGATGATGGGCTGGTGGTCGGAGGAGTGGTTGTCAAGTCTGGTTGAGGTTGTAGGACAAAGTTGTTGAGCTACATGGTTTGTCCAGGTGAGATCAATTGTGGTTGGCCTTCCTGTGGAGCCCAGGAAAGTCGGTATTTTCTTGGGGGATATGAGGGAGAAGCTATTTCTACCACAAATCTTCAGTAGTTGACGGGGCTCAGGGTGAGTGTGTGAGTATTGGGGCGGGTTCCACAGGCAATGATGGAGGTTAGAGTGTCTTGGGAAAATAAGTGATTGAGCCAGGTCTGGAGGTGAGGTAATCCATCAAAAGCTGTTGGGGTGTTGTAGACAGAGAAGAGTGTTATTTTTGGGATAGTGGGGTGTAGGTTGCGGATAGTGACCCAGCCCATCAGGCTGTTGTTGCACGGATTCGAGTGTATTTGATGGGTGGGTATCAATTTGTTGATGTAAAAACATACCCTGGGTTTCTCATTGTGGTTGTTTGGTGATGTCCAGGGGCTTTGTTGGTGGTAGCCAGTTGTAAGGGTTTGTCCATGGTTCCTGTAACAGTAAGGCCATGCGCGTTAGTTCTGTGTTCAAGACACTCATGTTAGAGTCATAGCGGTTATGGCAGTTAAGCTGGAAAAAAGCAAAATCAGTGAGCGGGTCAATTCTTAGGTGAAGGTTGTCTTCTAAAGACGTGGCTGCTATTGGGGTTGTAGTGGGGCGGTGATTTTCACTCTCCATGGGTTTGGGCCATTGTTACAAATTGCTGGATTTCTGACTGTTGGATGGGGAATTGTTGGCTCAGGCAGGAGTGCCTGTACTTTTCCTCATACTTGTTGGTGTTTCCATTCAGTCGTATATCTTCACTAATGCAGCATACGCACCTTTTGATGGAAAGTACATAGGAAGAGTCCTTGCATTTTTGGGATGTGTGCTTTTCTCCGAATTTGATGCAGGTTGGATCTTCCTTACATTGATAGGACTGGTGACCTGTATTGAGGCAATTGAAGCATTGGTGTGGGCCTGGGGTGTAAGGCATTGTTTGCATGAAGGTGCTGTCAAAGGTGAGTCCACCTCACAGTAATTGCTGTGCTGTGCTTTTGTTGGTGAGCTGTATCACTACTGATCCATGGGATTTCTCCTCTTCCTTGGGGTGTCCTAGCCAGCGTATGCGTAGGACTTTGTTTTTCTCTATTTTGTTTTGTTGGATAAATTCATTTCTGCATATTTCATCATTGAAATAGAGGAAAGTGGGGCATGAGTGTACTATTACGGGGTAAGAGGTGGGAGACATTACAAAAACTGGGTCCGCCAGGTGCTTCCAGCTTGCTCTGTTATCCAATAACCATTTTGCTTCCTGTCTTGTCTTGGTAAAAAGTCTGGCATCCCCTGAGGAGTATTTGATGATGGCCTTCATTTGGATCGGGGTGTTGTTGTGTTTGGTGTTTACCTCCATCAAGGCTTTGTTCACTCTGTTGTAAGATTCTTGTGTTTATTTTCCCTTGAATGGCTTAGTTGCACCAAACTTTGTTTGAATTACTATGCTACATTTCTTGAATTTATTTTGCTCTAGTGATGGGAGGTTTGTGGATGTAAATGTGTGTTCTTTGGGTAATGGGTGAGTTATTTTTGGGATGCCTGTTGTGGTGGCCTCTGAATAGGATCTGGGAGTATTGTTAGCTTTTTTTGTCAGATGAGGGGTGGTGCTTGCTTTGGTTTGTGTGTTGGTCAGCTGGTTTTTGAGATTGTTCAGTCTGGTTAACATCATTTTTATCATCCTGTCTGTCTCCTTCTGTTTTTCCGTTAAGAGTTCTACTTTGTCACACAGCTTGTTCAGGAGTGTCGTCAATTCAATTGGGAGGCCCTGTTGGTTTATCTTTTTCTCTAGAGCACTGATTTTTTCAAGTATTAGGGTGGTGGCCACAATCTGGGAGTTTGTAGGGTTAAAAAACCCTGGTTTGTCTTTGTAAATTTGAGGAGAGATCATATGATTGTTCTTGTCTGGAGGGTCTGGGAGCAGGTTCATCAGTAAAGATAGATTTGGAGGAGGGGGTTTTAAACGAGCTGGGCTAGGGCTCATAAATTGCACAGTTTAAGGAGTAAGTACAAGAGTGTGTCAGAGGAAGGTGAGGAAGAGAGATGAAAGAAGAAGAGTAGATGTGTTTAATGGTAAGGTGTGGTATGGATTTTTTTTAGTGCAATGTATTTTAAATTCTGCACTATATCCATTTGGGTATCTGTTTGAATTTAGGGTTTTTGGTCTGTGGTTTTGGTTTGTTAGGGTTTGACAGGGGTTTCCGTGTCATTCCTATTCTTCTAATTCCTTTCCTTATCTCTTGTTCTCCTGTGTTGTATGTTATGAGATAATTGAACTGTTTTGTTTCATCGACATAATTTACTATCGTTTCCAAGGCTTGTGGTACATCTAGTAGTCTCAATAGGTTGGTTTCAGAAAAAATGATCTTCTTTTTCTTCAAATTACTCTTCATGCGTTTTTGTTGTGCTTTATATTGTCTGAAATATGTCATGAAGTGGTTAACTGACTCAGGCCTGTTGCATGTTTCACACAGGGGGTCTCCTCTCAAATGTATGCGCTTTAGGTATTTATTCAGGCCTACATGTTCCAATCGTAATTGGTGTAATATTGAAGATTGTGCCTTCTCTAACTTGTTCATTTCTTTTGTGAGCACTTTTGGATTGCTCTTGAGATGTTTGGTGCATAGGATTTCTTCTTCTGTGAGTGAGTTGACTATTCTTTCTGTTACTGTTTCTTGCATGAGTTTGGTCAGACTGGGTTTGAGTTCAAAGTTTGATGTGGTGGTATCAAGAGCTGCATTTTTTGCTTCCATATCTGCCAGTTTGTTGCCTGTCACTCCTGTATGTCCAGGGCACCACCACAGTTGAATCGAGGTGGTTTTCTTCAAGGTGTTAATTTTGTGGAAAATTTCTGGGTAGAGGTATTGTGCAGTAGACGGAATGAAAGGGTTTGTTGCCTTTTTTAATGCTGCTTGGTTTTTGCTAAAGATGTATATTGTTCCAAGTTTCTCTCCAGTTATACTACTTTTGGTTATAACTCTTCTTGCAGCTTCAATTGCAAGGATAAGGCCTACTAATTCAGCTTCATAATTTGTGACTTTGGATGTTGCTGGTATGTGTTTTTTGATTATGATGTTTTCTTTCTCTATTATGGCAGCTGCCCCTTTTCCTATGTTAGGTATATCTGATCCATCAGTGAAGATCATAATGTCTTCTTTCTTTGATGCATCAAGCAGTTCTAGGACTTTCTTTCTTGCTGTTTCCTTATCTATTCCTAGGTTTGATAATGGGTGCGGTGGAAGCCAAGGGGGGGATGAGATGTAGCTTGACTGTTTTGGTGGATGAAGATAGCTTTACGGTGAGTGCTTCTTTGCTTATTACCTTATGTATTGCAGATTTGTAGTTCTTCCTAATGTTGTTCAATTCGTCATTCACAATATTCTTTACTGGGTTGTCTTCTTTGGTGTGTAGTCGTAGGATTAGCTTGTGGGTCTGTTTAATATGTATGTGAAGGAATGATTGCAGTCCGCTATCCCTTTTCAGGAATGCAATGGGAGTGCTTTTCTGTACTCCCATCACTAACCTTGCTGCCTTGTTAAAAATAAGTTGTAGAGTTTTGTTGACTTTTGACTTGCTTCTCTCATTAAGCCATAGGACTCCTCCAAATAGCCTTCTTGGGAATAAAATTGTTTTTATTAAGAGCCTTGTGTCCGCTGAGTTTAGGCCATGGTATTTGTTTGAGATGCATTGTATTTGGTGTAGAGTGGCTGTTGCTTTATGGGCGAGGTGGTTGATATGTTGTTGATAAGTGATTCCTGTGTCTAGTGTCAGCCCTAGCCATTTGGTTGACATGGTGGGTTTTAGATTCTCATCTCCAAAATGGAAGTGAAGTTTGCTTCCTCCTCTGGTTTTAAAGATCATGAAGGTTGTTTTTTGTTTGTCAAACTCTGACCCTGTTTTTTCTCCCCACCTAAGGGAGTGGGTGCTTGCATCGGTTAATTTTCTCAGAGCTTCTTCCTCTGTTTTTGCTGCTATGAGGTGAGTTACATCATAAATGTACCCAATTGTGATTCTGTCGACTGATGTTTTGATTTGCTCTGGGAGAAATAAGTCTAAATTATATAGTAGGTAGAGAGTGACTGACAGGGGTGATCCTTGTGGCAGGCCTCTCTCAAGTGACTTGATCTGGGAGGTGAAATCGTCCATTTTAATCTCTGTGCTTCTGTTTGTTAGGAAGAATCTAATAATGGCAGTTAGGTAAGGTGGAGCCTCCTTGGTTTGGAGGATTTTTATCAACCTTTCTCTGTGTACAGCTGGGTAGGCTGATTTTACATCAAGGAAAAGACCCGCCACTACTTTTTTCTCTTTACATTTGTGTTTAATCCATGAGTCTAGCAGTATCATGGCTTCTTCAATATTACTACCAGGGTAACCTCCGAAGTGACCTTGAGCTATTTTTTTCCCTGGTAAACCCACTGTGTTAATCAGGTGTTTATGATTCTTCCAAAGAGTTTGCTGATTGTATTCAGTAGTGCTATCCGTCTATATGCTTCCAGGTCCAAATAATCTGTTTTGTTTGCTTTTTGGATTATGACTGTTGTTGCTATTTTCCATGATTGGGGGAAGTGGCCCATTTGTAGGAAGCTGTTGAATAAATTTTCAAGTGGGTCAGCTACAATGTCTTTCAAAATTTTTATTCGTTCATTTGGTATCTTGTCTGGCCCTGGGGCCTTCTTAAGGGGGAGTGAGCTAATATTCATTTTTATTTTTCCTGTGGTTATCCTGTTAAATGTTAATGGTGGTTGTTGCCTGATTGGTGTGATATCAGATAGATCAATCTGGCCTCCTGCTTGTGCAAACATCTGAAAGAAAAGGTTAGCTTGTTTTTCTTTGTCGTTAGTTAATGTCCCTGTGTAATCTTTCAATGGGAGCACTTCACCAAAAGCTTTGGGTTTGGTGAGTTTGAATGCTCTGAATGCATGGTTCATCTCTGTTGTTGCCAGGTACCTTCGCCAGTGTGTTCTCTTGAGGCTTTCGACTTTATCTCTGAAGAGCTCTTGCCACTCTTTGTAGCATTGCTTTGACTCTTCTGAACTGGTTAGTAGCATCCATCTCCTTGCCCTGTTTCTTTCTTTCATAATTGGATTTAGGATCTTCTTATCCCACCATGCCTTCTGTTTGTTAGCTTGAGTTGTTATACTTTTACCTTGACTTAAGAATTCTTGCTGAAGTAAGTCACTAAGTCTTCTTGCATTCGTTTCTATTTCTTCTACAGTGGGTTGTCTCAGGTATGGTAACTGTTGTTTGATGCCTTCCGCCACTCCCTGGATGTATTTCTCCTTGTTCAACATTCTAATTCTCATAGAGATGTGCTTTTCAGTAATGTTGAGTGTGTTCTCCTCTAGGTTTAGTTCAGTTACAATTGGCTGGTGATCAGAGGAGTGATTTTCAAGTTGGACATTGCATTGGATGATTAGTTTAGACACAAATGAGTTGGCCCATGTTAGATTGATGGTGGCTGCTGAACCAGAGGCTCCCATGAAGGTGGGTTCCCCTTTAGGTGAGATCATCTTGAGTCCGCTTCTACCACACAGGCTTATCAATTTTCTATAGGGTGGATGCTGATGAGGGTATCCCTTGGGATTCCACAGGCGATGGTGGAGGTTTGAGTCCATAGCAATTATCACTGGAGTGTGTCTATAATTTATCTCAGCCAGACTCTGTTCTAGCTCTTGAATCCCAATGAAGGTGCTTGGGGGGTTATACAATGTGAGTAGTGTGAGATTCTGTTTTTTTCCTTCTATTAAAGCGCTGATTGCAACCTGGGTGAGATTTTGGGATTTGGTGTTAGTGCTAATTATGTTTTTTGATGGAATGAAGTTCTGGATGTGTATGCAGGATTGAGGTCGTTCTGCTTGTGTTTGGGGAGAATCTTCTCCAAGCTTGATGTGTCGGGGGTTGCAAGTCATGGTAATATACCCATGGTTCTTGGATTAGGAGTGCAATGTGGTGTTGTTCATTGTTGAGGACACTAAGTGTGATGTCTTTCTGGTTATGGCAGTTGAGTTGAAGGAACGAAAATCTGTTGTTTAAATTAGTTGGACTAAATCTGATTAATGTGTCTGAAAGTCTACCTGTAAGTCGGATTCTTGGGTGTGGTTGGGCTTGGCTACCCTTCATAAGCGTCTAGCCAAACTTGAGTTAACCAGTTCGGCTTGCTTAATGGGGAATCCCTTGCTGAATGTTGAGTGGAAATACTTATCATTATTCATGTCTATTGGGGTTTCTGCATCTAGGTCTGCTTTTACACATTGTATGCACAAACCTTCTGAGTTGGCTTTTTTGCAAGTTTTGGTGTTGTGGTCTTTGCCACAGTTTGCACATGTTGGTTTGTTCTTACAGAAGTGAGCTATATGACCAAGCTTAAGGCAGTTGTAGCATTGAGGTGGGCCTGCCTGGTAGGGCGTTGGCTTTATATGTATTCTCTTAAAAGCTAAGTTGCATCTTATTAATTCTATAGCTGGCTCTTTATCACTTAGGTGTATTATCATTGATCCATTTGATTTCTCTTGAGTAATTGGATCACCTACCCATCTTAACTTTTTAATACAATCTCTGGGGATGGAGTTTTCATCGCAAAACTCCTGAATGTCAACTTCGTCTTTGATATCAAAAAAGGTTGGAACTAAATGAAGGAGAACAGGGAAGAGAGCCTGTGATTTGATAAACAAGGGGTCAGCTATATGTGTCCATTTGTGTCTATTCTCTAACATCCAATTTGCCTGGGCCTTGTTTTTGGTGAAGAATCTGATGTCGCCTGAATTGTATTTTATAACTGATTTGATTGATATTTTTTCATTGTTGATACTTGCTTGGATTTTGTCCAATGCTTCCTCAACCTTTTTGGCAATCTGTTCAGCTCCCATGTGTTGAAAGGGTTTTTCCCCTTTGTTTTTCACTCTAATTAGTACGTTTCCTTGCTTAAGGAGATTGATGAACTTGTTTGGGGGAGGGGCAGGGGTTGTAGTTGTCTCGTTGGTTGTAGATCTTCTTTGTTGTTTCCAAGTCGTTCTGCATATGTTTGTTGTTTTGGTACCTTTTTGTTGTTGCCTGCTATGATCCTGTGTAACTCTTCAATTTGAAGCGTCAATTCTTCATTCTTGGCTATCAATTTGTTAATGATATCTCTCCCGTTCTGTGGGGGTTTAGAACTTTCATTAGTTACTCTTGTTTGATCATCAATCTTTCTATCTTCTTCTATTTTGTTTAATCTGTTAATGATGTTTTCCATCATATTCATAAATTTCTTTGAGTAGTCTAATGTTTAATCAGTTTCCATTTCTATGTCAATATCAGACGCGCTTTCAATGTCACAACGCGTCTTTTTCGCGTTTAGGATCATCTCCTTAAATAATGGAGGAGGGTCTTTATTTCTGCGAGGCGGGCTAGGGCTCATGGATGAGGTGGGTTTAGGAGAGGTTTAAATGGCTTTATTATTATTTGTTTTTATTTATGTTTTTATTTTGAAGAAAAGAAAAAAAACTGTATTGGGAGGAAAGTGAGTGGTAGAAGTTAGGAAGCCCCCGTGGTATGGAGTAAAGGTTTTGTTTTCGGTGATGTTGTGGTTTTGAGTTTTGGTTGCACTAAGGGTGGTGAGGTAGTGGTTAAGGTTAGGCCCCCCACGCCAATCATGCCTCCCCGGTTCTGAGGCCACCCGTGGGATAATAGGGGCTGAGGGCCAGGCATGTATACCCCTTGGTTTTTTTTCCTTTTCTTTCCTTCCTCCAGGACGTTTTTTTCAACTTTTCTCCATTTTTTTTTTGACATCTCATCTTTGTTTTTCTTCAAAACTCTTAGAAAACTTCCAAAGTTCTTTAGTAAAGCTCAGCCCAGGTATTCTTTAACCAAAAATGAATGTTAGAGAAACTCCGGTGAGTACATAACTTCATCTTCTTCTGATTTATGTACCTCATGCTGAACCCTACAACTCTTTTGGGTAGATGCATCAAGATGTGTATTTTTCTAATACCCCACCAGTTTAACTGCTCTTGCCCCCTGCTGTTGGTTATCAAGATAATGTGCCATTGCCTTAACTCAATCGGCCCCATGATTTCCAAAGACAAGGAAGCCTCTTATGTCACCAAATGGATGGGAACAATGACCACATGAGTACAGCAACAGTTGATTATATACCTTTCAGGGACAATTTGATAAATGCTCATCCATATAACATTAATGGCTTGGCTAAGATATGGCAGGAAAACAATTTGGCTGGACTTATCTTCTCACCATGTCACCATCCACTACAACCAACAACCCCAACGGTGCTCACTGAATCCATTGGGTGATTGCAGTTGAAGGGTCATACTCCACTCAGAAATTGTGGATTGCAAGGTTCAATGAAAAGCTCACTTGAACGATTGGAGGTTATCTCATATGCTAGAAAAGGAGCAAACAAAACCAGAAAGCACAAGTCCAAAAATACCAATTGAGATACCAATCCAAAATTCACAATTGAAGACTACAATAATATATGCATGTACATTGAACACCCAGAAAATTACAATAAACCCTTTGGCAAGAATATGAAGACCAATGTTGGTGAATGCTTGATAACTAGGGGGAAGCATACAACCTGTTTGCTGGATATCTGAATTCACTGAATTCATCTTTGGAGCTCACTGAATGCCATTTCTCTCAATGATTTGCAACATGCAAGAGTAAGTATAAGATGGCATGGTTGTGGGAAAAGAATACTGGGGCAAACTTGACTGAAGGTGACATGGGAATGGCAATTTCTTCAAAGCTGGAATCCTTGTGTCCTTGCTATGATTGCATGCACTACATTTTTGGATAAAAAGTGAATGTGGATTCTTAGAACAAGTTGAACACCACTAATCAAATCACACCTTTAAGGTTGAGTGTGAATGGGAGTGATGATGAAACAAGTGAGTGTGAACCTTGAGATATGACCACATACCTAAAAAAGGTCACAAGAAATATTCAATATAATTATAAATTAAAAATAAGTACCTTAAAACTACAAAAATACCATAAATTGGCATAAAAATTGGTTTAACTTAAAAACCAATGAATAAACATGTGAAATAAACTATACCATTGGGTTCCCCATGGTAAAATACACATATACCATTTTTATGGCATATCTGTAAAGTCAATATTTAATAAGTTATAAGTAATAATACCTTATAAAAAACACAAATCCTTATTTATTTCAAAGACCAATGAAACAACATGTGAAATAAATTGTACTATTGGATTCTCCAGAAACCTCCACATATAAAACAATTAAGAAGTTAAGCTTCAAAATCAATACTTAAGGAATTAACCTGAATATATGCACTTTTTTGGTCAACACATATATTCAAGGATTTTAGCTAATATCTCTTGAATTATGCATGATAGAGTTATGAACCAAAAATAAAGTCATCACTTAAATACGGTAGGAATACAGAAATGCAGTTTATTTCACAAGCTATAAGCAAGGTTAAAACCTGTAAGGAATTATTGATTAAAATCAACAGAGCTGTTGACCACTTTGTTGTGAAAGTGGTCCAAACTTAAAAAAAAGTAGACAGTTGGATTTTACTAGCTCATTTGTGAAGAATGATGTATTTTTTATTATAATCTTCAAGGTATAACCCCTTGAAATCATAGTTTGAAGTTTAAAATATTAAATTTCAACAGAAAAGATGAGATACAAGAAAAATCATCAAAAATAGAGTTTTGATGATGTAATAAAATGGTCTTGGAAGCATAATAAGGTTTTTTCAAGCTATTAGAATTCACTCTCTGAATTTCTGTAGCGTGTAAATCTTAAAAGTTATTAAGGATCAAAGTTTGAGCTTAATTTGATCATTTATGATCACTCACCGTAACCTTAAATTAAGTTTAACAGTCATATGAGTGATGAAATTGGTGAATAATATTAGTTTATGATTAAAACTAATAAAATAAACAAATTTTGGGGTTCTGCCAAGCCTTTGACGTCATCAAACTTAGAGTTATAGTGATAACTTTAATTAATGGCGTAATTATGATGTAATATGGTTTGATCATGATGTAATCATCACCAAACCTTAAAATATTGATCAATTCCAGTGGATATGATCAGTACACGTCTACTAGAGGCCTGTTGGACTCTATGAGGGAGGTATTTACTATAAATAGAGCTCTTTTTACTCTGTTTTCCTCTCAGACGCATCAAAAACATTAAATCAATACAATTAAAAAGGTAACATCTTTATTCTTTATATATAAAACCTCTATATTATCAAAGACCAAAGATCATCTTATTATAATCATCAGTTTTGACGTGATTAAATCATTTATTTAATTGTTTTTGCTAAAAATCTCTCTAAAATCTCATTTCCACGTAAAAATTAAGAACATTTGTAATTTTCTCTATTTTATATTGTAAATGCAATTTGGATAAGTTTTATTTACATTATTTGGCGTAAAATATCTCAAAATTACTATATTAAGTATTAAAAGTAGGTTATTTTCTCTTTATCATTATTTTAATAATTCTTTAATTAATATAAATAGTATTTATATTAATTTATAACCTTAATATTGGTAATATTATTGTTATTGATTGTTTTTTATTAATGAAAAAAATTTTTTTACGCCTTTATTATTTGTTTGTAACAATAATAAAGTGCTATTAAATATATTAATTATTTTATTATATTCTATTTTATAATATAAATTATATTATCATATTTTATTGATAATATAATTATTTTTAATCTTATTTATTTCATTTATAAGGACATTCATAGTACAATAAGTAAAATATTAGTAATTTTTACTTATTGTTTCATAGTCAAACCTTACATTTGGGGGCCTTGCCATGATATTTACTCTAAAAGACCTTTAAAAAGATTCTAATTGAGCTTATCCAATAATAAATTATACTTATAATCATAAAATTATATAATAATTTTATATTTATTGATTTTAAACGCTATTGAGGCATTTTGAAAGCAATTGTACTGTCTTACACGTGGTTTTTCACATGCTTAGACTTGCAAAAACTTTCTTTGAGTGACTCTAGTGATTAAAAAAGATATTTCATAAATTAAAAATAATTTTATATTATAAATTAATTTGATAAAAGAATCATATTCATTTTTATTTTATTCTTTAAAAATAAAAAACATAAAAAAAAATATAATAAAAATATTAAAAACCAATAAAAAAGTTATTTTATTCATTTCAATTTCATTTCTTTGATTATTTTCATTTTCTTTTTAAAAAAAAAGATATAAAAGCATTTTTTACGTGGAAAATTGCCATATCTTACCAAAAATAACACTTTTATATAAAAAAGCTTATATTTATTTGTCTTTTTTAGTGTTTGAAGACAACCCAACAGAGGACAACCAAACCACTGTTGAAAGATTGGTGGAAGAAACTTGTCAAAGCTCTCCAACACCAATAATTACCAAGAAAAAGAAAGCCAAGAAATTGGACTTTCCAGGACCCACCATTCAGGACTCTGAAGGTGAGTACCTCATTTATAAATTTCCATAAGAAAATTCCTGTTCTGAAATCCTCTTATTTCTTATTTTTCTTATAATATGACTACCAGAAGAGGCTCCCAATACTCCATCCAATTAGATGGAGCTGGACTCAGAGGTAGAATTGATTCCTCAAAAGGGAAAAAGAAGGGCAATATCCCCAGTGGAACAGAATCCACACAAGGAAGTGCCTTATCCCAAAGGCAAGTCCCTGAAATGCCCATGATATCTGAACCTGAATTGGAACTAAGTATGAGTAACTCAAATAGGTACAAATCACATTCAGAGGGCTCAAATAGACATTTACATGAGCCAATACAAACAGTACTACACAGTGTACAAGGACAAAGATTGGGAAATGTTGCCTCAAATACACCAAGGAGTGATGAACTCCTGGCAAATCCTGAAAAAGTTCCTCAAAGAGGAGGAAATAGTGAGATACTACAATGGATGGAATCCACTATCATCCAAACCTCAAATCAAAAAGATCAAGGAGTATCATGCCAAAAAGAAGGAGGAAACCAAGGAAGAAGCCCCAGTAGCTTCTACCAACAAGCCCCAAGTCAACTCACTTCCCCAAGAAGGGAAGAAGAACAAGAAAAAGAATTGGAGAAAACCATATTCCCCAAGCTACAGGATTCCCAAAATCCAAAAAGATGCCATGGACAATGTCTTCAACATGGCCAGAACTTTTATGGAATTCAAAGACAAAGAGGAACAAAGAATGAGACAACCCCATTTCCCAAAGAAATAACCTTGTCTCCTGATGTTGTAAATACTTTAACAGAACTTAAAAATAGTATTTTACCTCTTAAAGACATTAAAAATAGTTTATTATCTTTCCAAGAAATAAATAATAGCCTATCATCTTTAACAAAACTTGTTGCACAAAATAAGAAAGAAATTGATAACATAAAATTTATGATTGAAAATAATAAACCAAAAGTATTAATTGACAATACTCAGAAATTAATACAAGGACAACAAGAGTTGTACAAATACATAAGTGATATCAAAGAAAAAACTTTGACAATCAATTATGATGTGAGTATTGACAATCTTACAGAAAAATTAAACAAATTAAGTATTTCTGTAGAAATATTTGAAGAAAAGACTTCATCACACCAAAAATTACTTTTGGACCATGTGGAAAAGAGTGATGAAGCAAGAATGCATCTGAAAGATGACATTCAAAGTAAAATAAGGATTATTACTGAAAAAATGGATAAAATTAATGAGGCTAATTTAAATATGCCAAAGTTATCAACACCATTTTCTCACATAAGAAGCCCTGTTAAACCAAAAGAGGAATTAACAAATCCATTCATAACAGACTTGAGTCACCAAGACAATAACCAAGTCTTAATGAAGGAAGCACCTCAATTGAAAGAATGGCCAACATTCACAGGAGAAGGTGAATATGACCACATGTCATTTATCAAAAAAATTGACATGCTACAAGAAGATTATGCCATACCAGATGAATTAATCACTGCAAGATTACATTCATTGTTTGAGAAATCTGCAAAAAGATGGTATTATGGCATAAGACAAACAAATGGTAAAAATACCTGGTCTTGGTGGAAACAAGAAATAATCACCAAGTGGGCAAATGATGCCTGGAGGTACAAAATAGAAAATGCATTTGAAAATTCTTTTTTTGACCCAGAAAAAGACAAACCTTTAACCTGGTTATTGAAACAGGTTGAAAGACTTAATGCATTATACCCAGAAATGTCACAAAAAATGGTGCATATGAAAATAATCAAGAAATGTGGAGGAGAGCTAGAACATGCCCTAAGAAGCAGGTGTATAGAACCATGCTCCACAGAAGAGTATATTAATGCACTAGAAGAAATAGTGACAAGAACAAAAATTGGAAGGACTTGGAAGAAATTGGAAATTAAAAGCCCAAAGAAACCATTTATCAAAAAAGATAAATCACAAGAATCCTTCAAGCCCAATACATCCAACAATAATGAGCAAAGAAAATGCCATAAATGTGGAGGTATTGGACACTTAGCCAATAATTGCCTTAAAAAGGCAAAGATTAATGAAATTGTGGAAACAGAAAACCACAATGACAAAGAAGAGGAATCTGACTCTGAAAAAGAGACAGAAGAGTCAGAAAGTTCTGAAAGTGATGAAATCAATATAATTAATGCACAAATTAATAACATTGATATAATTTATGAAGTACTGGATGTTAACTCAAACTTACCACAAGCTGGGACATCTGACACAAACCTGACAAACATACAAGATGCCAAAATGTATAGAACCAGACCTGCAAAAGGAATGGGATATACAGCTGGAAAATCAAGTATAAGTATTGTTATGGTTGATAACCAAGAAGGAAAAGTTAACTTAGATACAGGAGCATATTGCACCTGTGTTGGTAAAAGTTATTTAAAAACCATTTTCCCAGACTGGCAAGGAAAAATTATGCCAATATAAGGTGTCAAACTTAGTAGTGCAAGTGAGAGCATGAAGCCCCTTGGAATAATTGATTTGACACTAATTTTTCCTCATCCCTCAGAATGTGTCAGAATCAAAGTAGAGCTTGCAGTAATGGACAACTGTACTAGTAATCACTTCATACTTGGGAATGACTACCTATCAATTTATGGTATAGATATCTCTAACCAAAAGGATATACATTTTACCATAGGAGACAACAAAAGACAAAAGTTTGGCTTCTTAAATAACAAAAAACAAAACACAGTTATTAAGAATGAAGAAAGAATTCCAGAAAAGGAACTTTTTATATCTGAACAACTTAAAGAGGCAGAATTCAATAAAGAATTAACAGAAAAAATGAAAGAAAAATTGATTAACCTCTTATTTAAGTACAAAAATGCCTTTGCAACTGACAAAGAGCCACTAGGTGCCATAATTGGACATGAAGTGGATATAATTCTTAATGTGGAAAAGCCCTACCCACCTTTACTAAGGAGACCTGCTTACCCAGCTATTCCAAGGGCTAGAGAAGCCTTAGAGGTACACATTAAAGAATTAATGGACCTTGGAGTATTAGGAAAGGTAGGACATAATGAACAGGTAGAAGTCACTGCACCTGTCATTATAACTTGGCATAATGGAAAATCAAGGATGGTAGGAGACTTCAGAGCCCTGAACACCTATACCATTCCAGACAGGTATCCAATACCCAGGATCCATGAGACATTAACACAATTGTCACAAGCTAAGTTCATCACAGCCATGGATGCCTTAAAGGGTTTTTATCAAAATGTCTTAACAGACAATGCCAAAAAACTACTGAGGATAATAGTCCACTGAGAATGATTAATACCATATTCCCTGAAGAATTATCAGAAGGATGGTTAATTATCTATATTGATGATATCATAGTTTGCTCAGAAACTTGGGAAAATCACCTTACAAGACTAGAAAGGGTACTACAAAAAATAGTCCAAGTGAATATGAAAATTTCCTTGAAAAAGTGTCATTTTGCATACAGTGAATTAAAAGCACTAGGACATGTTGTATCTGGACTTAGTCTAGGCATAGACAAGAATAAAGTAGCAGCAGTACTACTTAAGCCAATGCCTCAAACCAAAAAAGAAATGCAATCATTCCTAGGATTTGCTGGTTACTATAGACAGCATATCAAGGACTTTGCAAAAATTGCTAAATCCTTGTATAAGCTATGTGACCAACAAACAGTCTATGAAATGACAGAAGAAAGAGTCAAGGCATATGAAGAATTGAAAAATTCCTTAACAAATTCCCCATTTCTTCTAATGCCAGATTGGAAACTACCCTTCAAGCTTTACATTGATGCTTGTGGAGAAGGACTGGGTGCTGCACTACACCAGACACAAATTATCAATGATAAACCAGTGGAAGGACCAATTTGTTTTATTTAAAGACAGATAAAGCCAACAGAAGCAAGATATGGAGCAAGCCAAAAGGAATGCCTCTGCTTAGTGTGGGCTTTAGAAAAATTACATTACTACTTGGATGGAAAAGTATTTGATGTGATTACAGACTGTAATGCTGTAAAATCTCTATTAAATATGAAAACTCCAAATAGACATATACTGAGATGGCAAATTGCTATCCAAGAATATAGAGGAAATATGACTATTGTTCATAAATCTGGTAATATTCATAAAAATGCAGATGGTCGTAGCAGATGGGCTCTAGCAAATACCCCTGATAATCCAGCATGGGTACCACAAAAAGAACACCATATAGAAGGAATATGTGTTACAGACATTGGCACAGAACTCTTTAGCCAAGTTAAAGAAAGCTATAAGATAGACAAAAATTGCCATATCTTAAGCCAACTTCTAATGAAAGACTGCAAAGACCCATCACTTTCATCAAAACTAGATGAAATATGGAAAAAGGCATATGATGAAGGAAGATTCCACCTCCTTGATGGAATCCTTTACCGTAGAACAAAACACACATGTGTTATGGCCTTAACAGATAGAACCCTGATAAACACTATTTTACATGAGTGTCATGATAGTGTTGCAGATGGACACCTTTCAGAAGACAGGACAATAGAGAGGGTGAAAACCTGCTCTTGGTGGCCAAATTGTAAGAAAGATGTTATAGAATACTGCCAAACCTGTGACAGATGTCAAAAAGCCAACAGAGCCACAGGAAAGAAATTTGGAATGATGATTCAAGTCCAAGAACCAAAATCCCCTTGGGAAATAGTTCATATGGATTGGGTAACAGCATTACCTCCAGGAGGAGACAGAAGCTATAATGCATGCCTAGTATTGGTTGATGGGTATAGCAAAACTCCCATGTTCCTACCATGTCATAAAGATGACACAGCTATGGACACAGCCATAATGATATGGAATAAAGTTATTAGCCATACAGGCTTATTCCAGAATATTATAAGTGACAGAGACCCAAAGTTCACTTCAGCATTATGGACAAATCTCCATAACTTTTTTGGGACAAAGTTATCATTCTCAACAGCTTACGATCCTCAAACTGATGGTTTAGCAGAAAGAATGATACAGACCTTAGAGGACATGATCATAAGATTCTGTGCTTATGGGCTAGAATTCAAAGATTCTGATGGTTTTACCCATGATTGGTGTACACTAATACCAGCTCTTGAACTGGCATATAAAACATCAATTCATTCTTCTACTGGTAAAACACCAGCAATGCTAGAAAAAGGTCGGAATCCAAGACTTCCTTATGATACCCTCAAAAAGGACTTAGTGGATATACATCCAACAGCAAGCAGTTTTAAGATAATGCTTGACAAGGCAAGACACCATGCAAACAGATGTATGCAAGATTCTTTCAAATATGCAAAAGAAAGATGGGATAAAAGTCATAAGCCACCTGATTTCAAAATGGGAGACTTGGTCCTAGTATTAACTATTAAATTCAATAACATAAAAGGCCCAAAGAAATTAAAAGATTCCTTTGCAGGACCATTTATGATAAAGGCACTTCATGGACCCAATGCTGTGCAATTGGAACTCACAGGTGAACTAATGAACAAACACCCAACTTTCCCTGTAAGTCTAATAAAAACTCACAGCTCAAGTGACAAGGAGTTATTTCCACTAAGAAATAAACCCCCACTTGGAATTCCCCCCTTGGAAGAAGGAGAGGAAAAGAAAATAGTAAAAGTCCTTAAAAAAAGAAGGACAAGAAACAAAAAGAAAGGGAATACCTTGTAAGGTATAGAAATTCAACTCAAGAAGATGAATGGCTTCTTGAGAAAGATATAACAAATGCTGATAAACTACTAAGAAGGTTCAGACATGAAAGAAAGCCTGAAAAATAGAAAAGTTAAGCATTATTGAGCTTCAAGACTAACAAAGTCTATTGAAGAGGTAGGACAGTGGATGATACCCTAATTACACATATCAGATTGTGGTACAATCTTTTTTGGTGGTAGGGAATGTGAACCTTTGAGATATGACCACATACCCAAAAAAGGTCACAAGCAATATTTAATATAATTATACATTAAAAATAAGTACCTTAAAACTACAAAAATACCATAAATTGGCATAAAACTTGGCTTAACTTAAAGACCAATGAATAAACATGTGAAATAAACTATACCATTGGATTCCCCATGGCAAAATACACATATACCATTTTATGGCATATCTGTAAAGCTTATATTTAATAAGCTATAAGTAATAATACCTTATAAAAAACACAAATCCTTATTTATTTCAAAAACCAATGAAACAACATGTAAAATAAATTGTACCATTGGATTCTCCATAAACCTCCACATATAAAACAATTAAGAAGCTAAGCTTCAAAATCAATACTTAAGGAATTAACCTGAATATATGCACTTTTTTGGTCAACACATATATTCAAGGATTTTAGCTAATATCTCTTGAATTATGCATGATAGAGTGATGAACCAAAAATAAAGTCATCACGTAATTACTGCAGGAATACAGAAATGCAGTTTATTTCACAAGTTATAAACAAGGTTAAAACCTGTAAGGAATTATTGATTAAAATCAACAGAGCTGTTGACCACTTTGTTGTGAAAGTGGTCCAAACTTAAAAAAAAGTAGACAGTTGGATTTTACTAGTTAATTTGTGAAGAATGATGTTTTTTATTATAATATTCAAGGTATAACCCCTTGAAATCATAGTTTGAAGTTTAAAATATTAAATTTCAACAGAAAAGATGAGATACAAGAAAAATCATCAAAAATAGAGTTTTGATGATGTAATGAAATGCTCTGGGAAGAATAATAATGTTATGCCAAGCTATTAGTATTCACTCTCTGAATTTCTGTAGCGTGTAAATCTTGAAAGTTATTAAGGATCAAAGTTTGAGCTTAATTTGATCATTTATGATCACTCACCGTAACCTTAAATTAAGTTTAACAGTCATATGAGTGATAAAATTGGTGAATACTATTAGTTCATGATTAAAACTAATAAAATACACGAATTTTGGGGTTCTGCCAAGCCTTTGATGTCATCAAACTTAGAGTTATAGTGATAACTCTAAATAATGACGTAATATGGTTTGATCATGATGTAATCATCACCAAACCTTAAAATATTGATCAATTCCAGTGGATATAATCAGTACACGTCTACTAGAAGCCTGTTGGACTCTAGGAGGGAGGTATTTACTATAAATAGAGCTCTTTTTACTCTGTTTTCCCCTCAGACGCATCAAAAACATTAAATCAATACAATTAAAAAGGTAACATCTTTATTCTTTATATATAAAACTTTTATATTATCAAAGACCAAAGATCATCTTATTATAATCATCAATTTTGATGTGATTAAATCATTCATTTAATTGTTTTTGTTAAAAATCTCTCTAAAAACTCATTTCCATGTAAAAATCAAGAATATTTGTAATTTTCTCTATTTTTTGTTGTAAATACAATTTCAATAAGTTGTATTTACATTATTTGGCATAAAATATCTCAAAATTATTATATTAAGTATTAAAAGTAGGTTATTTTCTCTTTATTATTCTTTTAATAATTCTTTAATTAATATAAATAGTATTTATATTAATTTATAACCTTAATATTGGTAATATTATTGTTATTGATTGTTTTTTATTAATAAAAAACAATTTTTTACGCCTTTATTATTTGTTTGTAACAATAATAAAGTGCTATTAAATATATTAATTATTTTATATTAATATATTTATTTTATTATATCATATTTTATAATATAAATTATATTATCATATTTCATTGATAATATAATTATTTTTACGCCATAATTATAATAATTCTTTATTATTATAATTATTTTTATCTTATTTATTTCATTTATAAGGAAATTCATAGTACAATAAGTAAAATATTAGTAATTTTTACTTATTGTTTCATAGTCAAACCTTACAGTGAGTCTGGGCTATCTGTGTATGAGGCAATGCAAAGAGCTGGAAAACAGGTTTGTAGAGGAATTAGTCAGGTAAATTAAAATAATGGACTCACTTCACAAAGGGTTGATAGCCCAGGTTCAATTCAAGAATCTCAAAGGGTAGAAATATCATCCAAATGTGTGCATAAGGTTGTCAAAGATATGGATGATCAGCATGACCAAGAAAGTTTCCACTCACATTTCAGAATTATCAAGGAGTATTTTTCATTGCAGAAACTCAAATTTGAACTTGAAAAGGCTTTTAGGAAGGAGAAACAAGACAGCAAATACCACTTGGAGCAAGACAAAAATGAGCAACAGTACAATTTGGAGAGAGAATGATTGGATGGTGAATTATGCTTAAAGGAAAACAAATTGCGACTTGTGGCAGCGCAAAAGCTCTCATAATCCAGAAAGTCAAGCAGAAATATTGAACATTAATTAGATTATCTTATGGGGAGTTATGATGTGAGCTTAAGGGTCTTTTGTCTTCTGTTAGCCTATTGGGCTAACTTTTGAGGTGATATTGCACTATGACTCTCTTATTACTATTGTTATCATTTTCCATAATAAAATTATTTTCTTGAAGGTATTTGATATAGCAAATGATAATTTGAATAATTAAACAATACAATAATAAATTCATTATATTAATAATTATTCTATAATGATGTTTGTAATAATGGAATAAATCTTTTGATAAATATCTTGAATACTTTTGATATTAAAATGATTATTTTACCTACCTCTTTTTTTACTTTCTAAATATTGCAAGAATAAATGTGATGGTCCTTAGAAATAATTGGTTTATATTCCTCCTTATTTTAATAATACTCATTATTATTTTTGTTGAGGTTATCATTAAGGAAATTATAAAATGACTTTGATGATCATTCTCATAATAATCTCTTGATTAATTACACAATATTATAACTATTATAGTAATAAGAATCACTATAATCCACAATTGTTAATAGTAATAGGTTTTTGAAATTTATTAATAAGTTTAGAACTCTATTTGGCAAAATTATGATGGCACTGAAAAGGGAATATTTGAAATAACCTTATTCTTATTAATACTGAATAATTTTAATATTATTTAGAATAATAAAATTGGAATTTATCCAATTTAATTTGCTTTTTGGAAATTAATTAATTTAAATTTATCTTTTTTTAATTTAATTTTCTTTTTCTTATTAATGAAATTTAATAATGAAAATTTCATATTCTTTTTATAATTTAATTACTAAGATTTTAAGTCTTGAATTCATGGTTAACTCCACCCAATCCATAATAGGTAATTTTCTTTTTATTTAAAGTGATATTTAATATTTATATAAATAATTTCATATTAATTTGCATCTTCTGTTTATAATTTACCTAATTAAAATTTCATTCTCTATGGTTTTATTAAGGGAACTCCACACCAAAAAAATGATAACTTAATTATGATTATTATTAATGAAATTCTTATGGGAAATTAAAATCTTAATTATATCTTAATTATTTCAATTTAACTTAATTTCCTTATTAATATTAATTAAATTTAATAATTATAATATCAATTCAACAATAAGTTTACTATTCAATTCATAATTTACATAATAACCAATTCAATATTTTTTTTTACAAAAATCATTATGGACCTTAAAAAAAAAAATCAATCCATAGAAATGTTATTATGAATAATAATAGAATTATTATACAATTTAGTTTGATTCCTTTTGTTTGGATTGAATTTCTATATATTTTTATAGAAGATTTAAGCATTAATTTCCTTTAAATTATGATGGAATTATAATTTTTATATTATTAATTTAATAATAATCTTAGTACTCTTGACATAAAGAGTATCTTATTTATAAGTGAATAATATTTGTAATATTTTTGTTACAAAAAACATTATGAGACATACAAAAGAAAGCATAATCTGATCTCACATTCCTTATAGTATGCCAAATAGTTCTAAAAATACTGAAAAAAAGGTTTTTAAACCTTCTGAAAACTCACTTAAACTCATGAATTTAGCCATCGAATTATATAAAAAGAATAATACTTTTCTTGCCTTGTTATCAATTCATCAGACAAGTTTTTAGCTACTGATAACGGTGGAGCTTTAAACATGATTCCTGAATTTGTTGTTGCGTAACTAGAGATAAATTGACCTTGGCTTGAATGATCAGATCCATGTGAATGTTTTCTTCTTGAGCCAGATCATTGTTGTCCCAGATATCGCTAACATCCATTAACATTTTGTGTAGCACACCACAAGCGTATATCCAATCATTTACGTGTACCATATATGTACCCATGATTGAGAAATATGGTAGTTGAAACTCCAATTTGGTGGGTTATCGGCCACAGCACCTTTATAAAATGGTATACAGTGCACACCCAATGGGTAAGCTGAATAATTCATGATTAATTGACCTAGGTAATTGTAAAATAGTCATTAACTTAATATTGCCTTTAAAAATAAACAAAAACTCATCTGGGTCAAAGAAATCCGAAGGTCTCATAAATATACCCATCTTTTTATAGATCAAACTATCGCCACATGAGCCAGGCCAGCCACTTAAATTGTTGTGATCCGCTTCCGATGAGCACAGACCAATCGCAGGTTCAAAGAGCATTGACTCTTATGGTTGTAAAAGACTTCAACATCCAATCCTGGCCGCTGAAACAATGGAATTGCTGTTCCATCCAAGAATTCAATAAATCCAGCAAAACCCTCATTTTCCAAAGCCCTTGATATCTCATGCCTTTTCTCCTGATTTTCCACTACAAGTATTTCCCACCAAGATAACACACTTCTTCTATCAACTGACAAGTCACCATAACCACCCCGCCCCTACTAATATGATAACTCCTAGCTAGCCCCCCAACCAAGGAACCATTTACATTTGTACCCAACCATTCCAATATAATGGCTAACTTCTGACAAAGATCAATTTGTTGACAATGGCTATTGTTGTAAAATATTTGGCTATCCTTGATGAGATTATAGATAAAGAAAAAACCTTTCCTTGTAGTTTGTACAACTTGCCTCCAGTCAGAATCATTCATCTCCATCAGTTCCCCCAACACAAACGGCGGATGGTATGGACCTGATACTCGGCTGGTTGGGTATCTTTAAAACTCATATAATAAGTTTAAAAGCAATTTTATCTAAACAAAAAGAGGAAATACTCACCGGCTACTCAACACCCAACTAAACTGATCATTAAAATCCTCCTCTGGACTCCAAACCCACTTCATTATCATGGCCATCATTGGGTAATTTCTCACAAGAATTCTCACCACATTTGGTAGCTCAGGGGAAATTAAAATTTCCATCCATATGTCCAAAGTCTTGTCTTCGGCGCTTCTATTTTTTTTTCAATTCTAAAATGTATTTGAAACAAGATGAGCGTCTTGGCATTTGATAGCAAGATATTTGAAAAGGAAGGGGAAAATACTGAAAAAACAAGAATAAGATGATGAAATAAAAAAAATGTGACAAATAAGGAGGAAGTGAGAAAAGGAAGCAGTGCAATCAAAGATGTGTTCAGGTGTTAGTGAAACTGGGGGCTCGGTGGTATTTTCCCACTGGAAAATTTCTGTGAGATATTTGAAAATAAGCATTCCTGAAATCACAAATCAGGCTGACAGATTTGGTGGAATCATAAACTTTGTTTCAGGAAAAGGTTTAAGCGCCCTATTACTTGAAAATTTCAAATTTATTATGGTTTCAGAGATAATCAAGAATTTATGCTTTTGTATAGCATTTTTACTTATTTTAAGATTATGTCCCTGTTTATGATTGGGTTTTGAGCAGGGTTTTGGAATTATTTTGTTTTTTTATTTAAATATTACTATATTTCGCATTCCAAAACATATAAAGGCAGGTTTGAATTAAAAATTTCCCTCAATTTTTGAAATTATGGCCAATCAGTCTCCCGACTCCCAATTCTCTAAAAATGAGTCTTTTGAAAAACTAGTAGCTCATGAAGACCAAATAAGCTATTCCCAAAATTAAGCAACACCTGGAAATGAAAAAAATGATTTATATAATCAATCAACTAGCCCTTGTGAAGAAGGTACCATTCAAGCCTCATCTCAGAAATGCAAGCGTCACACCAGAGAAGAAGCTAAAATAAAACAGAAAGAGATTGAGGCACAGCAAAAAGAAAAGAGACAAAGGAAAATGAATGAATGAGTAATGGCTGAAACTAGGAAAATAAAAAATCAGCACACTGCTTGGCTCAAAGAAATAGTGAAAAACAAGCCAGGACTTATTTTGTTTGGAGTGAAGAAGCCACCAATGAATTGCTCAACATGCTGATAGAGTTATGACTGGTGTTCATACTTTATTTATTTCCTGGTTGTGGTATTTCAGAAAACATGAAAAAAAGAATAATATACCCATTTGAAGGCTCTGTCCTTTGATACTTTGGAATGTCACTACAAGGCTTTGATGACAAAATTTCATATGAGAAACTGGATAAAATAATTTTCTTCTTATTAGTGGCTAATGTAAATTTCTAAATCTTTTGGATAATCAAAGATTAATGTGAGGACACTATAGGAGTGTTCTTTTTTCACAGTTGAAACATAATCACATGACCAATAAGGTACCTTTTTTGGGTATTTACTTACAATCTTCATCTAATTGATTCTTGGTGTCAAGGTCTATAAATTGTTGCAAGAAGTAAATATGAATAACTCTGCCTTAATGATAATGATTTGGATTCTGGAGAGTTCTCTGGGCTGTGAAACAATGAAAACAACATGGAGAATGAAAGACCTGATTCAAATGATGTCAATGACCCAAATGAGGAAGGGATGGATTCAAATGAAATTGATAAGAAATTACCAACAAGGTTTATTCCAAACATTAATAATAATTTTGAGAAAATTTCTATTCATGGACAAGCAATTCCAGTAAATATACAACAATTAAGTACTGGATCATCACATCACACGTATTATTCATTAAGCCAAAGCTCGACTTTTACTATACTGTCTACAAGTAGAAATAGAGGAAGACTAACAAACTCAAAAAAAAGGAAACAGTAATCAGTCCATTGATGTTGATGATACAGCAAATTCAGGAATGTGCCAAAGAACAGGATTGTATTCAACGCGCTTGTGATGAAAAGAGTTTTCATTTAAAAAGGGAGAGAGGAGAATTCAGGAGGAGCAAAAAAGATTGGAAGAACAAGAAAGGAGTGAAAGGAAAAATATTCTTATGTTTAAATTGTTGGATGGAATTGGTGGGGTGAAAATTGGGGAGCTAACTAATTTTCAGAGGTAAATAATCTTCATCAATAATCATTCACATTCAAACGAAAATGGAGATAAGAATGAGTGTAAACTAATAGTGTATACTTTTTTTTCAGAGGTTGAGTTAAGCTTATTTTTAGATAAATATATCAACATCTGATCAATTTACTCTTGCTAATTTACATGAGTCATTTAAGCACATGATTGCATGTTTTTTTTATTTTTGATAACTTGAAATTGGTTGCTCTTGTTTGAAGTGTCAAGATTAGTATGATACAAAAGGTTTTCTTGATTTATATGTACAGTATCCCTATTTAGACAGTGTAATCAATCAATGATTTTACTTTTTCAATGGATAAGTGAAAAATGAAAATTGATAATGTCCCAAATTTTACAAATGAAGAAGATATACCTAAATAAAGGATCCATGAGAGTATGAAAACAAGGAGAGCTAATCCACATCTAAATCATTATATATATAAATTCAAGGAATCCTATTTTCTTGGGTCAAAATACAAAAGGTAGGGTCAAATTGTAATTGTGTGACATAATTACATAATATTATATATACATAATTATATAGATCCATCCAAACATAGGATTTCTACAGTTTTCAATACATCAATATGATACATATCAAATTGATATTCCAGTAAGTAAATTACTTCAGGAATAACCCCTATTTCAGCACATGAACTGCTTTGAAGGCAGTGTTTACACTTACCAATAGATAATATGAATATTTAACTTGAGAAATTGGCTTTACTCTTACAATGGGAAACCTTCTCATTAGAAATTTACATGGTTTAAGATAAAAAATTTCGTGATATTTGTATAGAAACATGAATTGATAATAGCCTTTTCAATAGAAATAACCATCAAAAGATAACATTATTTAATTTCTTGTGGAATAGAATGTTTTTCTTGCTTGAGATTTAATTTAGCTCCACTTTTCATATTATTTGGGAGAAGCTCCTAATTATGATTTAACCATATTGATCTGCTGGATTTCTTGAATATGTGAAGAAAAAAGCTCATTCAAGTTCTTATTTCAAGTAAAGAAGGGTAGGAGCTGTATCAAGTTACAAAATCATGCTTAAATAATTCAAACCTTTATGTGAAATTTCTGGAAAATTAATCTTCATCTATAAATGTGACTAACCATTCTTTTTAGCGATTATTTGATTATTTCTAAATGTTCTATTAAGATATCTTTCTAGGGAATTCATTTATTTGTTTTTTTCTGTATTCTATGGGAGTTGAACCTTTTAGCCTTATACTTCTTACTATTGAATTTAATTTTGAATTATTATGATATATTGAGAGATCTCCATCCACTAAAAAATTAGATATTGTATCTGAACTTGATGGTTTGATAACCTTAATTATCTCAAAATATTTTTTTGACTTTATAATCAATACAAAATAAGGAGATAAGACTATGAAACTATTTAGGATATAATTTTCCAATTTATCTACTTCAAAATTTCCTCAAAGCTATAGGTAGGGGACCCCCTTATAGACTCTTATTAAGACTTTTATTTGAGCTCCTTTACAAACTAAATAACCATTGAAAATAATTAGAAACTTAATATCTATAAGTAAAGCAAATAATTAATGAAGTTGTTTTGAAATGATGGGAAGATGATAACAAGGAAAAATAACCTGTATAAATAAATTATTTCAGCAAATTCATTTCTCATAAGCTATTTATAAAGCTTTTGGAAGGTTTGATAATTTGGGATTAGTTTGATAAATATATAAAGCCCAAAAGAATGATGAAATTTTAATTATCAGGTGTTTATAAAGCTTAGTTGAACGGGCTATATAGGAAGTTTGTTCAAGTGTTTTTTCCAAAGAATAGGAGAATATTTCTTGTTTTTATTTGGTATTTATTTCTGATTGAAGGTTTGAAGTATCAATTAAAATAAAATTCTGTAGAGGGGAGCAACAAGGATAAGATGTAAAATTTTGGGAATTTGGCTTTAACTAGCACAAATATCACTTCAGATCCATGTCCAATTAAAATAAAACATGGTTCAAATCATGTTTTAAGTATTTAATTTTCATTATAAAATGTTTCCCAAGGTATTTAATGATTTTATAATACTTTTTATGGAGATATGTGAACAGTGTTTTCTCAGAGATTTTCAAGACCACAGATACATTTATTTTACAAAAAAATGGATCAATTATTCAAGTAAATCATTAATCATGTGATTTGATCCTTGGAAATATGATCAAAATTTGAAAAAATATTTTTTCAAAAATAAAGAAACCTCTCTTGAATATTTCAAAATTCAAAAAATATTATGAAGTATAATATTGACAATATTTGAGCCATATTACTTGGAAATAAAGATTTTTGAGACTTTTTTGATAGAATCCTATTCTATATGGACAGATTATACTTAGAGCTTTAGTTAATTTCTTGTTCTTTCCTAAAAATGAATAAAAAAGATTCCATCTTCAATTTGTTTAATCAGAATTATATTGAGCTCACATACTCTTATTGGTCTTTCCCACATTTTGTTGTAACATAAATATCCTTTAACTTGAAAGTTTGATGTGCAAACAGAAAAACAAAAAATGCAAAGAATATCCCAAAAATCTTTTTTCAGCAAATATTTTGAATCAAGTTATTTAAATTACTAAAGAAAATAAGGGATAGAATAATTCATCAAAAATGTGCTTCACTTCTTTATATTATGAAAATCAAGATTTTGTTGGTATTTTTCAAAGAAAATAAGCAGCACAAAATTTCTTTCTGCAACTCAAAAACCTTTTTTTAATGTTTTTGGTTTCATTTTTTGAGTTTTTTATTCATTTTGATGGTGATATTTTATTTTAAGTACTTTATTCCTTTTCGTTTCTTGTGTTTTTATTTAGTTTTTCATAAGTTTTTTTTTTATTATATCAATTGGCTTTAACTTAATTTTATGTTTTTTTTGTCAACTGAAACTAAAATAGGAGGCCTTGTAAGGCCTTCTACTGTAAGTTAAGTTACACATGTCAAATGTGTTACAGTACAGAACCTTTAAGATCCAATAATTTAAATTTGTTGATGATCGTTAGAAATTTTACAGTAGTGGTCATTACAGGGCCTGTACTGTAATATCCTCTGAATTTTAAATTTTCGACAGTGGCAAGGGATGTACTATAAAAATCTAAGTACTTCTTCTTCAAACTAAGTAATAATAATATAAAAAAAGGAAGATTAGAAAATTCTCTCTTGAAAACAAACCAAAATTTTAGCCATGAGAATGAAAATGGTAAAATTTATTGCTGAGCCAACATGATCAGAAAATGAAACAAATCAAAAAATAAATGAATTACAGAATTTTTGATCAGTGAATAAGAAAAACAATTATAGATTTTTTGAATAATCTTATTGAAAGGAATTTGAAAGCACTCATCTGTTCCTTCTGAAGTTTCAGGCGTTGATCCATTTAGAATGCAAAAATATCCATAATTCAATTTATTCAAAGAAGGATTCAGTAGAAAACAGCTGAATCTGATATTTGGACTCCATTCTTTCTATTAGAAGTCAAAACATTATATTGTGATCAAGTAATCACGAGTAAAAAATTAAGAAAGATAAATGCTTTATTCATTTTTAAGACTGGATTTGACTTCATTTTCCATCTAAAGGATAGAACTGTCTAAATTTAAAATAGATTTTCGAATTAATTTTTTTTATCAAGAATTTTTCTTGAATATTAAAATATAAAGGGAAAGTATTCTCATGTAATATACTTTATATTTACTATATTCAATTAAAAAAGGAAAGAGAATCTTGGAAAATCTGTAATATTCCTTTGGATTAGAATAACTTTGAATAATAAAAAACATTAAAATACTGTGTCTAACCAAATTTAAAGCAATGATCTAAGCTCAGTCTAGGATGGGTCCAATCTGATTTCAAAATGCAACACCTGATCTCATTTTTGGCCATTTTTCTCATGGTGAAAGCACCAGGAGTGGGAACCTTTTCCCATATTGTGGATGGGGAGCATTAACTCTTACCTTCTAGTGAATAAGCTCTTGGGCCCAGAAAGACAAAAGAGCTTCTGAAGGGGTGGTAATCTATCTCTCGCAAGAGAAAGGTACAAAAAATCAAAGCTTGTTTGAAAAACCAAAGCATTTTGTCAGAGGGTCAGAAGAAAGAGTGGGCCCAAAAGATGTACAAAAGCCCTCTGGAAGATCCCCAATCCTCCACAAGCAAGAATACACCTCAACAAGTACCAAAAAAGTCAATAAATCCCCAAAGAACAACAAGAATGAAAATACCAAATGGAAAAAGCCCTACTCCCAGAACTACGGAATTCCAAAGAAGTAAAATACAGCAATGAAAAATGTGTTCAATATGGCAACAAATTTCATGGAAACCAAAAACATGGGGGAGGAACGAATGAACCATCCCTTTCCAAAGAAATAGACCTTGGGAAGCTTGTATCTCACCTTGAAACTTGTAATATCTTTTTTTGAAAAAGCTTAACAATTTTTAGTATATCTAACAAAAGCTGGGTAGAGAGATTTTGCAAGTGAAAAAGTCACAAAAGACCATTATGGGTCTAGTAAATGTGAATAAAGACAATATTTTGTATTTGAGACATATTTGTGAAAGAATTGAGTCCAAAGGTACATTTATTAATCATCCAGATGATAACTCTACCTCTTTTATTACTAAAAAATTAAAATAATTAAGATAAAAGTTCAAAGCTTGGAAAACTCAAGTTATCATAATTCAGATTGTTTCCAAGAACAATTGAAAAAAAAGCGAAAAAGAAATAGTTCAATTTAAAGAATATATTCAATTTAGTATTAAAAATAGATCATTAAAATTGATTTAACAAGACAGTATACACCAATTTTAGACAGAAATATGTTGAACTTGAATAATAATGACTTAAATCATATGGTTTCAAGAAATGCAGAAGTAGAAGCTTTCTTTAATTTGATAGATATTCCAAGATTATAAGAATGGCCTACCTTCAGTGGTGAAGGAGAATATAATCATATGTAATTTATGAAAAAAATTGATAATTTTGAAGAAGACTTTGAAATAGCAGATGAATATATAATTGCCAGATTGCACTCATTATTTAACAAATTAGCAGAGAAATGGTATTATAAAATGAGACAAGACCAAGTTAAACACTCCTGGCCTTGATTGAAAGAGAAAATTATTTCCAAATGGGAAAATTACTCCTGGAGATTTAAAATGGAAGATTATTTTGAAGAACCCATTTTTAATATTGAGAGGGACAAGCCCATGTCCTGTTTTCTTAAGAAGAAGGACAGAATAACTGCCCTTCATCCTGATATTTTGGAAGCAATGGCACATAGAAGTATATTAAGAAGATGTGGTGGTGACCTTGAGAATTCTATAGGAAGCAGATGTATTGAGCCTTGCTCTTCAGAGGAGTATATCAATGCCATAGAAGAAATCACTACCAGAACAAAAATTGGTAGAAGCTGGTATAAACCCCCAATAGACAATAAGGCTAGTGGGAATCAATTTCAAGACCAAATAAATCACAAGATAAAACTCCTTTGAAATATTTATAAATGGGGAAGTACATATCATCTGGCTACTAATTGTCCAAATAAAACAAGAATTAATGAGATAGAAATTGAAAAGACTGAACACACCAAGGAAAAAGATGATGTAACTGTAAATGGAAGTGATTTTGAGCCTTCTTATGAAGAATAACTTTCAGAGAATCTTTGTATAGAAAACATGAACATTTCCTTTGAAGTCACATAAGTGCATACTCACTTACCACAATGTAGTGATGAGCTTATGGATCTAATACATGTGCAAGATGCTAAAATGCATAAAATTAAACCTTCCAGAGGTAAAGGTTATACAGCTGGATCATCTTGTATCACTAATATTGTGATAAACAACAGAGAAGCAAAGACAAATCTTTACCAAGGTGCCTTCTGCACTTGTGGTGATAAAAATTATCTTGACAAAATTTATACCAATTGGAAAGAAAAATTGATGCCAATTGAGTATGTAAAATTCAGAAGTGCTAGCCAGGATATGCACCCTTTTGGAATTCTTGAAGAAGCAATGATATTTCCTCACCCTGCAGTAAGTATCAGACTGAAAGTTGAGTTTTTTTTATGAATAACTGCACTACACAACATTTGATACTTGGGAATGATTATATCAATATCCATGGTATTTATATTCATAATCATAAGAAAAGGTATTTCAAAATAGGGGAGAATAAAAAGAAAAAGTTTTCTTTTCCTCTGGGAAAAAAAGAAATAAGTGTCATCAGACAGGTGAGCTAGGTCAATAAGGAAAAATTTGTGACAGATAAATTTATTGAAGAACAAATCAGTTCTGAATTAACATTAGAAATGAAGGAAGACCTTATTTAAATATTATTTAAATACAGAGAAGCCCTTGCTTCTGATAATGAGCCAATAGGGGCTATTAAGGGCCATGAAGTGAACATTATGCTTAATGTGGAAAGGCATCATCATCCCCTAGTAAGAAGACCAGCTCACCCAGCTAGAACTAGTGCTAGAGAAGAATTAGAAACTCATATTAATGAGCTGATGAAGCTGGGAGTTCTCAGAAAAGCTGGAAATCATGAGGAATTAGAACTCACAACCCCTGTACTCATTACTTGGAATAATGAATAATAAAGGATTGTTGGTGATTGTAGAGAATTGAATACTGATACCATTCCAGATAGGTATCCAATTCCTAGAGTCTATGAAACTTTGACTCAAGTATCCAAAGAAAGATTTATCACTTCCATGGATTCCCTTGAATATTTCCATCAGAATGTTTTGACACCTCATGCTAGGAAATTATTGAGGTTGATATCTAATTGTTTAATTTATGAATATTTGAGGATGCCTTTTGGAATTGAAAATTCACCCTCTCACTATCAAAGAATGATGAATACCATCTTCCCACATTAATTATAAGAAGGAAAATCACTCATTCATATTTATGACATCATCATTTTTTTGGAAGCCTAGAAATTTAATTGAGAGAGAATTTAATTATTACTTGAGAAAATTCATCAAGTGAACATGAAAATATATCTTAAAAGATTTGATTTTGGGTTTCATGAGCTAAAATATCTGGGAAATATGGTTTCAGGACTAAGCCGTGGTGTTTATAAAAACAAAGTGGCTGAAGATCTACTGAAACCAATGCCCCAGAACAAGAAATAAATGATGTGTTTCTTAGGTTTTTCTTGTTACTGCAGGAAAAACCTTAAAGATTTTGCAATCCATGCCAGATCACTGTACAGAATTTGTCACCAACAAACTGCCTTTGAAATTACACAAGAAAGGATTAAGTATTCCTTAACCAATGCACTATTATTATTAATGACAGACTAGAAAATTCCTTTCAAGCTGTATATTGCTACATGTGGTGAAGGTTTAGGTTAAACTCTTCATGAAGTCCAAATTTTAAATGGCAATCCTTATGAAGGTCCAATTTTTTTCATCTCAAGAAAAATAAAACCTACTGAGGATAGATATGGAGCAAATGAAATGGAGTTCCTTTTCCTTGTATGGTCTCTGTAAAACCTTCATGATTATCTTGATGGTAGTGTTTTTGAGCTAATTACTTATTTTAATTCCATGAAATCACTTCTTAAAATGAAAAATACAAACAGACACATATTAAGATGGATGATCACTGTACAAGGGTATGGAGGTAATATAACCATAGTGCCTCAAGCTGGAAATAATCACAAGAAATCTGATGGCTTGAGTAGATTGGAATTACAAAATACAGCTGACAGCCCTGCCTATGTTCCTGAAAATGCAGAACCCCAACTTCCAATTGAAGGAATCAACATCACAGATGTAGGAACAGAATTCTTTGAGGAAGCTAGACAAAGTTACAAAAACAATAAGAATTGTCACATTATTACTTCTCTGCTTAGAAAATATTGCACAGATACATCCTTGGCTAATTCTTTAGATTATGTATGCAAAACATCATATGAAAATGGAATATTTTATCTATTTGATGGTATCTTGTATCATAGCTCTGAAGACAAATGTGTAATGGTCTTATGTAGTAGGATGTTGATTAACCCACTATTCCTGGAATTCCATTACAACATATATTCTGGAAATCTGGCTGAAGACAGAACAATGGAAATAATTAAGACATGTTCTTGGTGGCCATCTTGGAGAAAATATGTCATTGAGTATTTTCATAGTTGTTACAGAGGCCAGGAGGCTTATAAAGCTACTGGTAAAAGATTTTCCTTGATTATTAATATTCAAGAGCCAAGTACCCCATGGGAAGTGGTTCATATGGATTGAGTGACTGCCTTACCACATGGTGGTAAGAAAAGCTACAATGAATGTCTTGCTATTGTGGACAGATAGAGAAAAAACCCAATCTTTCTACCATGTCACAACAATGAAACAGCTATGGATACAGCGCTTTTAATTTAGAATAGAGTTATATCTCATATTAGTCTCTTTAAGAATATTATTAGGTATAGAGACCCAAAATTTAAATCAGCCTTATGGAAAAATTTATATAATATTTTGGGTACAAAACTATCATTCTCAAAAGCTTACCATCCACCAAATGCTGGATTAGCAGAAAGAATGATTCAGGCCCTTGAGGACATGATCCGAATATTTTGTGCTTATTGTCTTGAGATTAAGGATCCTGATAGCTTTACCCATGATTGGTGTACATTTATACCAAAATTGGAATTAGCCTACAAGACTTCCATTCATGCTTAAAAAGGAAAAACTCCAGAAATATTGGAAACAGGATGGAATCCCAAGCTTCTAGTTCATAATTTGAAGAAATATTTAGTTGATATTAATCCAACTGCTTCAATATTTAAGTTACTTCTTGATAAAGTGAGGCATCATGCAAATCAAAGTATGACTTATGCCCTTTAATATGCTAAACAAAAGTGGTAGAAAAGCTATAGGGCCCCATAATTTAAAGGAGGGGACTTGATGTTATTTTCAACCTTGAACTTGAATAATATTAAAGGTGCAAAGAAGCTGAAAGATGCCTTTTCAGGACCATTTATTATTAAATCCCTTCATAGGAAAAATGCAGTACAAGTAGAACTGACAGGAGAACTGGAGCATAAACATCCAGCTTTCCCTGCTAGTCTGGTAGAGAATTACACTTCAAGTGATAATAAATTATTTCCTTTAAGAAAGGAAACACCCTTAAAGTTACAACCACTTGATCAAAGTGAAGAGAAGAAGGTGCTGAAAGTCTTGAAAGAAGGAAGACTTAGGGGAAGAAATGAAAGAGAATACTTATTCAGATACAGAAACCCACAACATGAAGATGAGTGGCTTTAAGAAAGTAATATAAATGATTAACAAAGGTTTCTCAGAAGGTTAAGACATGAGATAAGACCAATTCCTAGATAAAAGTTTTAAATAATGTGCTTTACATACTTGAAAGTATCATTAGAAAGGTTGGACAGTGTATTATACCCTTCAATTCAATTGGGGTTATACTATTCAATGAAAAATTGTAGTACATTTTTCTTGGTTGTAGGGAATGTGAGCCGTTGAGATATGTATAACATACCCATAAGGCCACAAATAACTTTTTATACAGTTTATTTAGTCTTGAAAAAACTCATAAAGGGAATTTAAAATAAAAAATAACAAAAAATACATATAACCTTCTTTTTGATAAACAAAGTTATAAATATTATGTTGTTTCTGGATTCCACACCAAAGATAACCCAGGGTAGACCCATAGGGTGTTATAACAAAAAATGGCTATTTCTTATGTTATTAAAATATTTAAGAATCTCATAGTGCAAATTCACAATTTAAACATTTACTTTGAAAATTGTTAAATTTTGCAAACTTACCAAAAATGTAGTTCAAATTGAGGTGTGGTGTATATTTACTGAATTTCCTAAGGATTTACCATAAAGGGTGTAAATCCTGCATGGGCTAAATTTAAATTCATTCCAGGCCATAGTATGGCTTTAAATAAATAAAAGGGAAAAACTGATGCAGAAAGGTGGGACAAAGGAAAAAAGCCAAACAGGGCCAGGGTACTCAAGCTTTGGGATCTTATGGACTCAATCAAAGTTTTCCACCTGTATTCACCATGAGAAAACTGGCTACACCTGACAGCAGGTGTAGTATTTTGAAATCAGCTTGGACCAATCCTGGAATGAGGTGGGACCCTTCTTGTGAACTAGGTTATACACAGGTTCTCAATGTTTGGTAGTATTCCAAGCTCTTCCAAGCCACTGGAATATTAAAAAAATTACACAATTTTATTCCTTTTTTCAACTTTTTTGATTAAATGGATGAAATACTATATGAAAATGCTTTTATTTTTCTCTTCATCATCAAATTGATACTTTTCAAGATAAAAAATTTAATCCCAAAATTTATTTTAAATTCAAAAAATAACAGTCTTTTTGAAGGCAGAAAGAAATAAAAACCACTATCAAAAATGAATAAAGCCTTTAAATGTCTTTATTTATGACTTATTATTACTCGGTAGCAAAATTAATTCTTATTTCTTATTGAAAAATTGTCTCACAAATATCAAAATCAGTGTTTTCCAACCAAAGCCTGTGCTGAAGGACTTGGAGTCATGGGAACATATTTTTCCTCCATTTTTGAAGTTCCAGAACCTCAGAGGCAACATATAAAGGATTTCAAGTTTTCTTAATAAAATTATTTCCCCAAAAATACAAAGAATTGTATGTATATTTTTTATTTATTGATTAGAACTCCCAGAAATTGATTATTGTTACTTCTCTATTTTTTTCACATTCTAATTCCTTTGTATCACTAATTCTTTTCATCAATTTCCACTATTAACACCAACATTGATATTTTCAAAGGGAATGTCCCCTCCTCTGGCTTGTTTGAAGGTTTTGTTTCTCAATTAAAAATATAAGTAGTGTTCTCTATGAGATAAAGCACCTGCTACTTCAGAAAATCACAAAATATCAATTAAAATTACAGTAAAGGTCCTGTAATGGAAGCTACTGTAAAATTGTCGACAATTGTTGACAATATTACATAAGCAACCATTACAGCACCTGTACTGTAACAAAATTGACATATGTGAAAAAGCTTACAGTAGCAGTCCTTATAAACAACTGCTATTGTAATTTTTATTGAAAAACAGATTATAAAATTAATTAATAGCAAATTTGAAAATATAAGAGCAAAAAATCAGGAAAATTACAAAAAAGCATGAAAAAGCAAAAATTCATCAGAAATCAAAATGAAAGGTTACCGTAAAGCATGGATTAAAAACCTCAAAAAATGAAATCAAAAACAATGCTATAGAGTAGCAGAAAGGAGATTTTTGCAATTGCTTTTATCCAATGAAGATAAAACAAATTTCATTGCAATAGTAAAAGGCAATGCAACAAACCTCTCATGAATGCTTGTATACTTCATTGTTTTTAGTTAAACACATCATTTTTCATAAATTATCTTTTAAAAAAAATATTTTAAAATTTATTTTGTGGTTTTTGTGCTTCTGTTTTCTCTTTCAAAAATGAAGCTCAATAATATTTATGTTTCAAAAAAATGTTGGAAATACCAATAGAAGTATATATTGAATTAACCCAGCTTATGTACCTTTTGAAGAAGAACCACAGATTCCAATTGAAGGAATTAACATAACTGATATTGGGACTGAATTCTTTGAAGAAGTCAGAGAATCTTATAAGCAAGACAAGAATTTCCATATCTTGACTTCCTCATTAGATAAAGACTGCAAAGATACATCTTTAGTCAATGCACTGGATGAAGTTTGGAAAAATTCCTATCCTGAAGGAAGATTTCACTTTTTTGATGGTATTATTTACCACAGAACCAAACATTCTTGTGTAATGAAATTTTTTAGCAGATTGCTTATCAATACCACTCTTCATGAATGCCATGATAGCATCTACTCTGGACACCTGTCAGAGGACAGAACACTTGAAAAATTGAAGAACTGTGCATGGTGGCCATCTTGGAGAAAAGAGACCATTGAATATCGCCATACCTGTGACAGATGTCAAAAGGCAAACAGGAGTACAGGCAAGAAATTTGGACTTATGATCCATATTCAGGAACCAAAATCCCCTTGGGAAGTTGCTGACATGGATTGGGTCACAGCACTTCCTCCAAGTGGTGACAGAAGTTATAATTCTTGTTTAGTCATTGTGGACAGATATAGTAAGACTCCCATATTCTTACCATGTCACAAAGATGACACAGCTATGGATACAGCTCTTCTTCTATGGAGTAGATTTATTTCTCATACAGGACTATTCAAGAATATCAAAAGTGAAAGAGATCCCAAATTCACCTCTGCACTTTGGACCAATCTTCATAGATTGTTTGGGACTAAGTTATCATTCTCTACAGCATATCACCCTCAAACAGATGGGCTAGCAGAGAGGATGGTTCAAACTTTACAAGATATGATCAGGAGATTTTGTGCTTATGGGTTAGAATTCAAAGGCTCAGATGGCTTTACCCATGACTGGTGCACCCTGATACCTGCACTAGAATTGGAATTTAAGAAATCAGTCCATTCTTCCACAGGTCAAACTCCTGCTATGTTAGAAAAAGGATGGAATCCAAAACTCCCAGCAGACACACTGAGGAAAGACTTGATTGTCATTCATCCTACAGCTTCCAGCTTCAAGATAATTCTTGATAAAGTGAAAAATCATGCAAAAAAGAGTATTAATGATGCTTTTGACTATGCAAAGCAGAAGTGGGAAAAGAGTCACAAAGTACCAGACTTCAAAGTAGGGGACTTAGTTCTAGTTTCAACCTTGAATCTTAATAATATCAAAGGCCCAAAGAAACTTAAAGATTCTTATGTAGGAACTTTTTTTATTGTTGCCTTACATGGAACTAATGCATTTCAAGTGGAATTGAGTGGTGAATTGGAAAATAAACACCCCCCCTTTCCAGTCAGCTTGATAAAACCTCATCAACCAACTGAAAAAGAATTGTTTCATTTAAGAAACCCAACTCCTTTGACTGTACCACCAGTGGAACAGAGTGAAGACAAAAATATAAAGAAAGTCATTAAAGAAAGGAGACTTAGGGGTAAAAATCAAAGAGAATATCTTGTCAGATATAGAAATCCAGTACAAGAAGATGAATGGCTGGCAGAATCAGAAATACCTGACTCAGATAAGCTCTTAATAAGATTTAGACATGAAAGAAGGCCACAAGCCTGAATATGTCTATAAATTTGCTTTAAATTACTTGATTCAAGTAATGTAAGAGGTTGGACAGTGGACATTACCCCCTTTTGGGGCCTTTTTTTCTTCTTAATACCAATTTTATTTTTTGGTGGGAGGGAATGTGAGCCTTGAGGTATATTTTACATACCCAAATAAACCAAAATTATCTTAAAAATATATTCTGAACTATGCATAACCCATAAGTTATGCATCTATTCAAAATTCATCATTTTTGATTTCAGAAAAGATGAATAACTTTTGATTGAGTGAGTAAATCCATAGATTTAATGCCAGATTTGGATTCTACACAGAATTCCGCCTAGGGTAGCTCCATAGAGTGAATAAGCTCAATTCAACTCTTTGAGGTGGTAATATGGAAAATACTTCAACACCACATCATTAATACCACATAAAAGATCTGTGAAAATTTTTGTTTTTCTCAATTTCAAGCCAAAATAATGGGAATGTGAGAAATCCCATGTTACATATACACTAAGAATAGTGTTATGCATGTTTGTGGCAGTTAATATTATGGTATTCTTACATGCACTTTTGGTACACCCATAGTAGATGTCTCACTCTAAGCTTGAATTTCTAGTTTAACATGAAAAATAGTCAAGGGGGACAAAAGACATCAAAGAGAGCCAGGGTACCCAACTTCTGAGGCCTCTGAGGTGTGGACAGCTCCAAAGCTTGGATCCATGGCTAATATTGGCCCAATTAGTAAACTAAAACCCTTTGGGAACTTGGTTACCATGTCACAACTTCAGTAAATCATAAGAAAATAGTAAATAACCTGCTATTTTGACGTGCCAAGGAGGTAAAGAGCAACTCAGACTCATGTAGCCAGGTCAAATCTCAATTACTTTCCATTTAGAAACCCCAAAAAAATAATTAAAACTTTTTTTGGACTAGCATCTATTGATTTACCTCATAGCAACCAGCCATATACTGCTATTTGCAATTCTACATAGAAATGAGGTAAAACCTTCAAAAATTCATTAAAAATACAATTCTTAATGAATCTTTCTGAAACTTTCAGGACCACTTGAGAACTTTATATTTCATATAAAAATCAACAATAATTATACTTTTATATGTAAAATTAAAAGTTTCACTTATAGTCCATTTTTGATGATTCCACGTGAAACACAGAATCTTCAAAAATTTACAGAAAATACATTCTGTGATGAAATTTCCAATAACTTTGATAACTTTGAGAAATAAATGATTATTTTGGAATAAAAGAAGATTTACAGTTGTTACTCCTTTTATTCTTAACCATAAATGGGTTAGTAGTCACATAAAAGTCTCAATTAAATAATTATGATAATTTTATGTGACAACAGATGATGCAATCAATAATCCAAAACGTTTTTTTGCTTTCTCACTCACTTGTTTTTCAGTTTTCTCAATGGAACGCCTCTGTGAGCTGTCTTAGACTTAAAATAGGCTTTCTCTTGCTGTTTTTTCCAAATAATCACATTATTCAATTATACCTTTAGTACCAGCAAGTAAGTATTAGTTAAAACTTTTCTTAAGTGTTTTATTCTTGCAGAAATCAATAAGAAAGACATCAAATCATAGAAATCAACTATATATTGTAGTAATATTGTTATAAATCAATTTTTATCCATTAAATCCACAATTCTACGTCAAATCTCTCTACTATTATCTTCTAAAAGGTTCATTGGATTAATAGTGAGTTATTTATCTTAATTCTTAAATTTTTTCTTTATTAATAGTTCTCTTCAAGAGTTATATTCATAATTATTTATGTAAAAGATAATTATATATTAAAATAATTTTATTATTTTAATAAAAGAAGTTTTTATTATTAAATTCTTCTCGTAATTGATTCTTGTAGACAATTACTGCTTACTGTTATACTCACTAGTAGTGTATGACACGTAAAAGAAACAATTATTTAATTATTTGATTGTGTTTATAGTAATTTTTTATTATTATATTTCATAAGAACAGTCATAGTACTGTTGATTAATAGTAATATTATCAACAGTTCCATAGACACATCTTAAATATAAGTATTTTGAAAGAGCTTTTATGTCATGTGAGTTACATCTTATATGAATATTTTTTCTCAATGAATCTAAGCTTTTTATTTGATACTTTTTTTGGCTGGAAGATGAAAGTTATTTTGGAAAACTGGTTTGAAATTTATTTTTCTAATACATTTTGAAGATGTTTGAAGGGTCCAAAAATATGGGGTTCTTATTTAATTCTATTTTTGTCAATTTTATAATCTTTGAGCTCTCTTAATTCAAAGAAATTTTATCCAAAGAGAACTCAAAAATCCATTTTTTTCAAAGAAATTAGAAATATTTAGATCTTTCAAAAATAAACTGCATAAAATCAAAATAATTTTTATTTTCTATTGAATATTTTACTGTAAGCTATAAGATTAAACAAAAGAATTATATTGAATCTTAATATTCATTTATATAGAAGAATTGATTAATGAGTATTTAATAATCTTACCATTTTGAGACTCACCTAAGCTTTTCATAATTGAAAGCCTTATTGATACTTCAACTATGTTTTACAATGAGGAAATCTTACAGAAAAGGAAAAAGAATAAGGTGTAAATTAATTCTGATCAAAAATTACTCAATATTTTTGGGCTGTGAAGGTTTTAGAGTTATTAAAAATACTAGAAATATCACTTCAAAGTTATATCTAGCCCAAATTCATGTTGTGGCCTAGATTTATCAAGCCTAAACTCCAATAGCTTCATTTGTAGGAAGTTGAATCAATTTTACTCATGTTAAATAAAAGCAATGTAGAAAACTATATATTTAGAATGGAAAAAAATTAAAATTCAAAATTCAATCTTCAAATTGATATTTTGGTTGTTTCCATCTTGCAAGCAAAAAACATTTTTTGGAAAATTAATCAAAAGAACTAATTATTTATTTAGGTTAAACACAGCTACTTTTCCAGAATTAAGAAGATTTAAGAATAATAGAAACATTCTTGGATTGGTTTTGATACCTATTTTTCTGGTGGAGGTTCAGTTTTTGAAGGCTTTTTGTATTCAGATAGCACAGGTTCATTTTCAAATTATATAGGTATAATAAATGGAACTATTTTGAATTAATTGAAATATTTTGAAAAAGCTGGTTATTTTCAAAATTTCTGCTTTTTTCACAAAACCTTAATTCAAATGAAGTTCTGAGGTGGGAAAATGGAAAATGAATAATGATAGGGGGTGTCAAACCTACCAAATTCATTCCCAAAAATATATATTATTTTGGACCAAAATTTTTAATTTTAAATCCCATTATATTTGAGCTGAGTCATTTCTTATTTATAATTTCTTTTTTTTTGGAAAATTCAGAATTTAGGTATACAAAAAAAATTTAAAACAAACTCAACCACATGTTAAATTTTGATCAACATAGTTTTTTTAAAAACAAATCAAAAGATAATAATCAAATTATATCATCAGAATATTCCAAATCAAACTCATAGCTTTAAACATCAAAATTTTGGCTTGTTTTTTGGATCCAATAAACTCTCAATTTGTTCTAAAAATAATCTCATTCTCTCAAATCAAAAACTTAACTTTTGAGTAGATTTCCTGTTCATTTTTTTCATTGAAATCAACTTTCATTATCTATTATTAAAGAAATTAATTCAAAAAATTATATCAATCTTCTAACTTTTCATTTTTCAATACAAAATGAGACTACTAATCACCTTTCCTCCTAATCTTTGTTTCATAGTATAAAAGTAGTTTTTAATTCTATTTTCTCTTGTTTCATGGTTCTGACTGGCCCAGTTTTAGTTTATCATAAGTAATTAGAAGATAAATATTTGTGTAAAATTTGTTTATGAAGCTCTTAATAGTATTTTTGCTAATCAAAAGTATTACAACTTCTCTCATGAAATATAATAAATGAGCTCATTATAACTATAAATAAATAAATAATTTTTTGATAATTTCTTTTTGCTGTTATACACTACTAGTGACTATAACAGTAAGCTGTAATTTTCTACTAAAATCAATAACGAGAAATTTCAATAATAAAATGTTTTATCAAAATAATATGAAGTTATTTTAATTAATAATTATCTTTTTCAATGGAAATTATTATAAATTATTGAAGAAAACTATAAGCTTAGAGAAAAAAATTGAGAATCTAATAAATAGCTCACTAATATATGAAGACCACTTTGAGAAATATTGATAGAGTTATTTGATGGACTATTTGTGGATTTGAGTAATCAAAAGTTTTATAAAGCAGTAATATACCAAATAATAGGCATAATACTATTTTAAATAGTAATAAGATCTTATTTAATTTATTTTTAGAAAATTTAAAACATTTAAAGCTCTAAGAGTCACTTAATGAATAGTACTTACTTTGGTGATATTAATTATATAATGATTTAACTGAATGATGATGATTTTTCTTCTGGAAAAAACTGAAATAGTAGGCTTCTTTCAAGTCTACAAAATTTCACAGAGTTTTTCCATGGAGAAAATTTAAAAACAAATTAGCTTAATTTTTTTATTGATTAATTGCTGAATCAAGTGACTTTATGTTTCTACCAACCATTTATTCTCAAGAAATAAAGGATTTACTAATTTAAATCTTCTTTTATTTGAAATTTTTTCTTTAAGTTATCAATCTTATTGGAAATTTTATCCCAGGTTGTATTTAATGTGAATTTTCTAAGATTCAGTGTTTCAAATGAAATAATCAAAAATTGACTGTAAGTAAAATGTTTAATTGGAAGTATTATGTCATATTTATTTTTTGTTTTAGTGTTTCTTATCCCTTTTTCCATTTTTCCTTAAATTTTCAGAAGGATTTATTAGTAATTTTAATTTTAATTAACTTTTTAATTTTTACTTTATTTTCTATGTGGTATAAGCAGATATTATAGTGACAGCTGGTTTCCATGAGGTAGTTTAATTCATACTAGTCCTAAAAAGGGGTTAAATTACTCTTTTTTGGATTATTAATTGAGAATATTTAATAATTAAAATGGTTACAGGAGTCAGAGTTTCTCATTACTTCCTTCCCATGTCAAAATGGCAGCTTATTTCCAATTTTCTCATAATTTAATGGGATTTTAACTTGGTAGCTAAGCTCCCAAAAGGTTTCACTGGAAAAATTGGTCTAATATCAGCCAGGAATTTGATTTTTGGATCTGGTAATGCCCCAGAGGCCTCAGAAGTTTGGTACCCTGGCTCCCTTTTATTTCTTTTGTCCTACTTAGCTATTTTCATGTCAAAATAGTAATTCAGTCTCTAAGACTGATATCCACTATGGAAAATGCTATGTAATAATAAAGTAATATTAATTTCCATGAACATGTGCAAAACTATTATTGGTATATATTTAACATGGTATTTCTCATAATCCCATTATTTTGGTGTTAAAATGCAAAGGAGTCACAATTCTTTTGTATAGTATTGATAATGAGTTTCTAAAGTATTTTTAATATCACCATATCATAGATTTAATTGAAGATTATTCACCCTATTTAGCTACCCAAAAGTTAATTTGTATATGGAATCCAAATCTGTCCTTAAAGCCATGGATTTACTTACTCTTAAGAAAACTATTCATATTTTTCTATATGAAAAATAATCAATTTTGGATATATAAATGACTTATAGATTTTGTATATTCCATAAGTAGTTGTCATATCAATGGTGTCCTCTTTAGATAGGTAAAATATACCTCAAGGCTCATTCTTTTTTAATAATATTATCAAATAATATCAATTATTTAAACATAAAAATATCAAAAAACTGTATAATTGAATTAATGAACTTTTCCTCATTTCTGTTGAATTGTTTTTTACTAAAAATTCAAAAAATTAAGATTATATTTGATTTTTTTATTATTTATTGATACAAATAGTTTGATTAAATTGAAATAAAATGGAATATTTTATAATCAAAAATTCAAAATTATTGAATCAATATATTGTGAATGCTTCAAGTTTTTCGGAAAATGAGTATATAAATATTAAGCTCAATGATAAATATGATTTATTGTAAAGCTGACATCTCTAAATCTAACTTTTATAACCAAAAAAATACATCAAGAGGGGTTCAAGATATAGAATGATGAAGATCAATGAGACCACTCTTACTTGAAAAATATTGGGATGAGAGAAATACTAAACAAGTTCAAAATACTTTTATTCTCTTGAATTATTTTTATAATTATCTTATTTTAATCTCTTTTCTGCGGGGGTGCTTTTGCAGAAGATTTTTTTTTTGAATAAATTATAATTCAAGTTAAGTTTGTTTTGATTTTTCCAAGAAATTACTTTGGTATCCCAATATATTACATACCTGCATGTTTATAAATTACAAAATTCTGTAATATCTCAATTTGTAAATACTTAAAGACATTTTTAAAAAGGCATGATAGAAATTAATATCAACTGAATGAGTTGTGACTTGGGAAGAACATTTTTGATAAAGAAAAGTGGTATTTGAGATGATCAGATTCATGATTTGGTACCAGTAATAGGAGCTGTTGTACCTTGAAATACCACAAATTTTGAGGTGTAGTATTTGGAAAAACTCATAAGTTGAATGCAGGATTTTCTCAAAAAGGTATTCAGGATTCTTAATTCAAGATTTTTTAGCTTTGATACCATCTAATAAGTACTGGGGTACATTCCTTCTGTTAAGAATATTTATCTTAAATTAGTATTATAAGATTTTGAAATTCCCAATCCACTTATAAGCCTTGAGAATGAAAGAGAACACATCAAGTTTTGAATATTTCAAAATTTCCAATTTATTCCAAAGTTTGTAAGGAGGTCATATTTTTCCCTTTTAATCTAATTAATAGTAGAGTGAAGCTATAGATACTTAACCATATTTTATCCTTTCAGAAACTTTGAAGTAAATATTCAAATTTTTAAATTCATCATTCCTTCTTAAATAAATCTATACTGGGAGACCAATTTGAATTAAAATATAATTTTCCCAGAAACATGGTAAAATTATGCATAATTATTAAAATAAATAACCTCAGTAAAGGCCTTCTAGCATTAACAAAGTTTTTTGCCAAATGTTTGATGTTAATTGGGTATTTTTTTGGAAGTTTTTGAACTTAAATATTTCTCATTCCCATTAATGTTTCCAAATTTTATCAAATGATATTTCAAAATGGGTTTTCCTTTATAATAAAATATTTATTATTTTAAGGATATATTCGGAAAATTTTTATGAAATGATATATTTATCAAGAGTTTTATTTTATAAATCAGAACTATTAGAACAAATTTTCAATAAGAAAATTGGATTATGCTATACCTCCTAATTGTAAATTATTTACCATATTATATTGCAGCTTTGATAAAATTTTTAAAGAGTTTTGTATCTCATTTTTTTTAAAGAAAATGTCTAGAATATAATGAGAATAATTTTCTAAAGGTTAATTTGAATATTTCTCATTCCATTTCCCCAAATATATAATATATATATATCTTTATGAAATATTGAAAAATATATGATTTATTCAACGTGCTACACCAACCATTAGATTATTTTGCATAAAGCTGTATTTTATTTCTCAAATTTGATGCTTAGAAGTACTACTTATAAAGGGAAAAAAATATCTCAAAATGAAAGTTATTTTTTAAAATATCAAAAGAAAGAATAAACATTTTGAAGAATTGAACCTACTTATATACTCGTAAAAAAAGATGAGTTTTTCTTTTACTAAAGTGAAAAAACTTATGGTAGATATTATTATTTTTATCTGAAGAAAACCATCTCTTATAATATCACTTGTTCATTTCTATTTAAATTTCAAATTTAATAATAAATCAAGAATAAAGTACTATAACATGAATATTATCTGAAATATGAAGATTTCTCAATTTTTCTTAAAAAAAATGTTTGAAATATATTTTCCTTATTTTTGACATGCTCAAAGAAACATATTTTTACCTGTCTTTGAGAATTGAAAAATGGCCCTATAATACCACATAATTTCGGAAAATTTTAATAATTATTAAAAAGAAAATTTTTCCATTAATTCAGGAGATTTATTTTTAAGATTTCTTAAAATTTTACAAATTTATTTCATATATTATTATTTAATTTAAGCATTTTGGTTTGTCCAAATGAAAAATTAAAAGGTTTTTTAGCATATTTTATAGAATTTTTCTATTTTAAATCAGAATTAAGTGAGATATTATCTTCAATAATTCTAAAAAATAAAATTACTTTCTTATTTGAGGCTTTACCTTTACATTTTTCAAACAGGAAAAACTTTCTCAGATAATAAAATCTTATTCATATCTTCTCTCAAAATGAGTAAATTGGTTTCACCTGAGAGCAGGTTTTGCCATTTTTAAATGACATGGAAGATAAACTTGATACAGGCTTACAGATAAAACAGAAATTAAATCTTAAAACAGAAGCTTTACAAGAAATATAAGCCACATATGCAAGCCGCACATTTTAAATTTAATTCCCACAATATCAATGTGTAGTAAAAATTATGAAAACTTTATCTTTAAGAAGGAAAAGGAAGCTAAAATTAATAATTAGAGTTGGTTTTTAATCTTACTACATATTATTTACTAAACCAATTGGAAAGATCATATTGGTTTTAGAGCTTTCCATAGACTTTCCACTTATTCCTCTCACAGGGATATAATGAGTGAATAATATCATTTTTGAAAGAGAGCTAAACAAAAGGGAAATCTTTTGGTACTAGAATTCTGTTTAGAAAAGTAAATAATATTATCCAATATTTATTTTTAAATGGAATTTTTATCTTGAAAATACGTATCATATCTTAAATTTTATATCTCCCCTTTAACCTATGATCAGATAAGTTCTCTCCGCTCGAAAAGAAATACATAAATAAATAAATTTATTTATAATTAAGAAGTATCACCTTATTTAAATATTCTTTAAAAAACTATATATGTTGGCTAGATATCACCAGAGAACTTGGTTGAGAGCCTCTGTAGAGTAGCTTTAGTGACCAATTCCAATTAAATATCAAAATTGGAAACAAATTTCTGCTTTCCATTTTTTAACTCAATAATTTGGTGTTGTTATCAGCTTAATTCATTTTTTAATTATTATCCTTATTTTGAGGAATCAAATATTTCTGTATATTGGCATAAATAATTCTCAATACCATACTACATGGGTTCAGCTTCCCTTTATGAATATGAAGTTTTTTTTAATAAAAATAAATTTTTCTATTCCTCTTGTTGTAGTATTTCCTGTAAGTAAATCCTATTAAATTATTTTTTCAATTTTTTCAGGAAGTTCTTTAGCTACAACATAGGCCAAAATTCCTTTTCAAGTACCATCATATTGGTCATATCATATTCAAAGAAAGGTAGTGGAAATAATTCTTCTCCAATTATGTTTTAGATCTGATAGCTAAGATATTTACCTTGTCTATCAAGCCACCCAGATTTAAAATGTGAAATTTGAATTGAACTAATTTTAATTCCTTTCTGTTCTAAATATAATATTTTTGAAATATATCCATGGCTTTTTATCACTTATTAAAGCTTATTTCTACATAATTTCTACTTTGATTTCCTTCTTTGTGCTATATAAGTTTCTTTTTTAATTTTATGATTATGAATTTTATTATTGTGGATATTCATATTCAAAGACAAAGATAAAGATATATGTATGATCTTTAAGCTAAAATAATGTGTTTTATGATAATTTTACAATTATAATTCAATAATAAAAGATATTACCTGAGAAATATGATCAAATGAGGAATCTCAAGCAATTGAAAAAAATGAGGAATTCAATATAAGGATTTTTCTTAAAAGAATATTTTCCCAAATTAGTTTAAAACCTCCTTTACATCAACTCACATATGAAAGTACTCTTATCATGTTTTAGATATTATCGAGGGCTAATGACTACCTAGTTCTGAAAAAAATGGAATTCAATCTTTTCCCTTTCAAATGATTGAAGACTTTAGTGGCATTCAAAAAATTATTTGGAATAGGTAGATGTTTATATTTCATTTTTTTCTAAAAATTTCTTGGGAATATGTATTTCAGGTTTACTTAACATTCAAGGCCCTTTATCTATCTATAATTGAAAAATATGACCTTTGCCAGTGACATAAACTCTTTATTTATTATGTTTTCTCCAATTATATCTCCAGGTTATTTATATAGCTCAATAATATAATATGATTGAATTTTTTCCAGTAATTTTTGACATTAACTATTTAATAATTCAAATTTTGTTCAGATTTATCTATAATGAGAAGATAAAGTGGGTTAAAAATGAGTTGGAAGCGCTGTTGCAGTAATAGAAATATAAAATAACAGATATTTCCAGCTAGCTTCAAAATATAATAAACATTGTTTTCTAACGCTTAGAATCTGAATAATCAAGATAACCCAAACGATTCAAAAAAAATGGTACTCTAATCATAATGATATTTATAGAGATTCTTTCTTGAAACAGTGAAAATATCTCATTAAGCCTATCTCTTTGCTTATTCATTCTTAATTTCTTTTTGAGAAATATTTTTGATCTTGGGTGAGTAAAAAACACTCATATTTTGGCAGGATACTTTTTTGAAAGGTTGGAAATTTGCTTTAAATCTTCAAGGAGTAATTCAAAATCTATGAATTCTCCTACATATTTCCTTTCCTCTTATTCACTCCAATTTATTTAGCTTAACCTTTTCTCAAAACCATTCACAATTTTTCAAAAAACTTCCGAAATGTGAGTAATTTCCTCTTTGAATCTTGATTCTAAATATAATTTCAGAGACTATAGTTTCAAAAACAAGTAATAAATAAAACTTTCCTTTTCAATAGCCCTTCCAATAACTTTCATTTTTTGGACGTTTATATTTTTGATATTTTTTGTTTCAGGAGATAGAATTCAAAAAGTTCAGGAAAAAAAGGTAATGAATTGAAAAGGGTTTTTTACCCAAATCAATAGAAAAATTGTGATAAATTTTAAAAAGAAAATCACATAACATTTACTCAAAAAATTTAAAAATAGGGGCTATATAATGCCTTTATTAAATCCATTATATTTACGTGTATTAATGGAAAATAATTCTTTTAGTATTTAATCTATTTATGGTGTCTTCAACACAGTCAGAGCAGATTATGGCTTTTTTTATGAACACAATAGCAATTTAATAATAATTATTATCTTTTCATATAACCAGGTTTTTCTTTATAAATTTTACTTTTCCTTATTTTTATTATTAAAGCTTGTTCTCTTATTTATTATTATTTTTTTTCTAAATTGAACTTTAATCAATTGAATTTAAATGAATTTCCCTTGTTTCATTTTTTTATTTCTTTTTGGAAAGCTATAGTAGCAGTTCTGAACAGTCTTCTACTGTAAATTTGTATACTATTGTTGACAAAATGACATAATCAGGCTTTACAATGCTTCTACTGTCATTCTAAGAGATAGAAAATGTGAAGGGTAAAATAAAATAAGTGAATGAGTTAAATTAGTTGCAATGATAACAAATGTTAATAGAAGTAAAAATAAAAGCTATGAATCACAAATCATAAATCATAAATCCATCATATAATATAATAAATAGAAATAATAATACTAACGCTCATACAGCTAAAGCTTTAGATAATCATGATAAGCTAAGCTTTAAAGCTATAGTTATTTCAAAAAATTAAAATTATTTGATAAGTAGAGAAATTAATATCTTCTTTATAGGCTTAAAGGTGATTTTCAAGAAAAAAAAGCCTTACTTTTTATTTGTATTTTTGAATATTAAGAGAAATTTTATAAAACATATAAGAAAAGTAAAACAATATGTGATTTCCTTTGAGAAATACACTCAAATTTTTCTTCCTTTTATATGTTTTCTTGTGACTTATACAGTTTTCAAATTTGTTTTCTTAATTATATAGTATCAAAAGAGGAGAATAAATTTTCCTTAGTATAAAAAAAGGTTTTTCATTCATGAAAGTCTTCAAAATAGAGAAATTGTTTTTCGAATCAACAATATAGTTCCAAAATTGAAGTATGATTTAGCCTTAAACGACAATCTTAAGTAATATTACATCTATCCAAAAGCTTAAACATAATCAAAATCAAATCAATCATATATAACTAAATCAAATAAAGAAGAAGAAATAAGATAGAGCTTCCATAATATTCCAGTGGCTTAGGATTCTTTAAAATATCACCAAACATTAGGATTCTGTGTTCAGCTCAGTTCAAATTACAGTTCCAAAATCATATCAAGCTGGGTCCAAGCTATTTTGAAAATGAAACGCCTGATTTCAGGTGTTGCCATTTTGCTCATGGTGTCCATAACTTTGAGCCAAATTATATTTCTATTATTCCTTGTAGGGAATGTTTACTTTTTCCCAAAAGTTCAAAATTAATAAGTACATATATCATAAGAGCTTTGGGCTCTAAGAGGAAGCTGTCACTTTTTTGATAAATAGTAGAAACTAATCCTAAAGATGGGAGATTTTCTTCAATTACTGTAGTAAAATAGAAAATACTCCAAGGTTAAATATTTCTTCAAGAAAAAATTGATTCAATCAAATTTGAAACTAAGGATTCTAGAATACTTAATTTTATTTTTTAAACTAGCTATTTGAATATATATTTAAATCCTCTTTTACAAACTTTAATTTCTCTACAGGATTTTTTCCAAGGTCAGAGAGACAGGTTTGAAAATTTATTTCCAATGAGATTAGGATTTTGAAATCTGTTCATAAGAAGTTAAAACATTAAACATTTATTTTTGTGTTTTTACCAAATTAAAGTTTAATATAGATAATTCAAATTATTAATTTTTGATATCTATATATCTGAATCTTTCATAAAGCTTCTGTATTAAAAAAAGGAATTTACATGTGAAATTCTACTTTGTATAAATTTAAATCTCTTCCTAATTTATAAACTTGGTATCTGAATTGTTAAAATTAATTTCAAAATAAGTTTTTGCTGATTTGAAATTGAATTGAATTAGAATTTTCTTTCTTATTAAATTTATATCCATTGCAGTTCTCATTTTGTAATAGTGTAACATTATTATTCATAAATTAAATTTTTTATATAATCCTTTGAAAGTTGAACTTGAAATAATTTTCTGGATTCTTATTCATTATAATTTATTAAAAGTTGAAATTTATTATTTATGTCTTTGATATTTGGAATAGAGTTAGTAGAAAACTGGAAAACTTAAATTCCATTTATAGCTGAAATTGGAATATCAGTCCAACCTTAGCCTGACATATATTCCAAATACTACATCTCCGGGAAAGTTTCCATCCTTTTCTGATGGTAATAAGAAGCTATGAAGTAATTGATAGATATATAAAGGATAAAAAAATCAATTTATTAACCCAAAATATTCAGAAACAATGAAAAAAGATCTTCCCTTATAATAAATAAAATTGAAACTAAAACATTCCCTTTCCAAATTGAAGCTTTTATTATCTTTTTTATTTTATGTCTATTTAATAACTGTAAAAGTTAATATAAAGTAAAACTATTTAATTATTATTGTAAAGATTCAAAATTTGCTTGAAACTATGTATAAATTAAATTTAATAATAGTAACTTAAAACAATATTTCATTTCTTACTAAAAAATGGGTTTAGAAACACATAAAATCATATCATTTGTAATTATAGTAATCTTAAATTTAAACTTATTAAAAAATTATAAATAAAAATGAATCAATAAATTTTTAATAATAAGAATATTTTTAAGCTTAAATTTTTCAATTATTGGATAAAATTCTCCTTGATTTGAAGAAATAAAAAAGGTCTCTATTGTAACTGTTTGTTCTAGATTTGTTTAACTGTTCAATAAATTTCAATTAAGAAAATTAATTGGAATTAGTCTTCAATATTATAAGGAGGTTTCTGAACAATTGAATTTCTGGAGTATTAGTATTTTGAGCAAAGTTATTAAAATATAAATTTCTCTTCCTGCACTTCATTATTTCAAATTAATAAAAAGAATTTTATAAATATTGGTCAAAACTCTCATTACTTTAATTCTAATTGGTTTATTTTTTCACTTTCTAATTTTAAATTAATTAATTATTTTTAGAATTTTCATTATGTTTTTTTTTATTAATCAATCAAATCTATTCTTTTTATTACAAATAATGTCTCTTTCTTTTTTATAAATAATTATTCTTAATATCATTTTTTTGAATGATATTCTCAAAGACTTTTGTAATTAATTGAAAAATATTTCAACATTAAAAATAATTTTTTCATTAATATAGGAAATTGAGATAAATATGAATTTTTTATCTTGATATTTTTATTTAATTATTTTCTAATTATTCAATATTTTGCTTTCTAAAATATAAATAATTATGTTTAGATTAAAAAATTTGATTATAAAATCATATTTTGTGGTTATGATAAATCAATTCTTATTATATTTTCTCATAAGGAAAGTCAAATTAACAGTAAAATTAAACTAACGAAAGAATATTTACGCTCCAAAGGGGCTAAATTGTGATTTGGTTTCTTTTATAACATAATATTTGGTATTAAGGGGAATAAATAGAAGAAATAAAACATATTGATTGTATAAATTTTGATATAGATTCACTAAATTATATTCACTCTATTGGCTAAGAAAGAGAATCTATAATGACAAGTAGCTTGAAAGAACTTTCATTAATTGATATTTATATCGCATTACAATCTTAAATGGTTTTTTTTTATTAAAAACACATCAAAATTGAAATAAATAAATACATAATCTACTTAAATAAATTACATAAAAAAATCAATCAAATTAGAAATAATTTTTTGGTCCATCACAGAAAAATTGAAATAATACCTATATGATATGATTCTATAATTGGAAAAAACCCAAAACTTTTATTGATTAGTCACCATGAGCAAAGTGGCTACAGCTGACAGCAGGTGTTCCATTTGGAAATAAGCTTGGACCCGGCTTAGACTGAGCTTTGTCTTTTCCTCTGAACTAGGTTGGTCCCAGGATTTAATGGTAAGTGAATATTCCCGGTCCTTCTAAGCCACTGGAATATTGAATAATTTCCAGGTTTGATATTCTATCCCTTCAATTGGATAGAATAGATCCACAGTACATTGTATTTGATTTTTTTAGATCATGGGATAAATTAAAAATTCTCTTTATTAATTATATTCTCTTCATAAAATCATATACTACAAAAAATTCACTTTCACAATTAAATTACTAATTTAAGTACTTCATTTTACCTTTTGAAGGCCTTAATAAGTCAAGCCCAGGATTGAGAATTTTGAAATCCTTTTGTTTTTTGGGTTTATTCATCATTAGAATATATTTATTAATATTACTTATTATTTTTTACTCAAGGGATGAATTAAAAACAAATCTATTTTAAGTCAGAACCTTTCCTTGAAATCCACTATAATTGTAACTTTTTTGATATTACCAAATTATTTCAAATTAAGAAAAAATATAGTCAAATACCTTTTTGAAAAAAAACCTATAAAACCTAAAAATATAGAATAATTGTATTTTCCTTGATTTATTGAATAAGATTTTTTCAATTCCAGTACTATTTTGGTTTTTTTATTTAGAATTATTTTTATCATTACTCATACTTTAGAAAAATCATTTTCATCAGTAATAGTAATATGAATTTTTGTGAAAAAACAAAATTCTTGACTTGTGATTTTTATGGGCTTTTTTATTTTTTTGATTTTTTATTCATTTTTTATTTATTAAATTATATTTTATAATTGATTGAAGCTATATTTGATATTTTTTTCAATTTAGAATATATGTATCAGGATTGTACTGTAAAAATGTTAAGGATCATCATTTGTTACAGTAGTGTGTACAGTACATCCTGTAACTGTAAAATTGTCGACAATTATTGACAATGTTACAGTAGAAGGCCTTACTAGCCCTGCTACAGTTCTCTTAAATAAAAAATCAATTAAATAAAAATAAATAACTAAATTAACAATGGAAAAAAGTCTTCAAAAATTCTGTAAAAAAAATTAAAAATATATATTTACATATAACACAATAATTAGAATAAAAATAAACAATATAGCTCAAAATAACACAAAAGATATCTTTCTCAAAAAATCAGGATTATATATCTTTCTCCTCATTTCATACTGAAAATCGCAAGGAAATTACATTCTAACAATAAAAAAACAAAATTACTAATTAATAACACAAAACTTTATCTCAGCTCTAATGAATTTTTAGATAATTTTGACGTTTTATTGAATATTCTGAATGAACTTGAATTATTTTTGTTTCTTCATATTTTCTCTCTACAAAAATAATATAAGAAATCTTGCATTTAGAAATGCAAAAAATAATTAGAACCAATGATAAATAGATTTCTCAATATACTCCTAACCATTTTAACTTAAAATTTCAAAATTGTGTTCAAATTCTAATAAATTAGGTATAACTCACTCATTATTTGTGCTCTAGATGCATATCTTACTGATAAAATTTATCTTAAAATATTCTAAAGAAATTATTTAGCCATAATACTGGTCAAACAATATCAAAATTCAAATAAAAGAGTGATTTTTCAATCAAAAAAGGGATAATAATGATCTGGTTATTTCACTAATATACTCCTAATTTCATTTCCAAAAGGATATGATTGTTTCTTTAAATTGAAAGCTACTTCATAATATCAACAGTAATCACATTCATAGTTCTTGGATCTCTTTCAAGGAAATATTTCATAAATTCCAATAAAACCAATATGAAAATTTGTGTGACTTTCTTGTAAGGTTTTCAGTAATAAGAGAGAAATGCTTGATAGGTGATTGAGACCAATCTTTGAATCTAGTTGGACATGGCTTAGAAGTGATATGTGTATAGTTTCAAGCTTATTTCTGTCTACTCTCTTTCCAGAATACTAATTGAAGAAATAATTCAAGCCCTTTTTTTCATTGTACATACTAAAATTAACAACAAGAAATTTTCCCCTATTGAATAATCTCAATACTTAAGTAAGTTTAATGTATGATTTAATGAACCAACTTTTGTAAATAGCCCATTATTATCATCTTATTTTTATCTTTGGATAATATTACTTCCCATATTTAAGTTTAACTTCCTAAGATTTTCATTAGTTTCCCAAATAAGGATTGGAAATGAGTTTTATAGAAGAGCCTCTTTATGTCAGTTATTTCTTGAGACCACATAAGATAAAAATTATTAAAAAACAATTAGTTTATCTTTGTCATAATTAAGTGTTCTTAAATTCCTTTAAATATCTACTTATTAATTCTTAATCATATTTTATAAAGGTGTCCCACATACCTTTTTGAGAATAGATTAAGGTGGAGAAATGATCAAATAATTTCTTGAATTTATTTTTAAAATCTGATTTTGTTAATTTTTTAGTATTGATACACTAACAAAATTCTTTTAGGCTAATGGATCTTTCCATGCTTTAAAACACAGCTATTATATTCAGTTCTCAAATATAATAATAACTCTTCATTTATACCAATGATTAAAGTTTAGATGAAAAATGCAGTAAACTAACAAAGTAAAAATCATTCAAAAATTAATTTAACAACAAGAAAGCTCAATGGATCAATTTTAACTGGGAAAATAATCAATTTTAATCAAGTTGAGCTATATTTATTTATCCAGGTCACCTTTTTCATATTACACACATATTTTCATTCTCTTCATACTTACTATTGAAGTATTAGTTATTTGATATTAAATAACCTATTTGATAGATATCCTCCCCTAATTTAATTGAAAGAAAAATCAAAAAAATGAAAATGAATCATCAGAATCTATATTTCTTTATCTCATATTAAACAATTTCCTATATAGAAATGGTTGATAATAATCAACTATATTTTGAAAGGAATACAAAAAGTGATATTTTAATTTATTTCAGGGAGGAAAAATATTAAAATTTCAAAGAAGAAATGAGAGATATTTTATAGTTATATTAGTTGTATACAGGAAATTATTAGGCTATCTGTTTTCTCTGAAGCTCCTAGTCACTATTAATTTAACTTTGGGATCTTACAATAGAAAAAAATCATCCACTATAAAATAAAGCCCAACAATTCTTTAATCAATTCTTATAGATCCCATCTATAAGTGACAAAATTTAATTTAAAGAATTTTATGGGCTGAAAAAGTGGTAATATTTATTTAAGAGGTATTAAATTTTGGTAATATTTGCTTTATGATAAATCTGTGTACTTACACTTCAGAGATTTTTCCAATTTTAAATATATGATATTACTGCAAGAATAGGAGAAGAATCAGGGATATAATTTCTTTCCAAATACAAATGTTAATCATATAAATCATATTGATGGTGAGATATCTATTATATATTTTGTCATTCATTAAAAAAGCCCCAATCCCTTTAGAGTATTTCTGATTCACTTAGAATCCCTTTCAAAGAAAAAGGCTTAAAATGTGAATATTATACAGCTATTTATTCCCACATATTAGATGGAGATAAGATTAATGGTGTTGTTTAAAAACACACCTCAAATGTTGATGTGTTTTTAAATAAACTAGTTTGAAGTAAAAAGAAAAAATCATTCTGAGATTAGAATGAGGATTATTCCTTTGATCCTATATTGTTTAATTATTGAGCTTTGAAAATTCTGAGGACACAGTGAGATTGATCCAATTTAATTGAAGCTTTGTGGCTTGAATTTCTTTCAAAACTTCTATTTCTTGATTCAATTTCTGTTCTATCTCCTACCTGCATCCAATCCATCTTCCATTTCAAATTCCAAATGCAACATCTGGTGTCAGGTGTAGCCACTTTGCTCATGGTGAGTAATGATTTAAACAACAGTTCTTGAATTTATCAATTAAAAAAGCAATAAGAAATTTAATTATTATCTTTTTCTAGTAGAGGAGAACTGAAGGAGTACTAAAACTTGAAATTGTTAGCAAAAAAAACAGCCGACTTAAGCCATGATAAATTCATTTTTCGGAAACTTATGGGATTACAACATTGATTCTGTTTTTCAAATTTCGTATTCATTCAGACAGGTTCTGTCGAGTGTCTTGTCGAGTGTCGAGTGTCGACTACAGCCTACAGCTGAGTTGTGTGTGCTCAGTGCTGCTGTACTGTATTAGAAGAAAGTTGTTGGGCTGTCCGCTGTCGACTCGTTGAGACTAGGACATTTTGAAGTTTGAACCCTGAAAGTGATAAAGTGTGATATCATCCATGATATCATTATTGTAATTGATTTTAACCCTTAAATTGAAGCTAATTATATCCAAAAAATAGCTGGTAATGTACGTCAGCTTGATTTTTGAATGATAGGATCTCAAAGGCCAATCAATCCAAGGCAAGACTTAAAAGGAATACATTCTACCTGGAAATTTATCACCCCTCCAAGCTCAAAAAGCTTCAAATTTTATCATTCAGACCAGTTTTCTTGTATTAAAAATTTCTTGTTGCTTAAATATTTTGTGTTGGAAGATAAAGAAATCTCAAGATTCCAAGTTTTTTGAGGATTTGAATCGAATTGAACAAAGCCAGAAGGAAAATTTCTCGAAATAGATAAATTCAACATTTACAACGATTCTTCCTCACTCCAACTTCATGCCATGTTCTTCAATCAGTTGCCCACCCAGCAGCAAACTATCGACCACCAATTCTCTCCAGCTAAAACAAATAATTCACATTCAATCAATCAAGCTTTCCAACATTTAGACGATACCAATGACCTTCATTCCATCCGCTCAACCTCTTCGTCATCTTCTGACTTGAACGCTGACCTTATCAGTCTATCTTCAACTCTTTCTCCTGCTGCCTCTCTATCGATCCAACTCATAGATCCCAAGAACCCAGCCCAGCACAGAACCGTTCAGCTCTTCCAAACAGATCATCACATTGCCCTTGAAGAATCTCAAGAATTTCTCCATAATTTGCTCTCTCCTCCTTGTCAGTCTTCCTCATCATGTTCACACCAAGATTTCTCTGTCAAAAGATGACTATTTTGCTACCAATTTCTTTGCATCCCACCGCGTCATTTTGAGCCTGTTGACTGAACCTGACCGCTCAAATTTGATTTTACAGTTGATAATGATTTAGATCAACCACAAGTCCGCTTTGAATACCAAAATATCCTCAATTGTACCCTCACTTCCTTGGATTCAATCAAGCAATATGACCCATCATCATCGGCTAGTCAATCTGTTGATTGGTTTGAGCTTGCTGCTCTCACTTCAACCCATTCGACTCGGGGCCACAAAATCGTCTTGAAAGGATTTCTGACTGAGCCAACTAAGCTTGACCGAGCCAAGGAATGGGTGGAAGAAGTCATGAAGAGATCATACGATAAACTGGGTTAGTCATCCATTTGACTAAAATCAATCAACTCATCCCTTTTGGTTGGTTTTGCTGACTAATCCAATCTATCGGTCATCCTCTCTGACGCAGGCGTCCCAAGGAACAGGTCCTTGCATGTGATTGTCAATCCTTACGGTGGCTCAGGCCAAGGTCAAAAGATCTGGTCGTCGATTGTCGAGCCTATCTTGTCCGCTTCCACGGCCACTTTCACGGTCAATTGTTTGTTAATCTTTTTTCACTTAATCATCTCAAATTGCCTCTTGACCGTCAAACTTTGTTTTTCCTTAGTCACCACTCATCCAGGTCATGCGACTCAAATCGGCCAAGCGATCGATCTCAACCAAATCGACGTCGTTGTTTGTGTTTCTGGTGACGGCATCGTGCATGAGCTCATCAATGGCCTTGGTCGTCGTCAGGATGCCGGCTTAGCGTTGAGGAAACTCAGTCTGGCTTCCATTCCAGCTGGTCAGTGCTTAGTCAAGCCCTCCATCTCAATCAACTGACCCCTTCATCCTTCGCCCTTGGCTTTAGGCTCGGGAAACGCCTTGTCAGCCAACCACTTAGGCCCTCAAGATGCTCGCAACACCATCTTGGCAGCCTTGACCGTCTTGAAGGGAAAATCGGCTCCGCTTGATTTGTGCAGCGTGACTCAACTACCAGATCCAGTAGCCGAGACTCAGACGAACGTCGAGCCAGTACGTACATTGAGCTTTCTGAGCACGGCTTTTGGGCTAATGGCCGACCTCGATGTCGGAACTGAGTCTTGGAGATGGATGGGCGAGACTCGGTTTATCTTGGGATATCTCTTAGGGGCTCTCAGAAACCGACAGCAACGGGTCCGGCTGGACTTACAAGTAGTAGAGGATGACAAGGAGAAGATGGAGAGTCAATGGTATGCTCGGCGCATCATTAGATCATCTTCCGAACCCTTTACCACTTCAGTTGACCATCAACATCACGCCCTTCCCGAGCTTCGGTTCGGAGATGTTCGCTCAATAATCAAACCCGGCCCGGATGGCCATTCGCCAGATGGCTGGTATACCATCGAGGATGATATCACTTCAATTTATGCAGGCACGCTACCCTTTATGGCTGCTGACCTCCTCGAGTTTCCAGTCAAGCTTCCAGGAGATGGGAGTATTGATGTTATTGTGCATCGCTCACCAAATGCCTACCGGACCTTGAAGTGTGTACAAGGGGCTGCTCAAGGTAGTATGTTTGGAAATAATGATGTAAGCTTTCTGTAGTGTGCGTTTCTTTGTTTGAGAAGTGATTAAATTTGAATGAGTATGCGCTTTAATAGTGTCGGTATTTCAAAACGAGAGCTTTTAGATTGACGCCACTCCAACCTAAGCCAAAAGTTAATAAAGAAGCGCAAGATAATGATGACAGCGATTCATTGATGAAGAACAAAGAAAAAAGTTTTATAGTTGTTGATGGGGAAGAAATGCCGTATCGTAGTATACAGGTTGAACTCCATGACGGCTTAGCAAAAGTTTTATGCTTAAACTCAGATGGATTGGGTACAATTGGCGTTCCCGGACGATATTTGAAGAAAAGCGACATTTAATTTTGAACTTGTTCCTTTTGGAACGTGTACCTGTTTATGTAAATTGTTTTCTTAAATAATGAGTTATTTGTAATAAACAAGAAAAAGGGATTTGGTTGCTTGTTTTTCCTTGAAAAAAAAGCTTGATGGGCACTTGCTACCTTGAGGAAGAAAACTCTTCTTTGATACGTTCACTAGATTTAAACCTATTTTTATACCTTGTCATAGTTTTTCTTTTTGGTTTGAACGCACAGGTTAGAAAGAAATCTTGCTGCGTACTTTGAAACAACATCGGTGTTTCTAGGTTTTACAGATAAATCAACGCCGGCTTGTTTTCAGTTTCATAAAAAATTATTTGTCTTTAATAGTGAAAATGCAGCATATATGCAATTTAGGCAATCAACCAACTCACCCTTGTTTTTCGATAAACACATCGTGAAAGAAGCCGCGTCCGTAAATGTCGATTTCGTTGGTCTACATAGAAAAATTATGAGTAGTGCAAAGACTTGCCGAGGAAGACATTTTGCCCTACAAAAGTGTGCCATTGTAATTTTCAACAAATACAACTAGCAAATTTGTGGTTTGCACTTTTCTAATGATCTTCGGTACTTTTTCTGTTTCTCTTTCCTCATACTTGTCACCAAAGGGTTTTGAAAACGAAGCATCTTCTGTACCTGATTTCACATGTAACGTTACAAAAAAACTTGACAATTTTTAAGAGCAAATAAATGAAAAAGAGAATCTGAAAGTAACACAAAGTTAAAAAAAAAGTTTCTTAATAAAAATTGATAATTTACCAATAGCGGTTGCTAGGCTTGATAATTTAGAAATTAGATATTTTGATTATTATTTTATTTGTTTTTTTGCAAAAATCCTACATTTAAATTTATGAGTTTTTTTTTGGAAATATCATACCTTCAAAGTTAGTTTTTGAAAAAAAACTTTTGAAATCATTTTGAATTTTTTGTTTTTCACAATGCAGCATTAAAAATTATCTCAATTTTTTTTTTAGTTTTATTCTTGAAATGCAAGTGGTCATTCAAAAACTTTTTTATTTTATTTTTTGCTTCAACCTCCTTTTCATAGTATTTTATCAAACTCAAGTTCCAAAAAAAAATAATCATGGATTTTTTTTGCTTCCAATTTCAATTAATTGGAAGGAAAATTTAATTATTTTTGTTTTCATTCTTGGAATGCATGTACACATCAAAGTCCTCTTTCATTATTGGCATACATATGTAGTAGATTGATACACCCTTCAGAACTGGATTTACAAAAATTAATGGAATTAATGGATAATTCAACATTTTTGAGTTTGTTTTGGTTAGGAATCGGTGAGTCAATGTTTTTGGAGATAGATTTGAAGAGGATTATGAATATTCAATGTCAGCCTTTGACCATAAAGATTCAGGTTGGTTTATCTCTATATTGCTTGGCGCATTGGTTGAGCTTGCAATGCTTTTCACATTTGTTTGATGTGGTGAAATTAATGGCTTTGAAAATTTTTTTTGGGGGTTGTCAATGTGATTATCAATAGTTTAAACAGTTTTTTGTTAAGTTGAGTTATGTTGGGATATGAATCTACTTTAGTTTCTATTCAAGTAATCATTATTACATCTAGATTCCTTAGATTTGATGATCTTCAAGGATGGTTAGTAATTGAAAGAGGGTTTGAACTAAACAAAGGGATAAAAAAACATTGCAGGGGTAATTTATGGGAAAGATATCCAAATCTTCCCAACTGCAAAAAAATGGGTGAAAGTCTTATTATAATTATTAGGGTTAGAACTCAATTTTAGTGCAATGTATTGTAGATTCAGATTTGAATTTCCTTAATTTAGGTGTTTTCTGTGGCTTGTTTATTCATTTGATGATATTGAAATATTAATAAATATAGATATCTGTTGGATTACCATGATCAACACATGATACTTGTGTATTTTGAAAATCATAGCTTGACTTGTCTTTGATGAATGTGGTGGAAATATTTCATCAAAACATTTGACTTATGGGGGATTTTGAATAAAAAAGGACTCTCCCAATTTTTCTTCCAAAAGTGAAGATTATTAAAGCAAGAATTATAGTTTTATTGATTTTTTATCAAGTCAAGTTTCTTAAATTGTAAATTAATTAATTGATAGTCCACTAATGTATTGCATAATAATCAGAATTGTAGTTAAAAGGTCAATTGGTAAGCTAAAAGACACTTTAATTATTTTCTAAATCCTTGGTATCTAAGCTCAAAGTCTTCTTACAATGTTACTATTGTTTGTATGATCTCACATGTGTTAAATAGCTATATAAAATTGAATAATAATAATGATTCATGATATATATAGCTTTAGTATTAAAAAATAGAGATCAGAAACCAATCAAATGGGAAATATTCATTTTTTTCTGTTTGAAGGTTTTTTATATTTCATATTAGGGGGTGTCAAAGTTACCAAATCCCACACTCAAAATCCTAAGTTTTTTTTTTCCAAATACCGCATTAAATTTTTGGGATTTGGGAAATCCCACACCTCAAGAGGTGAGGTATTTTGTGGTACAAAAACCCAGGTTTTTTGGTACCAAATCCCATGTTTTGATACTAAAATCCTGCCTTTAGCTTCACTTAAAGGGACATTTTTACAACACACAACTCAGTAAGGAAATGTTAAATTGCATAAAACTCCCCTTCTATTGCATAAAATCTGAATATACTGTTCATTTAACAAGTTATTTGATTTCAAATTGCATTTTCTATACATCTTTTCTTCATTTACCATGCCAAAAGCATTGCAAAGGCTACCTTTACTTCAGATGTTAAACTCACTGCAGTTCATTGATGCTCTAAGCTCTGATAGTGATTCTGATATTCAGGAAGATATAATTTTATTAGATATGATAACATCACAAAGATACATCAATTCTTGTAGAAGATATCCATCACATTACATGTATACAATGAATGATTTACAAACATTATCATCTGAAAAGTTTTGACAACTATGTAGGACCACACATGAATCATTTGTAAAATTGGTTGCACAAATTCAAGATGATAAAACCTTTCAAAACTCATCACAAAACAAACAATGAAATACTGCCATCCAATTGGCTGTGGCACTATCAAGGCTAGGATCAAATGGCAATGGGGCCGCTTTGGGAAAGATTGGAATGTTATTTAGAATTAGCCATGGGGCTATTGTGTTTTACACTCAAAGAGTAATCCAGCTATTAATGAAGTTGAAGCACAAAGTGATTGTGTGGCCAACAATAGAACAATGAAGAGAGACGTCTCAAGTAATGCAGGAAGAAGGCTTCCCTGGGTGCATTGGGTTTATTGATGGGAGTCTCATACCATCATCACAACATCCCCCCAAGGATGGTGAAGCCTATTTTGATTGCAAAAAGAGGTAAGCTGTTGATTTTTTATTCTTTATTCCATTTTTACCAATTGTTTACAATTAAGGAATTATATTTCAATACAACTGGTTTGCAATATCAAAAAACAGTTCACTTCTCTACATGTTGGTTGTACTGGGTCACTTCATGATTATAATGTCTATAAACATATGAAAATAGCACAAACACCTCAAGAGTTTTATGAAAAGGATCAGTACTTGCCAATTCAGCATATGCAAGCTCTCCTTGGGTTGTTCCGGTATATAAGGGAGTTGTAGCACAGAATAAAGAAAACTGTTCTTTCAATTACTGTCTAGCAAAATCAAGGGTCAGAATCAAGAATTCAATTGGAATTTTGAAGGGGTGGTGGTTTTCTCTAAGGGAAATGCAAAATCAAATGAGGAATAATAATGAAATTGAATATTATGTTAGTTGGGTTGTTTCTTGCACAATTTTACATAATATGTTAGCACAAATTGGAGATGAATGGTTTGATCTATATGAGGATGATGATCCACCACATTCAGAAAATCTGTCCAATAATGAAATTGGGAAAGATGTGGTAAATATGCATGAGAAATTTAAACCAATTACTTTGGCATGGAAAAATAGTCAATTGTGAATTTCATCAGGAACATTGTTTTATGAATTTATTTCAATGCATACAATGGAGTGAAGATGTTATTGGTTAAATAAAACTATTTAAAATTAATATCTTTTAGTTCTTTTTTGGTCCTGCATATTTCTTTCAAAGTACCCATTGACTTTTGGATTAATTTTGGCAGGTGTCATTTTCAAGAATTTGTCACCTACATTAAATAATTCATGGTTGATTTTAAAAGAACATCCAAAATGATTTATTTTTTCATTATTGATTATTTCTGGAGGAGGTTTTGTTTTATCATGAACCATTGTTGATGTCTTCCAAAGAATTTCCATGATGCCAGGTTTCTTAGAAAAATTGATCTCCATTTTCAATTTGGGGAAGTGAAAGCCATGTCCAGAGGGGGTGAAGACAGTTGGAAGGGGATGGAAATCTTTTTTTTGATACAAAAGAAAATATACCATAAGTCCAGGCATTGAGAAAATTCAAACTTATTTTTCAAAAAAATTCCTCAGGCTCAGTTTTGAGGATTTTTTTCAAGTTTTTTTTGCCATAATTTTCCCGACTTGGCATGTCAATATTCTCAAATTTTCTCAATTTTTTTTTTGGCCAATATGCCAAAATGACATATTTTTCAAAAATTCATTTAAAATCTTCCCACTTATGAATTTCCTTAATTTTTTTAAAATGAAGGGTTCAATCTGAAGAATACAGAACCAGAAGCCCATAATTTTGGGCATTTTTTTGGTGGGACAAGTGAAGGTGCAAAAAGGGTTTTTTTTTCAAATGTTTTTTCCTGTTATTGTAATATGCCTATTTTTAAAAAGTTAATTTGATACCTTCCCACTTATGAATTTCCTTCATTTTTTTAAAAATTGAAGCGTTCAATCTGGACAATAAAGAACCAGAAGACAATGATTTTGAGGAATTGCTTTGGTGGGACAGAAAGTGCAGGGGCAATAAGTGTATTTTTTCAGATTTTTTTCCTTGTTTGTAATATGACTATTTCTAAGTACAAAAGTTCCACGTTTTTGATAAAAAAGGAGACTGAGGTGGGTTTTAAGCAATAAATATGACTGAGGAGGGGGATAATTGGCATAAACTGTATATACAAAAATCAATCAATCAGAATCAACCTCCAAAATAGTGGGTTTTTTTTCTGAGGGGGGGAGGAAGATTGGACAAATACAACATTCTGTGTTTCTTAAATTTATCAGCCCACCCCAGGGCTTGTGGTTGGGCATGAATCTCCCAATTCACAATGATGGGGAGGACTGGATAAACTTTAGAAATGATTATTTCCAAAGCAACAAAATGAGCACAGTTATCCAAGAAGCAGATGAAAATGGGGGGATTATCATTTGGAGGACAGAAATAAGGGAAAAAATAAAAATATTGGACTGTGGAATAAAAGAAAACTGGTCTTTTATACTTATTTGCAATTGGATCCCCCATGTCAAGCATGGACAATTATGGGCTTCTGGTGCTTTATTCTTCAGATTGAACTGTTCATTTTAAAAAAATACGGAAATTCATAAGTGGAAGATTACAAATGAATTTTTGAAAAAAATATGCCATTTTGGCATATCGGCCAAATTTGTGAAATTTGGCAAAAAAAATTGAAAACATTTCTGCATATTGACATGCCAAGTTGGGAAAAATATGGCAAAACAAATTAAAAAAAATCCTCAAAACTGAGCCTGAGGAATTCTTTTTGCAAAATAAGGTCACTTATGTGTTTTTACCATAAATTGGTAAAAGCACATAAGGTTTTAGTAAGAACATGCAAGCTCTTACATTTTTTTACCAATTTTCTTACATCTTTTTACCAACACCCTATATTTAATTGATGTTCCTCCAAGAAAACCCACAGAATTCTTTGATAATTTTTGATTCATTTATTATTTTCTTCACCTTTGGCCCAATTTTGATCATCAGTGGCCAAAAAAACATTGTGAAATTGCTAGCTTAATATCATAATTTTGTTTTTTTTCATAAAAAGAACTTTTTGAAAAAAGGAAAGGGCATTGGTAAACTCACATAAGCGATTTGGTAAAAACATGTAGGGGGTTCCCTTGGCCCATTTTGAATTAAAATGAAGCAAGAAACATGTATTGGTCCAAAACCTGCCAAAACCCCTTTAAACCAATTGTTTCACTTTTGTTCACATCCCCCTAAGACAAAAAAGACCAAACACCCAAATAATCCACATTATCCCGCCCAAAAAAAACGTTTTTTTTTGAAAAAAAGCATTACAAACAAAATGTTACAAAGCTTTTGACACTTTTTGTTTCTTTTTTTCCTCAAAAAAAAACCTGCCTCCATGCCTCTAAAATTAACTTTTTTTACCTTCCCTCTTCTATTAATCTTAATGTCAAACCTCTTCATTTCACCTTTTCCAACTTTTTTTGACTTTTCACACCTTTTATCCCTTCTTTCTTACATTTTTAAAGGTTCTTTACTCATTCCAAATCCCCAAAACCCCTTTTTTGTAGATGTTATACATCACTTTCACCATATAATTCTTCAAACGCCCAGTGAAGGTTAACTTCAGACCATTGAGCTTCTTTGGCAGCATGTGAATGATGCTGCCAGGGAACAGGAGCATTCTGTGTCAACCTTAAGGTCCAATATGACCCACAACCAAATTGAAATAAGTTTTGACAGGTCTGGGACCCTGAATACCCACAAAAACACCTCCAAAACAGTCGCTTCAAGAAAGCTTGACTTTCCATTTAGAATATATGCCAGAAAAGATGAAAAGAGTACCACTTGGACTCCTAAGGTCAAAACTCCTGAAGACAGCCATGATTCCACTGAAACTATCATGGCACATCCTGCTTTCAGAAAATTCAATGAGCAAGAAACATCCCAAATATCTCAACTTTAAGAATCACTGCTCATGACAAAGCAAATTCAGGCCCAATTATGCATCCAGAGGGAGTCTGAAAGGCTTGTAATCCTTTAAGATATTTACAACCAAGTCAAGAAAATTAATAAAGACAAACTACAAGGCAGAAAGCCATTAATTCTCTTATTTACACCCTCAAATACGAAAACTTTGTGTGGTCCTCTGCAAGGGATGCTGAGGGACACATCCCTTGCTTGCTTTTAAGTCACCCCCTTGCAATAAAACTCTTTCATGGCTTTCCTTATGTGATTCTTATGAATTGTACCTATAAGCCAATAAGTAAAAAATTTCCCTTTCTCATATTGTTGGATTCTGCTCAACGAACAAGACCTTTTCTGGGGCTTTTTGTTTGATGAAGAATAAAACTGAATCCTCATATACTTGCAAATTGAATCAATACATAGAAAAAGTTCTCAACAACACCAATATTGTTCCCCCTCCAATAATTGTTATTGAAAGGTATTCTACATTCAAAAATTCTCTCAGGAAGCTCTCCCAGACTCAGAAATCATGTTATGTATTTGGCCCATCAATTAATATTTATCTTCCCATTGCATGAAGGAAACTTGTCATGGAACTTATTTTGAATATTTTATGGGGCTTTGAAGTCAAGTTATATACTTTTATATTTAAATTTTATTCTTACTATTGTTTTCATTAATTACTTTGGGATTCATTCCTCAGATTATGTATTCATCCACTGAAAAGTCTTGCAAAGATAACTGGAAGGATCTTCAAAAGCAATTCAAAAATCCTTTATTACTGCAATATTTGGAAAGAACATTGCTTCTTGTAAAAGAGTATTATATGCCAGCCTGGAACAACCACCGTTTCCACCTGAGTGTGGGCTCCACCTCAATAGTTGAAGTTGCCCATGCAATGGTTAAATTTGGCTCCAAAATTCCACTGGTACTCTCCTGGAGGTAGTTAGGGCTCTTTAAATGGCTTTCAAGAAACAATTCATTGAAATAATCAACAGAATATCCAATGAAATTATTTTCCATTTCAAGAATCTTCCTCCACACATCTGTGCTCTCAATGGCAAGGTGTCTCATTATGCCCTTCAGATGTCCTTTGAAAATTTCAAAACCAAATTTCCCCCCAATGAAAAATTATCAAGGCATTCCTTTCAAGTACAAGACCCAACAGGCATTCTCCAAGTGCCAAAGGCTTCAGATATCATATGTCTATCCTCAGTGGCATTTGAATTCACCTGTGAGGATTTTTGATCTTCAAATTCTTATTTTTGTCATATTAACTGATTTTCTTTGTCATATTCTTCTCAGACTTGCTATCAAGGTGATGATCAAAGTGCGGAGAAAGAAATACTGAATGAAGCCAAAAGGTAATTGAGGATATTGGGGAAGACCTTTTTCAAAGGCCCATAGCAGAAATAACCCCAATTCTTCAGCATTTTCAAGATATTTTGGCTGGAAAAGTCCCTTTTGATCAAGTTCCCAAGAGTCAGGAGGATGATAAATATTATGAAGACCCACTAGAATGCACAAAAGGATCTCTAGAAGAACTGAATTAGCCAAAAATAAAAATAAAAATAAAAATAAAAATAGAAATAAAAATAAAAATAAAAATAAAAATAAAAATGGCAATAAAAATAACAATAAAAATAAAAATAAAAATAAAAATGAAACTAAAAATAAAAATAAAAATAAAAATAGAAATAAAAATAAAAATAACAATAAAAATAAAAATAAAAATAAAAATAAAAATGAAACTAAAAACAAAAATAAAAATAAAAATAAAAATAAAAATAAAAATGGAACTAAAAATAAAAATAAAAATAAAAATAAAAATAAAAATAAAAATAAAAATGAAAATAAAAGTAAAAATAAAAATAAAAGAGATCCCTCAGGATTTGAAATCATTTAAAGTCAGTTCAGGAGAAGAGGAAGACCCCCATTAGAAGTGATCAGCACAAAGACATCAAGATCACAGTCAATTTCACCTTCCCAAATTATGGAAGTGCATTCATCTGAAGATTCTGAGGCCTCATTATCAAAATCTATAGCTTCATCAGATTCACCATTTCCAGAAACTATATGAAATTAATATGTCAATTAAGGAGTCACCCTTAGAAGGTCTATAATATTGGCAGAAGGTACCAAAACTGCGCAAAGAAATTCCCACAAGCCTGAAACAACTTTGGAGATATATGATGCAATTGACTTGACCTGTGAGAATTTCCAAAGCAATTATCACACAAGTGATGAATGCTCCAAGCTCTTTGTGAGTCTCTGATTCATTTTAATGAATATTTCTTTTGTTTATTTCAATATTTATTCATTTTTTTGACCTATTTTTATCATGTACCTGGCTCAGAAGACTTGCAAAACGTTTATATTGAAATACACCTTCAAGCCCATCAATTTCCAGGGTGATGTAAATTGTGGCTACAGAACAGTATCCCATTACATTTACAAGACTCAAGATAAATGGGCTGACTTTAGATGTGACTTTGCTGAAGAAATTCAAAATTATAAAGACCTTTATGAATCTATGAAAACTTTGATTCCCTCAGCATCCTTTTATTTGGACAGAATTTAGTGGTATGAAGATGTGGGCCAGGCCTCAAAGAGAAAGTGGATTTCCATGCCTGATATGGGGGATAAAATTGCAAATAATTATCAATAACCATTTTTCTTTTATTCCACAGTCCAATATTTCTCTTTTCTCCCTTATTTCTGTTCCCCAAATGATAATCCACCCATTTTTATCTGTTTCTTGGATAGCTGTTCTCATTTTTTTTACATTGGATATCATCATTTCCAAAGTTCATCCAGTCCACCCCATTACTGTGAATTGGAAATTTCATGCCCAAACACAAGCCCTGGGGTGGGCAGATAAATTTAAGAAACAAAATGTGTTATATTTGACTAATCTTCCCCCCCCTCAGAAAAAACCAGCTTTTTTGGAGGTTGAATCAGATTTATTCATTTTTGTATATAAAATTCATGCCAATTATTCCCCTCCTAAGTCCTATTTATTGCTTGAATTTCACCTCAGTCTCATGTTTATCAAACATGTGGCACTTTTCTACTTAAAAATAGTCATATTACAATCATGCAAAAAACTTGGAAAAAGCACACCTTTTTGGGCCTTCACTTGTCCCACAAAGAAAATTCCAAAAATTATGGGATTCTAGTGTTTTATTGTCAATATTGAACCCTCAATTTCAAAAATAAAACCAAAATGCATAAATGGGGACATTTTCAGTGAAGTTTTTTAAAAAATATGCCATTTTGCCAAATTGGAGAAATTGGAGAAATTTGGAAACAAAGATTGAAAAATTGGGGATCTTGAAATCTCATGTTGGAAAAATTATGGCAAAAAAAAATAAAAAAATCCTCAAAAATGATCCTGAGTATTTTTTAAAAAAATAGGTCAATTACATTTTGTAGACATAAATTGGTAAAAACATGTAAGGGCTTATGTGGGTTTACCAACACCCAAAAGAAGTTTGAATTCCATCACCTTTAAATGGTTTTTAAATGAACTCACTGTGCTGCAAGAAAACTTATTTCAACAGAAATGATTGAATTTTTGGACTTTGCTGATGAAAGACAATCACATATAATTTCATTCACAAGGATTAGAATACTGGGTAATATTCAAGGCTTAATAATTTTATTAAATTTTAATTTATTTTGTCTAGCTTTATGAAACTGTTCCTGGAATATAAACAAAGCTTTTAAATTTTGGGAAAAGGTTAGACTATGGTATCAGGAAGATCTGAAGAAGGTTGCCTCTGAGTTTGACAAAGGGTAAACATATAGCACCTTTGAGTAGGTGCTATTTTTTTCATAGTGAATGCTTTTTTTTAGAACCAAATACAGTGCATAACAAATAAAAGCCAAAAAAAAATAAAAGTAAATAAGAATAATAATAAATAAAATTCTAATAGAATAATAATAAAATAAGAATAAACTAATAATAAAATAATAATGAAATAATAATAAGATAATAAGATAATAATAAAATAATAAGAAAATAATAATAGGGGGTGTAAAAGTCACCAAATCCCACCTTAAAATAACGCAGGATTTGGAACCCAAATCCCAACACTAAGTCCTGGGTTCTTTATGTGTAAATAACATGGAATTTTAACTGAGTCCCCTGGTATTTTGACCAAATCCCATGCATCTGGGATTTCAGTTTGAAACCTAACCCAAATGAGTATTCACAATTCATACCTGTACAACATATTCTTCTATACTCCATTTTGGAAAATCTGACCAAAAAGCTTACAGTCCATTTATACTTCTTCATCCATATGATAATGGCTTGTTCCAAAGTAGGACAAATCAAGACAGATATGAAGATCACCTCTGGCCTGCCTCATCCATCAGGTCACTTGATAAGTACAGATTGTTTAACCATAATTAATTGGCTTTCAATCAAATCAAATTTTTAGTCATGTTTTGGTACTGGTGGTTCAACATCTATTGGAAGACCTCCTTTGTCCAAGCATAATGGATTTCAGCTTGTGGCCATTGAGGTCAACAAAAAATCACGAAATTGCCTAAGTCTTAGCTCAAGAAGTATCCAAGATCAATGGCGAACATATAAAAAGAAGTCTATGGAAGCTATAGAATTCAAAAATTTAACTGGGGCTGGACTAACAGAAGAAGATGAGAGTAAAGGAATCAAATCAATGAGTGAAAAGCTTGAGAGTATGTGTCCTTGCTATGCTGAAATAGATGCCGTCTTTGGACACAAACCCAATGTAACTCCCATTGCAAGCTATGATTTACAAGACAAAGACAGCTTACATGGTGATGATGATGATATTTTGCTTAATAAGGTAAGACATATTCTCATTTTATTGTTACCTGAGATTATTAATGCTCATGTGAATCTTAAAGGAGAATAATCATTTGGAATCACCTCACAATCTGGATCCCTTGCTTAATAATGATGATGACTTTGTTCCAGTGGAAAACCTATAAGAAGGATTGGTAAGTACATTTAAGAGTGATATTTATTCACTCCAATATTGATTATTTCTCTTTTTACCAGCAAATTAAATCCATAACACATTCAACACAAAAGTGTAATCAAGCAATGACGCCCAACTTGAATGACAAGAGTAGTTCTAGTAAAGGGTTACTGGATATGTTTGCACCTACTTATGCAAATTTGCTTGAATCATGGAAAAAATGTATTACTTGCAATTGTAGTTACTATTTTGAATCCTACTGAGAAAATTCATGATTATTAGCCCGTGAAGCCAGTGATAATGCAAGTTTGGAGTGGGACAGGGAGAGGTGGAATGAAGAGAAAGTGAGCAAAATGGAAAAGCAACGGTTTGAGGAAGTCAAGTTACAAATGCAAATGGAGTTTGATGAGAAGCAACATGCCAATAAACATGAATTTGAAAAATAAAAGTGGAATTGGGAATGTGAACTTAAGGAAAAGCAATGCCAGATGGGTCTCTCTATAGTGGCATTGTCATTGAGCAGGCCAATTGCAGAGCTGGAACAAATTCTGACATTGATCAATCAAAAGAACATATTAGGTATATGTCACATGATCATTTGATACATGGAAATTTGTCAAATACAATTGATGTTTGTTTGGAAATGATCTTATGTTTTGAAATTGGATGGCAATTAATTTCAAAATTTGAAATTTGTGCAATTTTGGCATCATGATGCTATGAGCCAAATATCAATGTCTGAGTTTGACTCAATTGAATTAGAAGGTGTCCTTGAAATTTCAATTTTGTGGGGATTTTTTTCCCAATAAGAGTGGATTGTGCCTTTTCTTTTTTCCTTTCTTTTTCTTTATTTTTTGTTTGTTTTTTTGGTCTTTTCCTTATTTCGATGTTTTTTAATATGTTCTGATTATCCTTTGTGGTTATCTTTTGAGTTTGATTTTTTTGTTGTTTCATGTGTTTTCCAATTTTTCATTTGGTTTTTGGGTTTTAAATTTGATTTCACTTGTCTCAATTTATTTTCATTTGGTTGGGTTTTTCTGTCTTTTGTTGGGGTTTGTTGATTTTTCTTTAGATTTTTTAAATTTGATTTTCTTTTTAGTCAAAGTACCTTCCTTTTTTTTCTTTGGATTGATGTGAGTATTTCAAATTCTATTTTTTTTTCCACAGGATTCAACATGATTTATCTCGCATCTACTTTATTTTTAGTTGGTTCAAAATCATTTTGAAAAGATTTTGGTGTGGATTGATGTCAGTTTTTCAAATTCTCTGTTTTTTTGCAACATATTTCAATCCTCCTCCTTCTTCACCTTTTTTTTGGCGATTATAAAGTCTTTTTACAAATCTCTTTTTAGATCGTGCTTAGTTTTTTCCAATTGTTTTGGTTTTTTCAACAGCTTTATATAAAGTCATTTTGAACAAACCACTTTGGTCAAAACCATTTTATTGGTTGCTGTGAGTATTTTAAATTAAGTTTTAGTTCAAAAGTATTTGATGAAACTGATTTTTAAATAAATTGTCTTTCTAGTCAAATCAACATACTTTTGTAGTTTCTGTTTGTTGGATCAAGGTAGATCTTGTTACTTATAGTTGTTTGTTCAACTGAATGCCATCCAACTAATATTTCAATGAACTATATTTGTAGTTCTTCACTCAGAGTTTTTAAATATTTTTAATTGGGACAAGGTGAGTCTTTCAATTTTCTTATCTGGTTTCAACAGGCATCTCTTTGGCATCAACGCCACTATGTCAGACCCAAGTACGACATGGTGGCCATTCCTGGAAAGGAGACAAGCTTGTTGTATGCCCAAACCTTTGCAGCGGTCATGGAATGAAATGCGAGGTTGACTATTACGTAGAATTTACAAGAATAAATTGGGTCAATATTGCCAAATATGGATAAAGAGCTCCTAACTCATCAAACTGACTTTTGCATTTCTTTTAATAAACTCATATCCAATTAATCTGCGTCAATTATTATGCTGATCATTTTTTGAATTGTTTTGTACTGGTTTTTTATCATTTCTTAATATTATAATGATATTTTTTGCACTGTCATTCCCTTTCTACCCCTTCCATCACAATTAAAATTCAAAAAAAGTGCTCCCCCTCTCTCTCACTCTTCAAATGATTTTGATGATGGCATGGTTAGGACTAAACCAGAGTCAGAAAATCATCAGCATCATTTGAATGATGATGAAGCTATTGTTCCTCCTAATGATGTCATGGTTAGGACTAAACCAAAGATAGAACATCATGAAGATAATAATAAACAAACCAATCATAAAAGAAAACTCACCCAATGCCAAAGACAACATATCCATAATTCAAAACAAGTCATGTCTCAACTTGGACATTCAAAAATAGCATATAAGAACTTTTCAACCATCTCAATTGACAAGAAATCAGCCAATGCCTCATGGTTAAAACTCCCATCAATCAATACTTTACCCCACCCTTATGTAATCATTGATAAAACGCACAAACCATTTTTACCTGTCTGCATTTATGAAATCACCCCTTTTTACATTTCCTCAGGCCACTCTCAAATACTAAAAGACCCTATCATTACATTTATGTCCTTATCTCAAAATTGCCAAGATATTAAAACTATTAAACAATTGTTAGGTGGCATTATGAAAGGTATTGGATTTTGTCCTGGTTCTGATGCTGGCAAATCAGCGGGTGTGTGATCTTTTTTACTTATTATTTTAATTACTAATCAAGTTAAAACTTTTTAAGTGTTTACTCCAGAAAGGCTTGTTAATCTCCTCTTACAATTTAGTTGGATAATATGCAATGGACCAAACTTCAAAAATATGACGCATTCATTTACTCAAGAATATCTCATTTTTCAAGATTAGCTGCACAAGAAAATCAGTCATTAATGGAAGAAGCCAAAATACCAAACTTCAGTCAACTTGAATGGACTTCTGCCAATCCACAGGAAGAATTCAAATCTTTTTCCAATGTCATTGTCACTCAAGATGGATTTTTCAATAAGCCCCAATAAGATCTAAATGATCTCAATGCCTAGACTTATGGTATTTTTTCTTTTGTATCTAAAAAAGACTTTCATCCCCTTCCAACTGTCTTCACTCCCTCTGGACATGGCTTTCACTTCCCCAAATTAAAACTGGAGATTGATTTTTCCAAAAAACCTGGAATTATGGAACTCCTTTGGAAAACATCAACAATGGTTCATCATACAACAAAACCTTCTCCAGCAATTATCAATCATGATGGAATAACTCATTTTGGATTTTATTTTCAAGTCAACAATAAATTATTTAATGTAGGTCACAAATTCTTGAAAATGTCACCTGCAGAAATGAAATCAAAAGTCCATGGGTACTTTGAAAGAAATGTGCAGGACCAAAAAATGTGCTAAAAAGTCTTAACTGGAAATAGCTGTATTTACCCAATATTAATTGTAAATAATAATTTTATTTGCCCAATAACATCTCCACTCCATTGTATGCCATTAAGCTAAGTACATATATAAATGGTCCTGAAGAAATTTACAATTGACTATTTTTTCATGCCACAGTAATTGGTTTAATTTTTTCACGCATATTTACCACATCTTCCCCATTGCAATTATTGGCCAGATTCTCTTCATGCGGTGGATCATCATCTTCATATAAATCAAACCATTCATCACCAATTTGTGCCAACATCTTATGTAAGATTGTGCACAAAATGACCCAACTAATAAAGTATTCAATCTCATGATCATCCCTAATTTGATTCCGCATTTCCCTTAGAGAAAACCACTGCCCCTTCAAAATGCCAATTGCATGCTCAATTTGGACACTTGATTTTGCTAGACAGTAATTGAAAGAATGGTTGTCTTCATTCTGTTCTGCAACTCCCTTATATGCTGGAACAACCCAAGGAGAACTTGCATATGCTGAATCAGCCAGTATGTATGTGAGCCTTGAGGTATATTTTACATACCGAAATAGGCCACAATTATCTTACAAAGAAATTTTGAATTATGCATAACTCATAAGTCACGCATATATCCAAAATTCATCATTTTTGATTTCAGAAACGATGAATAACTTTTTATTGAGTAAGTAAATCCATGGATTTAAGGCCAGATTTGGATTCTACACAAAAATTCACATAGCATAGCTCCATAGAGTGAATAAGCTCAAATGAACTCTTTGAGGTGGTAAAATGGAGAATACTTCAATACCACATAAAAGATCCATGAAAATTTTTGTTTTTCTTAATTTCACGCCAAAATAATGGGAATGTGAGAAAACCCATATTACATATACACTGAGAATAGTGTTATGCATGTTTTGAGAACTTAATATCATGGTATTCTTACATGGACTTTTGGTACACCAATAGTGGATATCTCACTTAAAGCTTAATTTTCTATTTTGACATGGAAAATAGGCAAGGGGGACAAAAGACATCAAAGAGAGCCAGGGTACCCAACTTCTGAGGCCTCTGAGGTGTGGACAGCTCCAAAGCTTGGATCCATGGCTAATCTTGGCCTAATTGGTAAACTAAAACCTTTAGGGAACTTGGTTACCATGTTACAACTACTGTAAATCTTAAGAAAATAGCAAATAACCTGCTATTTTGACGTGCCAATGAGGTAAAAAGCTACTTAGACCCCTGTAACCATGTCAATTCTTAATTATTTTCCATGGATAAACCCCAAAAGAGTAATTAAAACCCTTTTTGGACTTGTATCCATTGATTTACCTCATAGCAACCAGTTAAACACTGATATTTGCAATTCTACGTAGAAATGAGGTAAAAACTTCAAAAAATTCATTAAAAATACAATTCTCAATTAATCTTTCTGAAAATTGCAGGACCAATGGAGAACTGTATTATCTATGGTACAACCAAAAAGAACTACAGTTTTACCAGTAAAATTAAAAGGTTTACTTACAGTCCATTTTTGACTATTCTACGTGAAACACTGAATCTTCAAAAATTTACAGTAATTACAACCTTTGATGAAATTGGCAATAACATTTATAAAATTGAGGAATCAATGATTATCTTGGAATAAAAAAATATTTACAGATGTTACTCCTTTAATTCTTAACCATATTGGGGTTGGTAGTCATGTAAAAGCATCAATTAAGTAATTATGATAATCTTACGTAACAACAGATGATGCAATCAATAATCCAAAAAGGTTTATTGTTTTCTTACTCACTGGTTTTTCAGTTTGCTCCATGGCATGCCTCTGTCAGCTGTCGCTGACTTAAAAGAGGCCTCTTCTTGCAGTTTTTTCCACATCATCATCATCTTATTATCATTTAAACCATTATTACCAACAAGTAAGTATTAGTTATAGCTATTCTTGACTGTTTTAAATCTTTCAGAATCAATCAGAAAGACGTGAAATCATAGAATCCAACTATATATTGTTGTAATACTGTTATAAATTCATTTTGATCCTTAAAACCCACAATTCTACATCAAATTTCTCTATCTTATCTTTCAATAAGTTCTTTGGAATATTAGTGAGTGATTTATTTTTAATTCTTGAAGTTTTTCTCTAAAATTAGTTTTCTTCAAGAATTAACATTATAATTATTCTTGAAAAAGATAATTATATATTAAAATAATTTTATTATTTTAATAAAAGAAGTTTTATTATTAAAATCTTCTTGTAATTGATTCTTGTAGACAATTACTTACTCACTGTTAAAATCACTAGTAGTGTTTAACACGTGAAAGAAATAATTCTTTAATTATTGAATTGTGGTTATAATAACATTTTGTTATTATATTTCATAAGAACAGTCATAGTACTGTTGATTAATAGTAATATTATCATCAGTTTCATAGACAAATCTTACAATGTACTGATCTTTTTCATAAAATTCTTGGGGTGTTTGTGCAATTTTCATATGTTGATATACATTTGAATCATGAAGTGACCCAGTACAACCAACATGTAGAGAAGTGGACTGTTTGTTTATGTTGCAAACCAGTTATATTGAAATAGAATACCTTTACTTTAAACAATTAGTAAAAATTCAATAAAGGATAATAATTAAAAAGCCTAACTGTTTTTACAATCAAAATAGGCTTCACCATCATTGGGGGGACATTGTGATAATGGTATGAGACTCCCATCAATAAACCCAATGCACCCAGGGAAGCCTTCTGCCTGCATTAATTGAGACATCTCTCCTTGTTGTTCTATTTTTGGCCACACAATCACTTTGTGCTTCAACTTCATTAATATCTGGATGACTCTTTGAGTGTAAAACACAATAGCCCCATGGCTAATTCCAAATAACATTCCTATCTTTCCCAAAGCAGCCCCATTACCATTTGATACTAGCCTTGATAGTGCGACAGCCAATTGGATGGCAGGAGTGCATTGTTTGTTTTGTGATGAGTTTTGAAAGGTTTAATCATCTTGAATTTGTGCAACCAATTTTTCAAATTATTCATGTGTGGTCCTACATGGCTGTCTAAGCTTTTCAGATGATAATGTTTGTAAATCATTCATCTTATACATGTAATGTGATGGATATCTTCTACAAAGATTGATGTATCTTTGTGATGTTATCATATCTAATAATATTATATCTTCCTGGATGTCAGAATCACTATCAGAGCTGAAGGCATTGATGAACTTCAGTGAGTTGAAGGTCTGAAGTAAAGGTAGCCTTTGGGATGCCTTTGGCATGGTAAATGAAGAAAAGGCCTGTAGTAAATGAAATTTGAAATGAAATACTTTAATAAATGACAAGTGTATTCAGATTTTATGCAAGAGAAGTAAATTTTTATGCAATTTAACATGCCCTTACTGAGTTGTGTGTTTTAAACAGGTACCTTTATGGGAAGCTAAAGGTTGGATTTTAATATCTAAACATGGGATTTGGTACCAAAAAACTTGGGTTTTTGTCCCTCAAAATACCTCACCTCTTGAGGTGTGGGATTGCCCAAATCCCAAAATGATAATGCAGGATTTGGAAACAAAAAACTTGGGATTTTGAGGGTGGGATTTGGTAACTTTGACACCCCCTAATAAAATAATAATAAGATAATAATAAGATAATAATAGAATAATAATAAAATAATAATAAAATAATGACAAAATAATAATGAAATAATAATTTAATAATAATGAAATAATAAAATAATAAAATAATAAAATGATAACAAAATAATAATGAAACAATAATAAAATAATAAGATCATAATAAAATAATAATAAAATAAGAATAAAATAATAATAAAATAATGACAAAATAATAATGAAATGATAATGAAATAATAATCAAATGATAAAATAATAAAATAATTAAATAATAAAATGATGCAATAATATAATAATAAAATAATAAAATAATCAAATAATAAAATAATTAAATAATTAAGTAATAAGATAATAAAATAATAAAATAATAAAATAATAAAATAAGAAAATAATGAAATAATGAAATAATAAAATAATAAAATAACAAAATAATACAATAATAAAATAATAAAATTATAAAATTATAATATAATAATACAATAATATAATAATGTAATAATATAATAATATAATCATATAATCATATAATAATATAATAATATAATAATATAATAATATAATAATATAATAATATAATAGTATAATAATACAATAATATAATAATATCATAATATAATAATATAATGATATGATAATATAATAATGTAATAATATAATAATATAATAGTATAATAATATAATAATATAATAATATAACAATAGAATAATATAATAATTTAATGGTATAATAATATAATAATATCATCATATAATCATATAATAATATAATATATAAACACATAATAATAATATCAGACATCAAACAATCACATAAGACAGTAAAAAAGTTAAAATTAAGAACATCAACAAAAATGATGTTGGAAATGGTAGAAAATCCATATATTCTATCATAATCAACAGACCACACAAAATAATGAACATGTGAAAAGAAATACATATAGCTTAAATACCTAGAGAAAAATTAATAAAAAGATTAAAGAAATCATTTTTATGCATGTACTGAAAATTTGATCAGCTACTTAAAGTTAATATTTTTTCACATTTTATTTCAAAGATACTTAAAATAATCCCATTCTTTTGACAAAAATTTATACATTGACATATATTTTGAAATCACACTTCTTCATAAAAGTAACACCTAATACCATCTCACACCATAGAATTGCATAAAGTAAATGATTGGGGTTCTTTATACATGAAATGAATTGAGAGACTAGAGATATTTATGAGTTTTATCTGAAATTAATAGATTGATCTGTTATTTGAACTAAATTAAGTTCAGAAAATCCCATTTTCATGCCAAAATTGATAGGGATTTTGAAGGTTATAGTTTACAATGGGTAAAACACTCTCAAAAGACCACATATGTTATATTTTGAGATTTAGAAACAGTACTATCCAAACTATTATATGAAAGTTTCATATTGAATAAATGATGTTTGTTTGGAAATTGAGAGATATTTAATAGAATATTGTTTAATATTTATGATTTAGAATCAGGGGATTCAAAGTAATATCAGACTATGAAGTGTTTTACATTCTCTTTATTTATTGACTCAAACCAGTCTATGAAGGAGCCAATTAATATGGGCTCAAGTAGGATTTAGAATAATTTTCAAGAGGTCACACATGTGTTTAATCCAAAGCTCAAATAAAACTCAAAAAAAACTGTAAAAAGGTTTATTCCAATTCATTTTTGAAATATTTGTTTCAAAACTCAAAAATATAATTTTGTAGATGGCTGGGCTTTTAATAGAAGCTTTTTTTTCAAAGCCCAAGAAAGAAAGATATTGATTATTTTCAACTTTCAAGCCATACCTTAAGGGTGTTTATTGACAAATATAAAATTGAAGTTCAATTCTTAACAAACCTTTTTTGGAAGTTTGAAGTTTAAGGAAGAAAAATTTCATCAGAGATATATATTGAATATAAATGTCAGCCTGTGACTCAAAACCAGAGCACAAGCATGACAGCCAAATACCATAAATCAATGGTCTAGCCAAGATACCACCAAAACATGGAGCTGAGCCAAATCAGCTCAAAAGGTGTCAAAAGAAAGAGGATACTCACCCCTTCCCAAATATACAAGTCCCATTATCATAGGACAAAGGATAACAAAGTGATTCCTTCTCAAAGTTGTTGCTGAGCATAAACCTTAATTTTTACCTCTCATCTGAAATACAGAGGAAGAGGCTTAACCCCATCACATGGGTATTCAAAATGAAGCTCTAAGTCAGGGCTACTCAATGGTACCACCCAAACTGAGCTAGCACCAGTATTACTGAAGTTATGGCCAAAATAAGGCCAAATAAGGGTGAACAAAATATTCACCTCTCATCTAGCTTCTACACTTTTAACGTGAGATACCTAAAGTGGGGTCTTTTTGGAAAGAGCAAAATAAGGGCTATCTGATGGTGGGATCCATTTCCCCATAACCTATTTTGAAAAAAGGTATGGGGCAAACATGCTCCATACAGATTTTGAGAAAATCATATATATGGATAACAATAATTGAACATGCCATAGCTTTGCCATATTTAATGTTACCCATACCAAATGAGGTATCATTGTGTAGAGCACATCCAGGGCTACTCAATGAACCAATATTGTGCTTGATATCTCAAAAAGTGACAA
>JALGQZ010000011.1:48949197-48961697 GCA_023105745.1 Austropuccinia psidii | reverse complement strand
ACCGTCCAGATTTTCATTTTCATTTTAGCACAAACATCATAGAAATTCAACAAAAATTCATCAACATTAATTAAGACCTGAAAGTCTTCAATGAGAAAGACCAATAACACATTTAAAAAAAAATCCTCAGCATATCTAGGCCGTTTTTTGTTTTTGTATTTTTTTTTGCAATTTGATTTTTCAATATTAGATTGATTGCTCCTTAATCAATTAGGGTCTTGTCAGCCTCTGTTTGTTGCTTTTTCAAGCTTTCAAGTTGGATAACTTCAACTGATCTTTGACACTCTTCAATCGCCGTCTTTAAATCTATTTCTCTTGCTTCACCAGCTTGAACAGCTTCATCGGTTTGTTTTGTTGATCTGGCGTTTAGTTCTCTGTTGCGCTCAGACTCGATAATCGCCATCTTTAAAACTGATTTTAACTCCTCACATCTTTTCTTCAATTGCTTTCGTCGTTTGATAGATTCATCTTGAGTCAAGTCCAAAGCTTTAGCTACATTCAAAAGTGCATGTTCTCTTCGAATCAATAGCCAACTGATTGTCATCTTAGCCAATTTATCCAAAGTTGACTGACTACCTGCTTGAATCTGGGTGATAAATTGCTTGTCTAGCACAAGCTCCATATATGCCGCTACACATCCTACTTGACCAGTCATCTTACGCTCTGCCTTTAATTCCTCTGCAACTGCTACTCCTAATTCCCTTTTCCCAAATGCTGTTGCCCACATTCCTCTTGTTACTTTTGCCATTTGTCCCACTGGTGAACCAGAGCCAAATCCAAGTCGACAAATGTGTTCAATTGATTGTTCCACCGATCTACGAGCCTGACTGATTTGAAGCGCATATGGTGCACCTGCTTCCTCAACTCGAGTTGGTAATTCTGCAAGGCCTCCATCGAGCCCAAACTGTGCGCCTTTGATTGAACCATTCTTGGTAGTTTCCTCGATTGGGCACGTTTTCGTAATGGCTGATACAAAGATTCGAGACCAAATCTCAATCAATTTCAATTCAGCTTTGGTCTCTGCAATTTCCTTAAGAGGTATACCCCCACGATCTTGACCAAACTCCCCAACTTCGCTAGACATTAATTTATAGATTTTCTTCTTGTGATCCAATAATTCACAAACTTCTTTATAACTTAATATCAATGACTCATTCAACCAAGATTCTTCTAAAGATTGATAATAACTAGGACGCCACTGATTTGATGGAAGAATTAAACCTTGTCGTAAGCTATTCTTGAGGGCCGATTTTTTTTTCATATGTGACTCCAAAGCTTTTCGCCAAAGTATCCAACTTAATTGATTTGATTCTCCAAGTAATGTTCTTAGTAACAATGCTAATACAGCAAAAATTCGACCATGATTAAATGTTTCAAACGTCTCATGATCGTTCCAATTAATTGATCGAGACAAATTGTTTAACTTGATTACCGTATGAAGTCTCTTTAAAAAATATGCTCGACTGATATCTATCAATAAAAAAAAAAAAAAAAAAAGATTTTAAAGTTTAATATATTAGATAAATTAATTGAATTTTAAAAATTTATTGGCTTACCCCATGAAGTTTCAATTTCAGCAATTCGAGTCCAAATTAAAATTTCTTTAATCTTTTGAGATCGATGATGTTTACCCTCTCGCTTATGACAATCTAAAACGAATTTTTCGATCACGTCTCCCCAAATCATAAGTGCCAAAGCCTTACTTGTTTCAATTAACAATTCCCAAACAAGTTTTATGGAGCAAATTGGCCTTTTGATTAATATGGACAAGCGTTCATATTGAAATTTACCAGATTTCATAGATTGACCGAGAATAATTTCTTCATCTTGGGATAAATTCCCAGTGATTTGAAAATTGAAAGATTTTAAATGATTTTGATCAACATTAAAATGACTTTTGGTTTTAATTACTTCATCATTTGATTGATTATCCGAATCATCTTCAATTTCTTCAAATATTACTTGACGACTAGTTTTTGGTCGTTTTTTGATCTTTGAGTTTCTAAACTGATTTGGTCTAAGAAAATTGAAGAAAAACTCTGGTTTAAACATTAACATAAGTGTCCATAATATTGAAGCAATAGACATAGCATTTAGTCCAGCTTGTAAAACTGATGGTTGATTATTATGAGCTGAAAAATGAGGTAAAAATCCAGAGAGTAGTCCTCGACTTTGATTGATGGTTTCATGCATACGACATGATGAACAAGCCTCGATTGGATTTATCGAATTAACAAGTGAAGTTCTAGAAACATTAGGTTGATCAGGAGAATTCCAATCTGATGTTTTCTGATTAGCTTGACGCCTAGCTTGTTGATAATTGTATCCAGAACCGATAATGAATGAAATTCCCATGAAGGCTGCCAATAAAGGTCTAGGAAGATTACTTGGAGTATGTTGAACATGAGGTTCTGAAGTAGGAGCGGGGTTAAAAGGATGACCCATAAAATCCGATGAATAATTATGAGATTGTAATTGATTATATTCATGATGATTTGATTGATTTCCAATAAACTGTTGATGATAATTAGAAGGAGTTTGACGTAAAAGGTCAAATTCATCTGATATGTTGACTAAATTATGGATTACTTTAGTAGGTTCTTGTTTACCAACGCAAAGGTTGTTAAGAGTTGGACCAATATTAGAGGAAGAAGATGAAGGATTGGATGGAATAATCATTTCGTCCAAATTATTGATACCATGATGTTTATGATGAAATTCTGATAATTGTTGAGTTTTTTTCAATGTTTTCATTGAACTTTTCAAACCTTTAAGTTTACCACCATCTCCATTTTTAATATCGGCAATCTTTCTTTTTTTTGTAGAATTTAAACCAAGGTTGTTAACAGTACCACCACCACCTACTTTAGGATTATTTGAATCATTAACATCTTCCTCCTCATCAAATTCCTCATCACCTTGACTTTGTTCAAGAACTCGTTGACGTTCACGTTCTGAAGTTTTAGCATTAACTAATTCCTCCCATTGAAGAATGAGAATCTCCCCACCTTCTACTCGACTTTTGACCATATTTTTTAAATCTTGAATATCTTCCTTTAATTCAGTTCTTGTTCTAATTAAATGTCTTACATAATCAACGCTCTAATAAATATCATTGATTCGATTGATAAAGAAATTATGAGTATCCAAAATAAACATAATGATGTGAAGATAATCAGGTTGTGATTAATTTATTTAACTTACTTTACTCAAAATATTTCCCTTACTCAACTTAGTTGCCGCTTTGACACCATCAACCAATCCTGTGGGTATTTTTCCAATAGCACTGGTAGAAACAATAAATTGGCTTGAATGACGTCTTGAAGTAGCTGCAGATGGTAAAGATCGAAGATGTTGAAGGGCTGGTACAAGGTCTGCTAGTGATGCAATATGACTATTAATATTGTTACGGTATCGTTTTTCTACCGCATCTAAATCAAGTAGAATTTTTTTGGAGATCAATAATTATTTTATTATTCATGTTGTATGTAAAATTAAATTAATGATGATAATTTGATAATATGATAGTAAAACAAAATCTTTAGAAGTAGACAAAAGCTTTGAAACATAAGTCTCTTAAAGTCTCAAAAAAAAATCAAAAAAAAAAAAAAAAAAAAACACTCACTATGACCTGATTCTTCTGGAACATGAGAATGATGATTGTTTAACGCTACACAACCAGGTTCTCCAAGAACAATTAAATTTTCGGGAATTTTTTCCATGTATGGAGCTCTGGCGTAATACGACGGTAACAAACCTAAGCTATTGTAAGTAGGATCCCCATTTGAATGATTATGATCTGTTATTTTGTAAGGACCATCAAGAGATGTTGAATGATCATAAACTAAATTTTAAGGTCAATATAATGTCAGGTAGCATTATGATAGTGAACTTGTGAAAAAAAAAAAAAAATCCCCAAATCATCTCTTACCTTTTGAACCTTGTGGAGAAATTTGATAATTAAATGAATGTTTATGATCTGAAACTGATAAGTTAGATGATAAGATAGTTTCAGAGGGAATTTGATGATCTATCAGATCATCTGGACTTTGACCTGGGTTATTTGGAGAAGGGTTAGAATTATTTAAAGCAAAGGAGTATCGATCTTGTAGTTTGTTTTGATCATTTATTGATTTTGATGATTTTTTGGTTTGATCAACAACAGTGGGTAATAACCTATTAGATTGTAGATTAGAATTAGGTGGGTAAAAGACTGGAGAAAGTTGATGAGGACTATAAAAGTCATGATTTCCATGATAGCTCAATGTTGAAGTATGATTCCAAGTTGATGGAATAGAATTAGATGATGAAAGTGTAGAACAAGTAGGATTATTTATCATGGGTGAATTAGTATCAATTGATGACCTTGGAGCATCGAGAGCGATTTGTTTAAATGTAAGATCAGTAGGACTTGAGTTAACATTAGGGTCAGTATGTGATAAATTTCCTATTGGTGGCTGATGAGGATGATGAAGGGTAGTCAAATCCTTAAAAGTTTGATAATGAGAAGTTTGAGTTAGAGTAGAATGATTGAAATGAGGAGTGGCGGCGCCATTGGAAGAAGTAGAATTTATAACAAAAGGTGTTTCGAATAGATCACCATTAGGGTGATCATGAGAACTGTAGGTATCACGGGAGCCGATTAAGGTTGTAGTAGAATTTTGAGCGGTTAATGAATTAAAGACGACTTCAGGATTAGGTGGCGTGGGATAGCCAGGCTGATAACGAATTGATTGGTCTGTCTGACGAGAAGAAATGGAAGAGTCTGTTTGGGGAGATTTTGAGATAGAAGATCCAGGGGCTGAACTCAAGAGGCGATCTTCGTGAGTAGAATTTGGGTTAGGAGCAGAAGCTGTAGGTGAGATAGAAGTGGAAGCGGATGAAAAGATGGCCATAGTAATAGGAGGGGAAGGAGTTATTGAAGTAGGACGATAAGTAGTTGATAAATGATCTAAGGCTTGAGTTGAAAGAATTTGATTAGAGTTTGATTGAGATAAATTTGAATTTGAAGATTGATCTTTAATTTGATTAGAAGGAATATTTTGATGAAAGTTATCAAATGATAAGGAAGTATCGATTGATAAAGGTTTTGATGAATTTTGAGGAGAAATATTCTGATCTTGAAAAGGAAAAGGTGAGTTTCGAGGAAGGTTAGAAGGTATTGGTAAGATTAAAGGTGGATGTTGATTTGAAATGATCGGATGATGTTGAGATGAAAGTTGATTATGAGAATTTTGACCAACATTTTGGAACAAGTCAGCGACAGCCAGACCAATATGATTATTAAGAATTTCTTTAAGTTGTTGAGGGTCACTATTACCACCACCCGGACCGGAATTTGAACGCGATGGTAAATTGATAGGCTCAGACGAGGTGTTTGTAGAAGAAGACTGGAAAGTAAAATCAGCAGGTTGGTTAAAATAATTAGAAGTGTCAAGATTTGAATAAGATACCATCCTGAATACCAACAGACAGGATGATAAATTGAAAAACTGAATCAAAATGGCAAGTCAAAGGATGAAAATAGTAAAGTAAGATAGTCTCTCAAAATTTTGGGACCAAGAAACTTCTTTAAAGACAATATTACCCAATTGGATCGACAAGAGGTTAAATGATTTGAAACTAAGAATTGAAGAGGGGAAGTGACGATCGAGATGAGTAGTTTTGAGTTAGATAGACGTAGATTGATTGATTGTTTGTTTTCTAAGGTTCTTGTTTTAATAAGAAGACTATTATTATGATAAAAGTTTACAAACAAGCATGAGCAATAAATAAATAAGAATGAAAAAGATGATTTGATGAAAGAAGAAGCAAAAGAAAAAGAAAAAGAAAAAAAGATCAAGCCAATGCCCTCAATTTCTTTAAAAGAATGATGATTAACAAGACTTACAAAGATATTAATCAAAACAAATGATCATAAGAATTGAATTTAAAGGAAAAGGGTGTAAAGTATTTAGATAACCCGACAAACTTGGTTCCAAATTATCAAAACAGTACTCAAAACAAAAAAAGCAAAGGAAACAAGGGGGAAAGTAATTAAATTTAATAGATAAGTTGTGAAGGAATAAGAAAGTGTACAGTACGTATTCGATTTGAAAATTTTAAGATTTGTGGCGATATGAAGCAAATAAGAAAAATCAGAAAATTAGAGAACAAGTCAAAGTCAAGAAAACCGCATTGATTAGGGGATATTAGTGACGCAAAGGAGGTGAGGTGAGAATTCAGGGGAGAAGACTGTAAACGTCAAGATTAACGAATCATCCGTCAGACAAACAGACCGCGCCTATCGGCAGCAAAGAGTAAGGTAGTACGGAAAACGACAGATGATGAAGGAAATTGATTGGAACAGGTCAAATCAAATCCTCGCAAAGTTCAAGAATACTGTACTAAGGTACAACTATGGGTGGGTGTAGATACAGTATTTTTGAGATGTGTGTGTGTGTGTGTGCGTTGTACAGTACAGTAAAATGTAGGGTGTCAAGATTGTAACAAGAAGGAAAGGAAGAAAGCAGCGATAATAACTCTGAATGGTTGTAAATGCTGCTGCTGGTACAGTACAGCAAGGTCAGATTAGTTTTAGTCTGAGCTCTAAAGGCGGATTTTGAGTTGATTAAGAAGAATTGATAAAAGTTGAAAAGAAAGTTTGACTTGAGAAATGTCAAAGTAGTCTGATTTGCCCAAAAATCAAGAAAGAAAGTTGCAAGTAAACAATAACTAGTTTAACTTTAAAATAAAATAGAATTAACTTGATTTCAATCAAGATGATGCTTTGATGCTTTCATGCTTTGATGCTTTAATGCTTTGATGCTTTCATGCTTTATATGATCAATAAGAATTTAATTTGAAGGAAATTGTGAAATAAAGCTAATAGAGCATTGGATTAAAGTTTCACGCGAAGATTAAAACCAACCGGACCCAAAAAAACAAGATTGGGGGATGAGAGTGGAAAAGAGAAGATAAATAAAAGAGAAAAGGAAAATAGAAGAGATCAGATGAAACAAGATACTTACGGTTTGAAATTCGAATCAAGTTGAAGAATGTTTTAGATTGAATTTTTTTAAACCAATCCAAAAAGTTAATGAATGATCCTATTGGTAAATAGAAAAATATTGTAAATTGGCAAAAAATGGATAGGTTTTTATTTTTTTGTTGTTTTTTCAAAAATCGATAGGGCTATAAAGGATTATCGACGATCAAAGCACGTGAGTGGGTCGATAATAGGAAAGATTTAAGAAAGAGATGATGACTGGATCAATAGGATGAGGTGGGATGGGATGAAATTGGATAGAATAATAATAATATACTATAGCAGTAGAGTGTACTATATAATTACTAAGATGTTTGGACTCGTTCGAAAGGGAGATGTGTACAACAGTACAGTTGCAGGTACAACAGTATGTGTTTATGTGTGTATTCGGAGAAATTTATGGTCAAGGTAAAAGTTTTGACGGTGAGATCGGTAGAGAAGATGAATTGAGTGGGTTGGTTGGTGGGTGGGTGGTGGTGATAGTATACTGTTTATCCTGAATTCGATATAGGGTAAGGGTACTGTAGCAGGAGATTACAATTAGCAAGACGGTAGTAAAAGATAATAACTCAAGATTTTAATTTGTAGCGCTTGACTTGAGCTATAGAGCCATAGAGCTATAGTAGTAGTAGTGCTTTAGTGAAATAATACAAATTTTTAACCATGCCTTGAATACTTGAAGTTCATTCAGGGATCAAAATGTAAAATGTGAATGGGAGGGAATAAATGAAAAATTTCTAATGGAGTAATTTATGATTCTTGGGTAGAGCAATAACTTATTTCGGCTGATATGATTAAAGATGGGTTGATTTTCTCTCTTTGGTTGAAGCCAGAAAGAAAGGAGACGGCAAGAAAATAAGTTTAGAGTTGATGATGAGATGGTACAGCTACAACTTACTAGTGTATAGTACAAACAGTACAGTACAGTATAGGATGGGATGGGATGGGATCAGATGGGATGATCGAGTTAAGTTGAATTAAAAAATTAGACTACTGTATACAATAACACATACTGAGTATACAGCACTGTACAGTTGTACACTGTAGTCTTAGTCTAGTTAGCTGTTACAGCAGTGTAGACAGAGTAGAGTAGAGTAGAGTAGAGTAAGAGGGTGAGTGAAAAAGATTTACTAGCTGATCATGAATTGGTAGTGGGAGGAAGAGCAGAGTAAGAATTGACGATTGATTTGTGAGTGGGCAGCGGGCAGCGGGCAGTGGTCAGTGGCAGGTTGGCGGTGGGGATGATGAAGAATAAGATTGAGTACTTTACTCTGTGTAGTAGCACTGTAGTGTAATAAGATCAACAGATTACTGTCAAGACAAGTGACCAATATGCATACGCTACGCTACGCAGTGCGCAGTACGCAGAGGGATGAGGGATGAGTAGGATTGAGCGAGTTAAGATTTAGAATGACAATAGCACGACTTACAGTAAAGTAGAGTAGAGTGAATTAAAGCCTAGGCAGTCAAATTTTAAGATGTTCAAGTGAGAGTGAGAGTGAGAGTGAGAGTGAGTTGAGCGATGGAAGAGTAAAATTTTGAGTTGAAATTTCATTATCAATTAAATTTAATCAAAATTTAATGCTAAATAAATTTTATTAATAAAATAAAAATCGATCATTAATCGATCGATAAGGTAATTTAAGCTATAAGCTAAACTACAGTACGCAATAAATAATAAATTATAAATTTAAATAATCAACTTTAAAAGTGAAAATTTTTTAAAAAAAAAATTATTTTCTAAATTTTTCTAATTTTTAAATTTTTTAAATCTACCCTACACTAAAAAACTAACTTTGACTATAAACCAATACATAGAAAATTCAAGGATAAGGAAGGGATCATAATAATTTTAGTCTAAAAATCAAAAAAAAATTAAAATTTTAAGATTAGTTTATATTTCTTAAATTTTATCATTATTTTAAAAAAAAAAAAAAAAAAAAAATTAAAAAGATAAAAATTATATTATTAAATTTAAAATTTAATTAAAAAAAAAAAAGAAAGAATTTTAATTTATTTTTTTTACTTAAAATTTTATCAAAAAAAATTTAAGATGATTATTATTAAAAAAAAATTAAATAAAAAAAAAATTAATTTGAATCAATAAATCTCTTAAATTAATTTATACAGTTTCAATTTTAGTCCCTAGGGCACAAAAAATTAAACTGTAACAAAATAAAATATATTAAAATTGATCTACACTAAAGTACTGTACAACTGTACTGTACAAACATAAATACTTTACTGTTGGGGTCACATTTTAAATCTTAAATTACTTCATTAATAAATTTTATTTCAAAATATCAAATTATTTTTCTTTTTTTTTTTTTTTAAGAAAAAAAAAAAAAAAAAGAATGTTTAACAATTAATATACTTTAAGGAAAAAATAAAACAAAAAGATTATTTTTTGTACTTAAAAGTTTTTTGCTTTTTTTTTAAATAAAATTATTGTATTAAATGAATTTTAAAATTAAATTATTTATAACGATATTAATTTGAGAATATTTAAATTAAGTTAAATTAAATTAAATACTGTACAATAATTATAAGTACTGTACTGTACAATACAATAGAATAAAGCACACAAATAGGACGTGATCAAAATGAGATCAAGTGATTGACATACTGTACTATACTGTAAAATATACAGTGGCTAACTAATTTAAAAAAAACTGGGGTAAAATTTTAATTATAAAAAATTAAATTGTACAATACAACATAATATTATATATATGTTTATCATAAATAACATTTTTTTATTTTTACATACAGTATATATATATATATATAACCCTTGTTTGAAAATGAAATAATAATAAAATAATTTAAAAAAATTAATTTTAATTTTAATTTTAAAATTATTTATTTTGCGTTTTTTTTAAAAAGTAATTTCTTTAATAAAAATTAATAATAATGATAATAATAAATGAAACAAAAAATAAAAAAATAAAAAAATTAAATTAAAATTAAAATAAATCATTATTTGAATTTTTTATTATTATTATTATTAATTTATTTTAAATTTCTGTTGTTATTTTGTTTTGTTTTTTTCAAAAAAAAAAAAAAAAAAAAATACAAAAATACAAAATCAAAAAAAAAAAAATAATTAATTAATTAATTAAAAAAAAAAATAAATAAATAAATAAAATAAATAAATAATAATTTAAATTTTAAATTTATAATTTTTATTATTATTATTTGTATAATTTTAATTTTATATAATAATAATTAAAATTAAAAAAAAAAAAATAATAATAAATATGTTTTTTTTTTGTTTTTTTTTTAGGAGCTTTTTTTTTTTTTTTTTTTTTTTGAAAAGTGATTAAGTTGATAAATGATTGATTAATATTAGAAATGAAAATGAATAATTAATAAAAAAAAAAAAAAAAATTAATAATTTTTAATTTTTTTTTTTTTTTTTTTAATTTAAATTTTTTTAACCTTTTTTTTTTTTTTTTTTTTTAATAATTAAATAATTTTAATTTAATTTTTATTCATTTATTTATTTATTTTTTTTTTTCTTTTTTTTTAAAAAAAAAAATATTTCAATTTTATTTTCTACTTTTGTTTTTCTATAATTTTTTTTTTTTTTTTTAAGGGAAGATATAGATATATATATATATATTAAAAAAAAAAAAATTAAATTAAATTAAATTAAAAATAATTTATAAAACTAATGTATATAATTCTTTTCAAAAAAAAAAAAAAGAAAAATTCAATTTATTATCATTATTAATTTAATTATTCTTAACCTCTTTGTTTTTTGTTTTTTTTTTATAATTTTTATTATATATATATATAATTTTTTTTTTTTTTTTTTTTTGTTATTTTATTTGATTTTATTTTTTTTTTTTTTTAATAAAAAAAAAAAAAAACTTATAATGAAAAAATTTTAAGTTAAAATAATAATATATATATATATATATTTTCTTTTTTAAATTAAATTAATTTTCTATTTGCAAATTAAATTAAATTATTTTTTTTTTTTTTTAAATATCTTTTTTTTTTTTTTTTTTTTCTTGATTTTCTTAATATATATATATATATATACTTTTTTTTATTTATTTTTATTATATAAATTTTTAAAAAAAAATAAAAAATAATAATAAATTTCATTTTTTTTTTAAAAAAAAAATTGTTTTTTGTTTTTTTTTTTTTTTTAAAAAAAATAAATAAATAAATTAAATTTAAATAAATTAAGTCAAGTTTTTTTTTTTTTTTTTTTTTTTTTTTTTTAAAAAAAAAGGTAATTATTTAATTTAGTATTATTTATTTATTTTTTTTAAAAAAAAAAAAATTGATTATTTTAATTGATCCAATTCATTTTAATTATTTTAATTTTATTTAATAATTTAATTCATATATAAATTAAAATAGATTGAAATAAATAAAATAGATAAAATAAATAAAATAAATAAAATAAAGAGAATAATTAAAATAAATAAAATAAATAAAATAAATAAAATAATCAAAATAATCAGAATAAATAAAATAAATAAAATAATCAAAATAATCAAAATAAATAAAATAAATAAAATTAAATAAAATGATTGAAATAAAATAAATGAAATAAATAAAATAAATAAAATAAATGAAATAAATAAAGGGTGTTGGTAAACACACGTAAGCTTTTAGTAAAAACATGTAAGCCCTTACGTGTTTTTACTAAAAATGTTGGGCCCAAAAATGACAATAACAATGCCATTTATGGAATTTTTAAGGCTATAAATGCCATTAAAAATGCCATTTATGGAATTGGTAAGGCTATAAATGACATTAATAATTCCATAAATGGCATTAATGGCCTTAAAAATGCCAGTCATGGCATTGTTAATGTCATTTATAGCCTTAAAATTTCCATAAATGGCATTGTTAATGTCATTTGTGGCCTTAACAATGCCATAAATGGCATTAATGGCCTTCAAAATACCATAAATGGCATTAACAATTCCATTGATGGAATTAATAATGCCCTTTATTGCATTTATAATGCCATTAATGGCCTTAAAAATGCCATAAATAGGCATATTTCATTTAAAAACCACCCCTTATGTCTTTTTAACATATAATTACGTGTTTTTACCATAAATTGGTAAAAACACGTAAGTTTTTAGTAAAAACACGTAAGGGCTTACGTGTTTTTACTAAAAGCTTATGTGTGTTTACCAACACCCTAAATAAAATAAATAAAATAAATAAAATAACTGAAATAAATAAAATAAATAAAATAATCAAAATAAATAAAATAAATAAAATAATCAAAATAAATAAAATAAATAAAATAAATAAAATAAATAAAATAAATAAAATAAATAAAATAAATAAAATAAATAAAATAAATAAAATAAATAAAATAAATAAAATAAATAAAATAAATAAAATAAATAAAATAAATAAAATTAATGAAATAAATAAAATAAATAAAATAAATAAAATAAATAAAATAAATAAAATAAATAAAATAAATAAAATA